>JANAVB010021874.1:0-62524 GCA_029216955.1 Iris pallida | reverse complement strand
AAGTGCAGTGGCTTCAAAACTAAGTCTACTCATTGCCTACAAGCGCAGTGGCTCCTTTGATTTCAAGACCAAGTCTACTCGTCGCCCAAAAGAGCAGTGTCTCTTTTGTCTTCAAAATCGAGTCTACTCGTCGCCCAAAAGCGCATAGGCTCCTTTCATGTCAAGACCAAGTCTACTCGCGCCCAGAAGAACAGTGACTTCGTCGTCTTTGGAGCACAAGTCAACTGCTCACTCTCAAGCATAGTGACTCCGTTGCCAAAAGCACAAGTCTACTCGTCTCCCTAAAGCATAATGACTTCGTCGCCTGAAGCAAAAGTCCACTTATCGCCCTAAAAGCGGAGTGAGTTAGAAGGCTTCCCAGAAGCACAGGTGGCATGGTTCCACGAGTATCTTTTTAGATAGTACCCGAATTGGTTTGTTTAAACCACTGCTCTTAATTTATAACAAAGTTCGATTCTGTTGATAAGAGCCCTATCCTATCGGTTTGTTTAAACCACATATAAGGATGGACTTTGTTCTCATAAACGAGGGCCATATCCAATGGGTTTGTTTAAACTAATGGACTCCTAAGATAAGACAAAATCCAACTTCGGAGATAGGAACAAAATCTTCTTAGGTTCACCCGATCAACAATAAACACACGCCACGTGTCGTTTATTCAGTTGTTGATAACTCTCCCAAAGATCTTGATAAAAGAGAATTCCAGCGCCTGCCACGTGTCAGCTAAGCAATAGCCCCCACCATACAACCTCAAGATTCTCATATCTCTACGTGTAACATTCCTGCATAATCCTTATGCACATCGCATATGTGCTCCCAGAAATTTTATACTTAGATCTCCTGTTTAGGAATCAATTGTACTCTTGTGACGTTTAATATACAAAAAGTCCGTATAACCTTTTATCGTGGCAAACAAGATGTCAACTCTGCTGGGGACTTCCTTCTCCTCCAACGAGAAGGTGGTGATGCAATATGAGTTCCTTCTCCTCCAACGATAAGGTGGTGATGCAATATGACACCAAGTTACTGGGATCTTCTCAGAAGACGTTGGTCGTACGTTTTGACCAACAAGCATTTGAAGATCTCCTTTATGAGGAGAAGTCGAGTCCTTCGAAGCAGTTCAAAACCGAAGAAGACTCGACGCACATGGGTTCGGAAGGAGGCTGCGACGAGCAGTATGACGGAGGGGACTGCATTCTAGAAAGAAGATTTCGGCTGCTGCTGACATGCCGACTCGCTCAGTTCCCACTTCTAGAAAATGCAGCGAGGAGTACGACTCCTCTATGGCGGGCCTGACGAAGGCACAATGTCGGAAGAAGCATGCAATGACCCACCTGCGGAGGGAGGAAATTGCACAGCCGAGGACTTCTATCTTCGACAGAATCGTCTACCCATCGGATAAGGGTATGTTGGATTATGAACGTTATGCACCTTCTAGGGATAATGCAAAGAAACCCAAGACAATACATGCCTTATACGGCCAAAGTGTTATGCCAACCACTCTGTTGGACTCTGAATACTACGCACCTTCTATGGGTAGTAGGAAGAAATCCAATGCAGCACTCGCTTCACGTAATGAAAGTGCTATGCCGATGGCAGACCAAAGGCCCGCGTAGACAATCACGCACATAGCCAATGGAAAGCTGTACAAAATTGGTTTGAGTGATTCAAGCCAGGGGTACATACCATTGAGTTACACCCGTACAAACAGTATTCTTGTAACCATGAAAGGAGTCTACCTCGTCAGCAACTCTTTTATCAGGACCTGAGCGTACTTCACGCATAGAAACTCAGAGGAGTAAAGCTATCTCCGTATCCTCACTCCTGTGCGTAGCTTCCCTGTACGCACAAAAGAAGTGTAGGTTTGGAGACTCTAACAACCCCCTGCAAAGGTAAAGTGAGGGAGGGATCTGTGGCACAGTGCTTGTCTAAATCAAGGTAAATACACCCAGATCACCATCAACTGCTATTGTTGCCAAACAGCCGTATCGCTACCAAAGAGGCAGTTGGCAAATAGAAGAATGAACTCCGTGTTGCTTTTTGCAATACGAGACAGGGTTCTCTATCTCTTAAGAGGCTTCCTAAGAAACCTTCCATCTCAGCTAACAAGCCAAAGAACCGACCTAGGGGTAGTAAGACGATAGTGCCCAGTACGGGTATTTTCTAAGGCATGCGTGCCAGATCAGGATCCTTGTTGCAGGGAGATGACGCTGTAGCTGGAGGCAGCCAACCCCCCACCGTTCACGACAATCTGGCTTTCAAATCCAATGAGGGGCTGTATGACACAGATTCCTCTGCAGGTGCAGGTAGCCAAAAAGCTGGAGGTAGTAATTACAATGAGTCGAAAGATGATTACAACCTACCAGTTTACCCTCAAGATGACGGGGCTCAGCCCTCTGACCCAGAGAGCGAAAGATCCATTGTCCCTTCTACCAACCCATACATGGTGTCCGTATTTATGGCTGAAGGTGACAACACACGGAAAGCAGTGAAGCCTCTAGTCAGCAAAAATGTATAGAGGTTTTTGAGGAGAGCCTAAACACGTTAAACATTACTATGAAGTCCTTAGCTTCTATTGTCCTGGAGAACAAAGAGAAATTGACCCCCACTATCTTCACTCCTGCTCTAGAACTATCGGCTAACGGTGGGTCCAATTTGCTTCCATTGTATGCCAAGTGATGCCAGCATCATCTACTCCATCGACAATCGGGCCTACAATGTCGAATGAAATACGGCAGGCCTTCAAAGAGTTGTACGCTCGCTATGACGCCAAAAAAAAAGTGGGCAACACTCCAAATGATGGGGATTCGGCAGCCATATCCTACCGAATGGGATAATATGATCTATCCTTCCAAATATATATCGTAGACGCTCAGGCCATTCGATGTGAAGGAGTCTCCCCGCCGACACTTGAGGTACTTTAATTCAATAACGGGACATCTACCAAAGAACGATGTCCTCCTTACCAACATATTTTTAGGAGATCTGTATGGGTGGCCTACAAATGGTTTTGCAGCCTTCCAAACAATTGCATTTCATCCTTCGAAGAATTGAAGAACCTATTCCTCAATCGATTCTAAGAAGGAGGAACGGATATGACGATGTCAACCCTCATCGACATAGTCCAGAAGGAGAACGAGCCTGTACGCGCATAAATTGAGTGCCTCTGCCAGGCCACTTTGAGGTTGCCTCCTGGTATACCTGAGCCCATGCCTATAGACTCCTGCCACATGAACATGCTTCCTGTAATCAAGTTGTGGCATAATGCTCCATGCATAGAGTGGACGCCTTTCATCACAGAGGCAGATATAGCTCAAAGAAAAGCGCATGATGCACAATTGCTAGGACTGAACTTTCTCTCTCTCGAAGATAAAGGAAAATGCTCATCCCATAACAAAGACGGAAAAGGGAAGCAAGCTATGACCGTCAACATCACTAAAGGTCCGACATTAGTGAACCCGAAGCAGACCGAAGCGCAGAGGCCAAAAGAGACCTACTCTTTCAATGACGAAGACACTAGAACTCTTTGATATGTTGGCAAAGAGTATCAAACTTTAGCTCCCGCCTCCTAAGCGTCTCGATGATGTAGGAAAGGTTGACAATCCAAAATACTGCCACAACCACCAGTATCTCCACCATTCGACGCATGATTGTTACGTATAGAAAACACAAATCCAGCACCTCATTGACGCTAAAGTCACCTCACTCGACTACGAGGAGAAGACTGTTATCACCAATATGGTCACTCTCCAGTTTAGAAATTTTTCGAAAACAGAGGCTCAAGACAGCGTAGTCCCCTTCCTAAGAGCGACGATTGAAGTACTCAATCTTCCCCGCCCGTGACAATGCCCAAGGCCTTATTTCATTTACAACATCACGAGGCGAAGTAATGTGGATCCACCCTGATCTCACCCCTGATATGATGGTGCCTGCAATATGCTCTGTCAAGAAAAAAAGGTCAAGACATGTCGTATGGTTTCTACATCAACAGATGACACTGGTTACCACTCATTTGGCTCACCAACGAGAAGAAAACCAAGCTCCAGAAGAGGAAACACCTTTGCCTACTGCGGCCAACGCCCTCGATACATCAGAAGTAGGACCGTCTCAAGCGCCTGCTGCTGATAAACAGAAGCGTAAGGAGGTCCGCTTTGACAAGCCTTTGAGAAAAGACTCGACAATAGGGCCAATTAAGCCCTATAATTTTGACATATTGTATAGCTGGCCAATACTCTGGCTTGACTATCACTCTTCGAGCTTCTTCGTCTCTCCAAGGACTCAAGATGCCCTCAACGAAGCTTTACAGAACGCTGACTCCTTCTTTACTCAGGTGCAACCACCCAAGAAGAACCCTACGGAATGTCCATATTGTCACAGTGTGATCGAGGTGATCCCTAACATCATCTTCACTCAGCAGGACATGCTACAGAAGAATAACCGACACAACCGATCCCTGTACTATACAGGGTACGTTGGTGCGATTAAGGTCGATTGTATCCACATCGACCATGGCTGTTCTCTTAGCATCATCCCTTGGAGTTTGCTCCTATCTTTGGAGATCCCGATGCATCGGCAGACCACGTCAAATACTACAATTAGTGGCTTTAATGCTGGAAAGAGTGAGCCCCTGGGCAAGATTCTCCTGAAATGATAAAAGGTTATCTCCAGACTGACGTAACTTGCTACGTCATTGATGCAGACATAAACTACAACATGCTATTGGGACGACCATGGATTCATGAATACATGATCCTACCCTGCACTTTTGATCAATAATAAAGTATGTGGCTAGCGACGGGACTATCAAGACGAGTTCGCTTACATCGATCCCTTCTGAGGACTCAAAGCATACTGTACGGATGCTGATCTGTACCAATCAGTCCCATGGGACGACGATGCCAATGATTTCGACGACGAGGCAGAAAGTGCAGCTATCATTGAAGAACCATTGAGGGTTCGATTGAAGGGGAAACCTCCCAAGATGTCAGCTCCTCTCGTCATCAAGCTCTGAGGCAAAGCTCCGGCTTGATCATCCTCGACCGTGTCAGAGGCTGGCCAGGAGCCTATGCAAATAAATCTTCCTCGAAAGGCTCCAAAGCCAACTCTGAGGTCACACGAACCTCCGACTGTAGCCCTCTTAGTAGTCAAACTGAAGGGGAAACATCCTTCACCTTCCTCCGAGACAGCCCTTGTGCTCACGGATGAAGAGTTGGGAGACTACGTATGCATCAATACAAAGACACACTCGTTAGATGTAGTCCCTCGGGATAAAATTTTGTATTTTATTAATAGGAAGTTGTCTTTGAATTACACTTGTGCTCATTGGAACACTACGTATTTCTTAGACAATGCTCTATATATGCTACAAACACAAGTGACAACCACTAATCTTGCAAGCCGAGTTGTGCCTTCTTAAGGCGCCTACTTCTTCGTTCCCAGCAAGAAGAAGGAGGAACCCACCACCTTCAGCCGATTGGAGCATCCTCAATGACTGGCTCCGGTAGAACCAGAACCCGATAACGGAAAGATATAACTCTACCATTACACTACTCAAGCCGAACACCTCATCTAGAAAATAGGTTACGACTTGAACAGTGACAGAGGACTGAACTAAGACAAAGACCGACATCTTCCCTTACGACTTCATATCCCGAAGGAAAAGTCCCAAAATTACTACCAACGCACTCGCCTGGGGTCGGGTTACATTACACCCACAACATCGGAGGGCTCTGAACTGGAGGTCCCGATGCATTTACATTCCTCGGACTCCTCAACCTGGGACTCTGATACCAGTATCGGCCAAGCCTTCAAAAAGATATTATTTGTCAATATGGTCTCCGCAGATCCCCCAGTCGAGGATGAAGATCAAATGCTTGAATACTTCGAAGATGAACCATAGGCTCAACGCCTAGGATCCCAATGGGAATGGCGCTTTAAACAGCACAAACCTCCTACTTAAGATGAAGTCGTCCAAGTCGAACTAGGGGACGAGGCTTCCCCAAAACCCATCTTCATCAGAAAAAACTTGACAGGAGAAGACAAAGAATCTCTGATACTGCTTATCCGATAATACATCGACGTCTTTGCATGGAGCTATCAAGACATGTCGAGTTTAGACCCACAAGTCGCCATGCACCGTCTCAATATCCTACCCGATGCTAAGCCTGTCAAACAGCAACAACAGTATTTAAGCCCTAACATCATGGATGCTATCGATGAAGAAGTCAACAAACTCTTAGAGAGTGGCTTCATTCGCGAAGAACAATACCTTGATTGGGTGGCCAACATTGTCCTAGTCACTAAAAAGAACGAAAAAATTCGGGTCTACATAGACTTCAGGGATCTCAACTTGGCATGCCAAAAGACGAGTTTTCCTCGGTCACCGACATGATGATCGACAACACTTATGGCTTCGAGCGTATATCCTTTATGGATGGTTTCTCAGGATACAACCAAATTAAGATATTTTTCGAAGACGAGAAGCATACTTCATTTTGGACTCCAAAAGGGATACACTGTTACACAGTGATGCCCTTCGGGTTGAAGAATACGGGAGCAACATACCAGCAGGCGATGAGTACCATATTCTGCAAGCACCTCTGGAAGATGGTAGAATGTTACATTGATGACATTGTCGTCAAAAGCAAAAAAAAATCTAGTCACTTGGATGACTTGAGAATAGTGTTCGACTTAATACGAACACATCAACTGAAGATGAACCCAACCAAGTCATTTCTGGGAGTCTCCAGTGGCAAATTCTTGGGCTTTATCATCACAGCCAAGGGTATTCATATTGACCCTGAGAAGACTAAGACGATCTTGGACATGGCTCCTCCGATGAATCTTCGCGAGCTCCGAGGCCTACAAGGGCACTTGACATATATCAGAAGATTCATAGCAAATCTCTCGGGTAGATGTCAACCTTTCACCAAACTGATAAAGAAATGGGTTTCTTTTGTCTGGACAGAAGAATGCCAGCACGCGTTCGACGACATCAAGAAGTACCTCACTAGCCCTCCATTACTAGTAGCACAAGTCGTGGGGAGACCCTTCCTGCTATACGTCCGAGCTGTGGACCATTCTCTCGGTACTTTGCTAGCCCAGAGAAGTAATGAAGGCCACGAACAGGCAATCTACTACCTTAGCAGGACCATGATTGGAGCCGAGCATCGGTATAATCCTGGGGAGGAGTGTCTTGCTCTGCTTTTCGCTATCCAAAAGATGTGTTATTATGTGGTCGGACAAACGATCCATGTCATCTCTTGAGTTAATCCCTTCGGGGTCCTCATAACCAAGCCAGGGGCCTTAAACTCACGGTTAGCCATATGGGCGATATATTTGACTCCTTATGACTTGGTCTTCATCCCATAAAAGGCAGTCAAGGGCCAAGCATTGGCTGACTTCTTAGCAGCACACCCCGTGCCAGGAAAAATCAAAGCTCTATGATGACATCCCTGGTGAAGTCCTAGAGTCCAATGACATCTCAGATAACTCGGTTTGGCGTATGTTCTTTGACGGTGCTTTAAGAACAGGGCCCAAATGCGAGATCATTACAAGGGTCGGAGTGGTTCTTTTCACTCTCGACGGCTTGGTCATCCACCGTGCATATTCTCTCATGGAGTCATGCACCAATAATGTCGCTGAGTATAACGCTCTCATCATCGGACACCAGCTCGCTAAATAGCTGATGGTTGACTGCATTGAGACCTATTGCGACTCAAAACTGATTATCAACCTGGTTCGAAGACAATACGAAGTTCGACATAAAGATCTGTTTCCATACCAACAGGCAGCAATCGATATCATCTCTACCTTCACAGGGTTATTTATAGAACATGTACCTCGATTGCAGAACTTGGAGGCCGACGTGCTAGCTGGCCTCGTTGCTTCTCTAGCAGTTCCTATTGGAACCCAATATACCGTCACGGTAATGAGCCGAGAGCTGATTTGCCCAAAGATAATCTACATACGTGTTTGAGTTACTCAATACAAATGGACGCTAATATTGACGTTCGGGAATGGCGATTCCCGTTCATAGACTATGCAGTCTATGGGATCTTACTTGAAGACCTGAAGGAAGCAACTTCTGTCAAGAGACGCTCTCTCCGGTTCTTTTACGATATAGCAACTAAGATGATGTGCCTTCGCTCATACGACGTGCTTTTCTTACGATGTTCATCCAAGACAGAAGCACAAAAAGCACTCCGGGAGGCACACGATGGCACCTGAGGAGCCCATTAGCCTGGTCCCAAGTTACAAGATCGATTGCATCGCATGGGCTACTACTGGCCCACTATGATGGAAGATGCGATTGATTACGCAAAGAGGTGTCGGGTATGTCAGTTGCATGCTGACTTCATCCATCGACCTTCGAAGTTCCTATACAACATGGCGGCCCGCCTGGCCATTTGAAGCATGGGGAATAGATGTCAATGGACCGATCAGTCCACCTTCCTCCAGAGGACACCAATTTATACTCGCCATCATCGACTACTTTTCTAAGTGGGCGAAAGCAATACCTCTAACCGAGGTAAAAACTTCGAATGTGATCAGCTTTGTCAAATCATGTCATACCGTTTCGGAGGGCCCGGAAGGATTATCCATGACAATGATCCACAATTCGTGAGCCACGTATTCTATCGGTTCCGTGATAAAAATCAAATACAGAATGTGGCGCCAACAGCTTACCATCTTGCAGCAAATGAGCTAGCCAAAGAATTCGACAAGACTATCGTCAAATTACTTAAGAAAATCGTTTCTTCTAGTAAGCGCGACTAGAACGAGAAGCTTGGCGAATGCATGTAGGCTTACCGTACAACCGTTGGAACACCCACGGGAAACACACCATTCTCTCTTGTCTACGGTAGCGAGGCAGTGCTTCCCCTGGAGATCCAGATCCCGTCTTTATGGGTAGTCATCACCAACCAGCTGACCGACGAAGATAGCCAATACCGACAACAACGAATTGAGTTTTTCTAAGCACAGATTTTCGGAACCTTCAATAAAAAGGTCCGGGAAAGAACATTCCAAGTGGGCGACCTCATCTTATCAGTTCAAAGACCGATGGTGATGACTCACAAGGCGGCTGGGAAGTTCAAGCCCAAATGGGTAGGGCCGTTCGTCATAGAGATGGTTTACTCCAATGGTTCCTACCGACTAGCCAAACCAAACGGCGAGTTGCTAATGATACAAATCAGTAGCAAGTTCCTCAAGAAGTACTATGTCTGGGGTTCAAACCGACATAAGCACCCACACCCCCTTGGGCGTTCCTGAATTTCGTTAAAAAAATTCATCCCTTCTACAATCACCCCTAGTAGACAAGACATTTCACGTCCATACTACCTCTGAATTATTTTTCTACACCCCAAATGAAGTTCACTTTTACCACATTCATATTACCTATGAGTAGTCGTCTCTTCTATGACAACCTTGTGTTGTCATAAACTATTTAGAAAATAATTCACGTCCATACTACCTATGAATTGTTATTCTACACCCTAATGAAGATTGTGCCTACCATGTCCATATTACCTCTGAGTAGACATTCCTTCCATGACAACCCCTACGGTTGTCATAATTATCTATAGAACCTTTCACGTCCATATTACCTATGAGTCGTTCTATACATATGTAGAGTCTATCCTTGCCATGTCCATATAACCTTTGAGTAAGGAAAGTCCTACCACCAAAAAATTTTATGTTTACCATGTCCATATCACCTCTGAGTAAACACCCTATCCCCAACGGAGTTATCTCCATCCCCTCACGTCATGCTACCTCTGAGGGAATTCTCATTCTAGTACAAGAAAATTCACAGCAGAAAGACAAGCAGAGAGACAAAGCCAAAATTTTTATCTAAAAAATGGAAGTGTTTTCTTTCTTTGTTTACAAAAGTAGACTCTACAAACCGAAAGACAAAAAAGTCAAAACTGGGAACACCGATGCATAAGTCCTTTTAGTCGACTCCTTAAAAGAGCGATCTGGGGGCCAACCAATGCTTGGGCTCGGCGCTCGACCTCTTGACGGCGAGCAGCTTCATCTTCAGTCGGGGATAGGTTTTGGTATACAAGAGCCAGTTCTGCCTGGCCTACACCAATATATTCTCCTTCTCTCGGGCTAAAGTCTCGGAGCGCAGACGGAGGGCCTCTTCCTTGTCCCTCGACTTCTCTAAATTGTCTTTGCGAGCACCAAAGTCTCTTCTAGCCTCCGGATTTGCTCTCAGAGGGCCTCGTACTGATCTTCTGCGGCTGCACGACGACAGACCCGAGCCTCTTCTGCGTCGGTCACCTCCTCGACCACAATCTCGACCTCGGCCAGCCGGTCAGTCAGGGCCCAATGTTTCTGCTCATGTTGGGATGCTTCAGAAGCCATCTTCTCTAGCTCTGCAGCAGCTAAGGTCGAAAGACTGCCACTTTGTCTTCGCGTGTCACACAGGACACGATTCTAGTTCCTGACACAACCCCTGACATCACCCAAACCTATCCTAAACCTGCCAGCCCCCTGGCGCCCTCTTCCTCCAGACCGTTGCCCCTTTGTCAAGGCCGACCGCCGCCACTTCCACGTCTCCAGGAGCCGAGTGACACCGTCCACGCGCCACCTCGCATTCCGGTGAGCTTCGCCCGGCACTGCGACCATCCTTCTCGCTGGTAAGCTCTCTCTCTCATTTCGAAACCCTCCTCTCTCCCGCTCTCCCATTTTTTTACATTTTTCCTTCTTTTTCTTCTTCGAACTTCTGTTGTTTTTTACTTTGCTGCTTCTCTCTCTCCACATAAGTACTAAAGCATTTCCTTTCTCTCTTTATGATAAAAGAAGGGGACAGCCGTTCTCGTAAGAGACATCATATGGGAAAAAAAATAGAAAGGTTTTTATTTATTTAGTTATCAGTATTGTTATTCACTATATGATTAAAAGTAGTATTCTACTCTTTACTTTATTATTAAAGTTACTATTTTTGTGGGTTACATATTATTATCTTTCAAAACTTTATATATGGAATAAAGGTTAGAGCCCTAAAATATTTTTTGAGATTTTATTTTATATATTCATTTAAAATATTTTGACCCATGAAAAATTTAGTTTCAAATTATGTTATAATTTTCTAGTATTATTATTGTATAAAATATTTTAATAAGTGAAATATTGCTTTTACTAAATTTATATTTTTGACAACTTAGTCTTTCGCCTAAAACGACTTTATCTAAAACTATTTTAACTACTCAAATATATTTTTAAAGTACTATAAATATTTTTCTAAAAAGTATGAGTGCTTTCCCCACAAATTCCCTTCGAGTATCACAATTGATTGTGACTAATCACACGTCCCTATTTCTTCGTGAATTTCGGAACCTTATACCTCGACTCCGGCTATTGGACAAAACAGGACTTGGCAGATCAGCACGCCACCAGGTGAAACACTAGGCAAGATACCATGCTATCATTGTTTATTTATTTGCTCATTAAACTGCATGCCTTTATTTATTTATTATATCTTTCTGTAAAATAACTTGTGCTAAATTGTTATATTTAGATGCTATCTACTGCTTAGTTCTATTTCGTACTACTCAATTATTTCTTTGTTCTTTAAACCTAGAGTTAAGAGACTACCTGCATTCATTCGCCTTGACACATTTTCCATGAGTCACGAGTCGCATATAGATCTCGGATGTGTGTACTGAGTGGCCTGCAGTACATATTGGACGAGCGTTAGGCTATGACTACTAGGATTGCATGATAGAAGGTTAGTAGTTATTATAGTTAGAACATTGGGTGGAGAGAATACAACTGGGCGTTGACCTCCTCCCTACCTATTGTAGACTCGCTCGCTACTGAGGAACGATAGGTAGACTATATACTATAGACTCGCTCGATACTAAGGAATGGTATATAGTTAGACTTGCTACTGAGGTCCTGCTTATTTGATCTTGACTTGACTTGGAGGTTATGCAACCATGCACTCTTCTCGATTGTATTACACATAGAGTGGTTAGGTGATTGCTATCTGTTAGGTATATGTACTTGTGGTTTATGTACTTATGCCTGACTATGACTTGGGACAGTATCTTGTTGCGGACTAGTTTACTACACCTTGTCCTTGTTTGGCTATAGGTATGGTTAACTGCTTCGATGATAAGGTATTGAACCATGTTATGGTGCAGATTATTGTTGAGCAGCTTATTATTCAGTTTATGGCATGTTGTTTCTAGTATCTTGTTACGTCCCTCTGAGGACCTGGTGAATTCTTCAGGTGTGGTTTTATGACTTTCCGTATGTACTTCAGCCAAGGACATGATTTACCCTCTTGCTTTGAGATAATTTCTCTTGGATCGTCTTTTGCTCGCTCGACAAATTCCTTTATTGTTTATTTATTCATCTCTTTATTTTTTATTTATTCGTTTCTTTTATAGTTGGTAGTGGTTTACTACATTTTTCAGCTTATGTATACATACGAGGATTCCATATACTTCGTATGTATGCAGTTGTCATGTCTACATATTTAATACTAAGTATTTTGGGACTGGGGTGTTACAGTACTGGTCCGTGATAACAACATTTCAGCATCAAGTAATAGTCTAAAGCAGGCAATATAAGTACTACCATGAATGAAAACTATCAGAGAATATACTCGTCTGATACCCTAAGCAACCGATGTGTACAGATGTCCGAACTGGAGTCACAAGGTCCTATTTAGAACAATACAGGTTACAAATGAGTTCTAAACTGAATAATTGAATTAAACAATGAATTCTACATGCCGTAGGCCTCTTTAGGTCAAAAGTCAACCTTTGGTCAACTCTGGTCAACTAAGTCAAACTCAGTCAAGGTGTCAACCATCTAGTCAAACTTTACATTGGTCAAGCCTTGGGTAATGGTCAACTTGGTCAAATTTGGACTTGGTCAACTCTAGCCACTTACCCTACCTTGGTATCAAGTCCAACCTAAGTTTGAATCATCTATAGGCCACTAACTATTTTAAGCTACTAAAACTCATATACATATAATCTATGAGAATATATCAGTATACCTATGCCTCTATATATATAACATGTATACTATCTCAAAGTACATGAGCCTAACTCTCTACCAAGAACTACTTGAACCTTTTCCTTCTAGGCCTATAATGTATATACATCCTAAACCTCATTTATGCATACCATGACATAATCTACATCAACACCATCCTTCCTACAACCATGTCTAACCACTAACAAAACTAATGGCCAAGATACTAACTTATACCACATCCTAACCACTAGGACACTTTACTAACTCGACCAAGATGCTAACACTTCTAACACTACTAACTAACCTCACTTACCACCTACTATACATCAAACATCACTACTAGAAATAATCTATTATACGGCAACCTTAAATTGCCGTTAATAAATAACATGTTGCCACGAAAACACAAATACGGCAATAATTCAACGTTGCCGTAGTGTGCCGTAAAAGGTTGCGTCAGAATTGCTTATTTACGGCATCTTTCAGTTATTGCCGTATAAGGGAACTAACTTACGGCAATTAATTGTTGCCTTGTAAGAAACTTTTTGTTGCCTATAATGATTACTATTAATGGCAATATTTAGTTGCCAAAAATTATGAACAATATATGGCAAGATATTATGTCGTATATTGTCACTTCATAAATGGCAAAATTATGTTGTCGACTATTGTATTTTCTTTAATGGCAAAAATTTGTTGTCGTAAATTACCTGCATTATATGGCATTGTATTACGGATATTGCAATCCATTATGGCAATACTTTGTTGCCATGTTTGAGAACAAGAGGCAATTGCATGATGCCTTATTGACAATTTTACTATATACTATCGTGATCGACAAAATATTACAATTAATAGATGCCATATCTGTGATATCAACTAAATTTCAATTGCCAAAATTTAGATAGACCATTAACCAAATAATGAATAAAAATAACACATCTAATTTGTAAACTTCAAATAAAATAAATTGTTTTAAGGTAAATTCAGTACTACATTATTCATTACAACCAACTTCACCAAAAATCCACACTCATCATCTTCAACATTCTGAGGCACAAATCCTCTTTTATATGAGATCTAAAATTTAAATATGCTCTTGACAATCTATCCTAAACTAAAATTAAAGTTGTTGCCTCCTTGCTGCTTCATATGTAAGATTCCTCTGACAGTAGTGGTGCGCCAATTGACATGTAGACGACCTTTGTGTAATCTGGTATAGATAAACAATAATGTTAGCTTATAGACCACAAAATATGATAAAAACCATTGGTTTAACATAACAAATAAACAAATTAATAGAGGCATGTATGGCACAGCATGGTCATTAATCCAAATATACTACCAACAATTTAGCAATTTCTCTTACATTTGATGAGGGAATAATGCATCAACTGATAGTAACTACCATAATCCAGTTTATTTCCAGAATTTGTCTGTTACCATTCATTTTAATGACATCACATTTAAACTCTCATTCCAAACCGGATGATATTTCTGCACATTAACCAATTGTACGCATATCAATGATGATATAACAAAGTTAGATAATATAATTATCAATCTGAATACTTTAGTCTTCTATGTCGAGAGAACATCTATGTATACGATTAAGAGCAACTCTACTCAATGGCCCACCTTAACCCTATTTTGGATCCAGTAGAATCTTCAATGCTAAAAGAGGAACTAGTAGATGCCAAGTCTGAATATATATATGTCGTTACTGTAGTTGTCCAAGCTAGAAGCAGTTTCTTGAGAATCAAATTTCACACAAAGCTCAACAAGACACAGTCTTAAAGTTCAGTCATAGATATTTTCTCACATGATTATTCTCTCCTATCACAAAGCTCAACAAGACAGTCTTATGACGATGGTGATGACAAGAACAAAAGTTCACTATTTTGCTATACAAAAACTTCCTTCCAAACTATCACAGGGGGCTTATATTTGAAAATATTTAACTCCATCCATTGTCTGTTATCAGTAAAATGGTTAACTATCACAGGGGGCTTATATATGAAACTATCACAGGGGGCTTATACAAAAACTTCCTTCCAAACTATCACAAACGTTGGGCTTTATTCAACTTTCAGAGTCACAGCAGCACCAGACACATGATAGCAAGGGTTTGGTAACTGTAAAGAAATCAAACATGAAGCCTATAATGAAGGATGCCTTAAGGAGCTCAATTCCAAATGTTTCAACGCAGACCAAGGGTTTAATGCACAAAAAAATGGTTATGTTCCTCATATGAAGGCAAAAGAAAGACATGAGACTTAACCTTAAATTGTATTGTATTTATTCACAAAATTCAATGGTCCAAGCCTTGATTAACAAGGCTGGCAGCAGCTTCCTGGAAAGCTTGTCTAACCCCTATTTAAAGGAAAGCATATTCCTAATGGTTATAACTAACAATAGGAAGCCAGTTAACATATTCAAAATACAAAAAGGAATCATATATAATAGTCACTATGCATGTAGATAAAAAAATGCATATATTCATATATTGTTGGGTTATACAACAGGGAGAGAGAAAGCCAGATGTATTGGTAATATTATGAAGAATTTTCCAAAAATGGGTAAAAACAAGCAATAGAAAAAATGTGTCCATAATATAATGCAAGAACCAACAAGTAAATGTCCAATGCCGCTTGTACAGTTAACTTTGCAAAATATTATTTCATGAACACTTAAATAATATACGAGAGTAGAGAGTACCTTTTATGTCTGCATAGCACCAAAAAACTTTTTATAAATTAACCTGCATAAAAAATTAGAAAAGAATAATGAACTAAACTTAAAATAATAAATATTATAATAATTCATGAAACTTTTTAACAAAATTTAGAATTTTAAACATACATTCGAAGTGGATTCCTCAGAAACTATAGGTGATCCAGAGAATTTTTTCATGATTTCCTGGACAACAGCCTGCACCCGAGCATCAACACGAGCATCAAATGTATCTTCCATGTTAGCTACCCTACGCTTAAGATCATCACGTTCTCTAGTGAGTTGTTCCTCACGCTCTTGAAAGCTTCTCTTTGTTCCAGTAGTAGCCCCCTTCGGACCACAACCGTAGCCTTTAGCATGGCCTGACCTTTGACCAACAACTCGCCTAAAAGCTTCGTGTGGAGTAAGATGCTCAAGGCTCTCTCCAGAAGCTGATGGTTGTGGTTGACTAAGCAAATTGACCATTTCATCCTACATGTTAGGAATTAAATGCATTAGTATAAAATATATGAGATAGAAAATTGATAGTGACAATTATCACATGAATATTTCTTGATCTTCATCAGCCCATGTCCCATTAGGCCTTTGATGAGTCATCCGCCATAATTCTGGTCCATCTGGCTTCTCTCCAGTTTCTGGATTCCGCTGCCAATAGAAGTAGAAAACTTAGTATCACGAAAAAAAAATATACATGATATATAATTTATGACATATGAATGAACTCACTGCAGCATATATAATGGATTGAAATGACTTGCGCCCTGTTACTTGTGTAACTCCTTCATGTTCTCGACTTTTTTGTTCTTCTCTGAGATTTTCTGTTTTAACAAAAGAATTCACCTTTTATTCTATATACAAATGAAACTAACATATAATTTTTCATACACTTTTACCTTATAGTTGTCACTTCCAAAATATGATACTAGTGTTTCCCAATCTGCGGTACTTACACCTTCAGGGACATGTAGAAGTCTATCTGCATCAGTCTCATGTTCTAGGTAGTGTTTGTGGTATAGTAAATGGCGCCATTCTCTGTACATCTTGTTTGCTTGTTTAAGTACACAAGCCTTCCTCTCAGGAATATCATCAAATTCAAATTTTGACTACAAATACAAATATGTATCAATAACAAAAGAAAAAAAAGAATACTAAGATTAAATAATAATACATTTGAATTAAATACCTGTATGCATTTGTATATTTTGTCCTTGACCTCATTATCTATGTCCTTCCATTTAGTCACACCTTGTGGAGTGCTATTAGTCTTGCCTAGTGGAGCATTATTCTTGACAACATAACTTAACTCAGATGCAAACATTGCTGCGTTTTCACCTACTGGGACTCCTGCTTCAATGGGTATGTTAACTGGCAGCTTTCGGTTTCCTATAGCACGTCGTACATTTGCTAGCCTTATACCTCTCGACTTTCCTCGAACCCGTTTTTGAGTTACAACATCAACTACAAAGAATTTGAATGTTTCTCAATCATTATAATCAAAAGTATCATATTAAAAGTACTATTGTATAAAAACATACCTGTCCTAGTTTCTTCATTAGGTGTAACATTTCCTTCTGCTTGTTGATTCAAAGCCATATCCTAAAAAGGCATATAGTTTTTGAAATAGATTTTTTGGAAAAGTAAAAAAGGTGTATATACAAGACGATTTAAAAGCCAAATTATATACAAGACGACCTACAAGAATATTCATCCCCCTCTCCCTCTCTTCTGTGCTAATTTGAACATTCCCTAGGCCTAAATTGCAAAAGCAGTTTGAATGCTAAAGTTTAAGCCAATATCAAATGAAATTCTTTTTCAAGTTATGCCCTCCATAACTTCCTTTCCCACTTCACTAAACTTTTCAATGTAGTATACACCTAAACCTGAACTTTTTCATTCGCCCATAAACTTTTTCATTCACCCATAGGTAGTGGGAAACAATTGAAGGTTTGACAAGTATCAATAGTTTTCACAAGTATCAACAGTAATTGCAAAAAAGCATCATCACAAAGAACTAATCAAGAACCCATTTTTTTCTTTTAAAAAAAATCAACACAGGCGATCAATTTTAATCGTACTAATATTCAGGAGGAAGTTCTCTTTCAATTTATGTTCCTCCATAACTAATTTCCCCTTTCACTAAATCTTCCAATATAGTATAACCTAAACTGAACTTTTGTATATGCCTATAGGTTGCGAGACACAATATAATTTCTTGCAAGTATCAACAGTTTCCACCATTTAGCCCTGAACTGTGAACTACATAGAAAGTAACAACAAAAATTAAGCTAATAACAGTAGTACAACGAAGAGAAGCTAAACCAAAGTCAATATAGAGAAGCTAAGCCAGGGCTGGAGTCTGACAGATAGGAGGACATTCACTAATGCATGTGTCTTGAATGTCCACAATGGAACTGAATTTTAATCCTTTGTAAGTATTCCGTATAGATTTATCTGTAATGTTTCAGTTAGGCATGTTATTGAACTATAATATTAAGTTCATTTTGTGGACCTTTGTTTTGACAAAGTGGTCCATACTTCGTTCTGTTTTCAGAAATAACAAGTCTGTATCACATGTTGGCAGGAGTTACTGAACTTATAAGGTAAAAGTGTAAAAGCTCATTATAACTGGGAAACACAAGTATCATATTTTGGTCTGTTATTGGGAAACACTAGTATCATATGATCACATGATCACATATAATTTTAAGCGTAGTACAAATAATTTTAAGCGTAGTACAAATAACACGATCACATATAATTTTAAGCGTAGTACAAATAAAAAATATAGGGTGGACTAGGTGTGTGCTAACTCCTACAAGAAAATAAAAAATAACATTTTTTTGGGGTCGGCTCCAGCCCTCCCCAGACTCGGATATAGGGATGTTGTCCGTGCCTGGACTCCAGAGTCCTTAACTGGTGATAGCTTTGAATTCGTGTGACATTTTACATACTATGATAGTCTCATTCATCATGTTCTTAGTTTCAAGTACTTCAACTCCCTCGTTTTGATTTGTGACATTCTAGTCTCTGTACGTTCACTTGGGTCCAAACTCATTCAGACAATTGAGTCTGAAAGTGCACTCATGTAATGTTCCCTAATTACTTTAGCCGTTCATACTGAGCATCTATTTGTGCTTGTGTTATTTTTCCCTTGGGTCCAAACTCATTCAGACAATTGAGTCTGAAAGTGCACTCATGGAACTGAATTTTAATCCTTTTGTTTTTCCTGGAACCATATTTTTTCCTGGAACCATATGTTTTTACTGAACTTTTGTTTTGTCCTGTATTGTAGAATGTCCATGTATCGAACAATGCATGTTCTACATGGCAGACATCACAAATTTTTGAATTGTCCATGCTTCCTTGGTTTGAATGATGTTGACTAAGAAGGAAAAATGTTGTACCATGTCGAAGTATAAGTATGCACAACGTAAAAGAAAACTGTGCCAAAGAAAGGGTTTAAATTTTGTTGACATAGAAGGAAAATATCATAAGGTTTTGTTCTCACAAGAGCCGAAGCTTATGAAGTCTTTCTTACTAAGATGACATTGCACTGTTCTCTTCGTGGCTTAATATATGTCATATCCAGGTTCATTAGGATCTTCAATCCTCGAAGTTGGAACCATCCAGTTTACATCCACATCCTCCTAACCTTCTCCTACACTACAGTTGTCAACTACCCTGTTGCCAAATGAAAGCTACTCAAAAAATTCTTTGGAAAATGAGAAAGCTACTCAAAAGAACTGACAATTTTTAACTGGCTGTCAACCATCCTGTTTCTAATCAACAAAAAATCTGACTTGCACTTTGATCTTTTGATGTAAATTCCAACATTTGGAACAAATTTATTGACAAAAGGGAAGGAATGGGTGAAGATATTTAGTTTCAGACTTGGAATTCATTATAACTGACCACTAGTATCAGAGTATCAGTAACAAGCAGTGTAGTGCAATATTTGTATTCTTTGGAATTGAAAACTATGTCAGTATATGAATAAATCAAGCAGATAAAAGAAACATGTAATAACGAATATGTTCAGCACATAATGGAACCACATGTTGGTAGCATTAAACCATAATCCAACATCAGATTAGATTGAATGGATGACAGGGATTGAATGCATGATCTTTAGTTACAATGAAATAAAGTGGAAATTCTTATAGTCAATCATCATCTTCACTCTGGAACATGTCAGTATCTGAATATTCATTGGTACTGCTTCCATCATTATCAGTTTCTGAATTTTCAACGTCTCTGTCTTCTTCCAGGATATGCTCCATATTAGTGTTCATGAACACTACATTCTTCTACTTCTGCTCGTGCCAGTGTTGGCACATTATCTTCAAAATTAACCGTCTCTTCAAGTCGAGATGCATTAATATCTCCCAACTCATTTAGTTGGTAAGGCTCGTCTTCATTTTCCGTTTCTATTTCATCACTTTCATCATCTTTACTAAAGACATCATATGTTTCTTGGTTTCGCTCTCAAAACAACACGCCAATTTTTATTCTTGTAATCCTCCACATAGTATACTTGTTGAACTTGAGATGCTAAGACAAAAGGCTCATTAGCGTATTGTAAACGTGAAAAGTTGAGGCTCACAAAACCGAATTCATTCCTTCTTATAGCCTTTCGTTTGATTCTTTCATAACTAGGAACCTCAAACCAATCACATTTAAATAACACAATAGAGTATCCTCCTGTGTATTCTAACATAATAATATGATTGATTACGCCATGGTAGTCCACATTCCCAGTCAACTCATCACCTCTTACTACAACACCACTATTTTGGGTCTTCAATAACCTTTCACTATCCTTTGTTCGAAATCTGTATCCATTAGTACAGTAGCTCCTATAAGAATGTACCCTTCTATCAGGAGCTTGAGATAGTGAATATAGTTCTTCTGAGACCCTTTCATCCGCCTCTTTGTACAATTTTGATACCTACATGCATGATAATAATTACCACAATAGTTAATACTATATATAATATAGCCATCTAAAATAAAGTCATAGAACATGGGATTTACATACTTACACTTCTTTAAACCACAACATAAACTGCTTATTATGTCTCCGTTCAATATTATTTGAACTTTCATTCATTAGTTCCTCCTTGTGTTCACTACAATTAAAGTTAGCATGATATAAGTTCATTTAATATTTGATAGATGAGACATAGCTAAACATAATAAAACTACGAGCTTACTTATAGGATAAAAAATTACCTAATCCACGGTCGAACCTCATCACAATTTTGCAACACATATAAATGAGCCTGATCTCTCTCAACCATTGAAATTTCCTCAAATTTATCAACACCCAAAGGCTTGCCTTTGTGTGAGAAAACTGAAAAATGAGAAGACGTATGACCTTGTTCACCATCTGAATTTCGGTCTAATTCGCGCAACCCATTGCCTACATCATGCATATATCTTGAACAAAATGTCATGCATTCTTGCGCTAAATATCCCTCAGCCATTGACCCTTCTGGACGTGCTTTATTTCTCACATATCCTTTTAGTGTACGTAAATACCTACATACAAGAATTAAGCATTTATAACTTTATTTAAATAGTACAGATACTCTAAATATAGCATGGGTATTTAGAAAATTAATATCGACCTTTCAATTGGATACATCCATCGGTATTGCACAGGTCCAGCAAGTATCGCCTCATTGGCTAGATGAACGGGTAAGTGTACCATTACATCAAAGAATGAAGGAGGAAAAATCCTTTCTAACTTGCATATGGATTCTACAACTTGAATATGAAGTCGATCCAAGCATTTTGTGTCAATAATTTTAGAACACAACTCTCCAAAAAACATACTCAAGTCAATTAAAGGTGTGCAAATATCCTTTGGAAGAAGTCCTCGTAAGGCAAGAGGAAGAAGTCTTTCAAAAAGAACATGAGAGTCATGACTCTTCAATCCACTAATTTTCCCTCCTTTAGATTTATACAACGAGATATTTGATGCATAGCCATCAGGAAATTTCACATCTTTCAAGAACTTACACAAACTCCTCTTTTCATCCATAGAAAATATGTAACGTGCAGGAGGCAGAATATATTTATCACCCACACAACGTGGATGGAGTTCTTTCATTATGCCCAAATGTTGAAGATCGAGACGAGACTTTAGTGTATCTTTTGTCTTGCCTTCAAGGCCCATCAACGTCCCCAAAATATTGTCACAAATATTTTCTCGATATGCATCACATCCAAATTGTGTCTTAACAGCTGACTTTTCCAATAAGGAAGCTCAAACAAAATGCTCTTTTTTTTTCCAGTTTCCAACATTATCCCCCTGTCTTTTTCTTTTCCCATTAGCTTTTCCGAAGACAACTTGATCAAATTTGCCGAATTGATCAATTATCCAATCACTAGTTGGTGGTGTAGGAGGAAGCCTTTTCTCATGCTTGTTACCAATAAATCCCTTACTTCTTCTTAAAGAGTGATTAATTGGTAAAAATCGACGATGACCCATGTAACAATGTTTACCACCATACTTCAACCAGAAAGAACTTGTGTCATTATGACAAGAAGGACAAGCTAATTTTCCTTTTGTACTCCAACCAGAGACTGACCCATACGCAGGAAAGTCATTGATTGTCCACATTAATGCTGCACGCATTTGGAAATTAGATTTCAATGATGCATCATAAGTATTAACGCCAACATCCCATAATTCTTTCAACTCATCAATAAGCGGACGCATGTACACATCAATATCATTTCCTGGACTTTTAGGGCCCGGCAAAATTGACGAAATAATAAAGTAAGACTGTTTCATACACAACCATGGTGGCAAATTATATGGAACTAATACAATCGGCCATGTACTATACGATGTACTCATATTTCCAAAGGGATTGAAACCATCAGTTGCTAATCCAAGCCTTACATTACGAGCCTCTTGAGAGAAATCAATGTGGTTCTTATCAAAAGATTTCCATGCCATAGAATCAGCCGGATGTCTCAAAACATCATCATCAACACGTTCTTCCTTATGCCAACGCATGGAAGAAGCAGTTTTTTCAGACATAAACAACCTTTGCAACCTTGGTGTTAAAGGAAAATACCGTAAAATCTTTCTAGCAATTTTCTTTCTTTTGTTTAATCCACCATTCTCTTTGTCAGTATTACTTTCCTTCCATCTTGGCTTACCACAAGTTGGACACTCATTAAAGTCAGAATAGTCCTTACGGTACAATATGCAATCATTAATGCAAGCATCAATTTTTTCATAATCAAGACCAAGATCCTTGATTGTCTTTCGTGCCTCATAAAAGGAATCAGGAACCTTGTTCTCACTTGGACATATCTTCTTCATATATGTAAGTAACTGATCCATTGATTTATTACTCCACCCATTAAGACACTTCATCTGAAATAAGTTGACGATAAATGACAACTTAGACTCCTTACATCCCGGGTAAAGCTTTTCATCGGCGTCTTTCAACAATCTACAAAACCTTCTAGCTTCGTCATTTGGATCCTCTCTAACTCGTGTATGTAAGTCTTCATTGCCTCCTATTCCAAAATTATGTCCCATGTACATATCATTCAACATGTTGTAAGTACTTGCATCATCACATTGTTCTTGCATTATTTCATCTTCTAATTCTTCTCTTCCTCTCCAGAATCTGGAAATTCCTCTCCATGATATATCCAACGAGTGTAAGTTGTCTCAAAACCATTTTTTAACAAATGTAGTTCGACCATCTTCCTTGTATGCTCATATCCATTGTTACATTTCCGACATGGACATTTAATCTTATCTATTACCCATGGGCATGAAAAGGCATGATCAAGAAATTTTAACATTCCTCTATCATATTCCATTGTCCCTCTACGAAACTGAATCCAATCCTTGTCCATTCTGCACTAAATAAAGCACATATGAAAAAAAGTTAAAAATATACTAGTAGACAAATATACAAAATGTGAACTTTAGGAAGAAATTAAGATATGTTAAGAATTATATATGCAAATGATAATGATATGTGAGAAGGCTGATCATTCTAAATTGTTTAAATTGGTAGTGCATATGGTGTCTAAATTGGTAGTGCATAATGATAATGATAATGACATGTATATTTCGAAGTGAATTCTGTACTGCAGAATTGGAACTGCACTCTGCAGAATTCTGTATAATGATAATGTTTCATTTAATGTTTATACTCTCTTTCAGTTCCCAAGGTCTCTAAAACTTTGTAGGTAGTTACTTAGGAGGCAACCTGCAACAGGAAACCATCACAATCCAATAATGTATGGTCACACATGCCCTATACCACTTATACACCCTCCCTTCTCACTCACACCCAAGTAGGATACCATACTCAGGTATCCAGGATACACAAGCTAATGAGGACAGTACCACTATAATGTGGACTGCTACAATGTACTAGGACTGACTATAAGAATATAGGACAGGACTAATCATAAAACATAGGGTGGATAGAGATAGGTAATACAGTGAATGGTCTCACCCTCACCTAGTGGTTTGATTAAAAGCCAAGACTGAACTTAAAAGAAAAAAAATAGGACTGGACATATGCATTAGAATTTAGGACTGGACTATTGAAATGTTTGAACATTCATCGAGATTGAATATCAAGGACAGAACAGGTGTTGCATATGGCTTGTTCATAAGGTATATGCTTAACAACATGGGCCTGACAGTACTCTAAATGAAACAAGGAACTGAATTTAACTAAGGAAAGGGGATGAGGACATAAAAGGGTCTGATACTCAAATGGATTAATATGGATGGGTACATGGGTCAAGTGGACTGATATTTAGCATGCTATTGACTGAACTCATCTTATACTCATTTGAGAATTATACAATATGAATGGGATTGAACCACAGGATATTAGAGCCCCCATTCCCAAATAACTGATACCATTAGTATCATGATTGATACATGTAGTCTTCATGATTTATGCCATCTCTTGGTACTGACATTAATCCTATACTATTATCAAGTAGCAAGATGTCTATTATGTTAATTTATAGTAATTGTGTACTTCGGATGCATGGTTATTGGAGGCTAGATTCCTTCGATGATATGAGCTACGTGGCACGCCTATTTCATGACTTAATTGCTCCCGGACAGTGAACTCAAATTGATTCTTTAAATGTTGATGTCTGATTACTAGTTGGTTGGAATTTTCAGATTCTAAAATATTGATTTATGAAGTCAGCTCACAATTTGGATTAGCACTCTTGACAGGTTCAGACCTTGTATTCAGACTAGGAGTGCTGACTCATGTCGAGTACTACTTTACTGGTCATCTATTTGAGTGTATTTAATAGTTAAGCAATTGAAAATTTAGCTTCAAATTTTACACAAAAAACAAAAGTTACCTGAATTTTTGCCCAAATCTCAAGTCCTGTGTGAAATTGTGATGACTCTTCAATCCAAATCATTTTCCTCTGTAGGGCATTTTATATGAAAGACCATATTTATATGGAAGGTCGTATCTCTTATGATTATAAACCCTGAACCACATAATTGGCTTCCGTACCGTGTCATATGGGTAGAGTTTATTAGCTCAATTGGACTTGAAGTGTTCACAATTAATTGCATAATATAAATCCAAAAAAACTGAGAAGAAGATCGAAGAAGTAGCTAATCAAGATTGAAACAAGAAAATTCCAAGAAAATTAATTAATTGTGTCAAGTCTGTTACAACAAAAATAAGCTGATTTGGAGTCTAATTAGTGAGAAATTCACCAAAATTTTAGGACAAGCCTATCAAGAACAATTAATATTCAGTTGAACTGTTTTTGATTGATTTTGGTTGTTCAATCCTTTTGGTTTTGGAATCAACCGATACTATGAAGCAATCATCTCCACTTTAAACAATGCAAGTTTAGCATGGGTTAAAGCTAATGTCAAACAATGTCCTCAATGCTCTAAATAAGCTACACACTTCTGATGCAAAAGTTGGAGGATCCTGCCGATAGGGGTAGACGGAGACTATGTTCTCATTCTCCAGATCGACGGAGTCGCCGCTATCTATGGAAGCATAGGGTGGTCTACTACTTTCGCTTAAATTGGTCTGTACTGCAGCTTATATATATATATATATATATATATATATATATATATATATATATATATATGAGATCCTTCTATGTTGTCTCCTTCAAATTTATTTTCAAATAATGGTTGGAATCTACCAACAATGGAATAACTGGTGCTCTATGATCCAGTGCCATGTTTATGGCGATTTTATATATTGTTGCACGATTCCTATTGGTATATGTTGGTATATATATATATATATATATATATATATATATATATATATATATATATATATGAGATCCTTCTATGTTGTCTCCTTCAAATTTAATTTTGAATAATGGTTGGAATCTACCAACAATGGAATAACAGGTGCTCTATGATCCAGTGCTATGTTATGGCGATTTTATATATTGTTGCACGATTCCTATTGGAGAACACAGCAAATTCTTTCTAGACATAATCGAAGTGAAATTTTTATATGGATGTGTAACAATGTGTGTGTACAACCAAATAGAAAACCAAAATTATTGAAAGGAACCAATATCCAAAAACCTTGCTCCAAGAAAGAAACACAAACTTGAGCAAGAAAGAAATCCAAGCACAGACACATTTAATCAAACACATTTGTTAACCTTAAACTTCTTCTTATCCATCATCAGAACAGAGAAACACATCAAAAATTGAAACAAAATAGAAAATTAACAAAATATCGTTCGATCTCTAATGGATATACCTTTCGGTCGCCGATCACTCGGAGTCGGTGGCGGTAGAGGCCCTATGCTGGATGCTCTATCTCAAATCTAAAATCTTCTCGTCCCTAAAATATCACAAATCAAAGGAACAAACTAGAAAAATAAAATAAAGAAATAACAGGTTGAAGGAGGGGAAGAGACACCTTAGATCGAAGAAGGAGAAGAGAGATCTAGGTTGAAAGAGAATAGGAATTGGGGTTTTGCAAAATAAATAAGGAGGGGAAATATTCTCTTTCCCGCCGGTGCACACCAAAAAAAAAAATTTTCCCACGTAAGTTTCCATATGTAAAGCAAATAAATATTGCCATATTTAAGTTGATCCAAAGGAGAAATACATTATTAATTTTGTGGCAACCTTTATTGCCATAAAATAATTATTTTATGGCAATGTAATATATTGCCATGGTTAATTGTAATATATTATGGCAACAATTCAACTTGCCATACTATAATATAATCAAATATGGCATGTATTATTTTTGCCATAAAAGATCCAATCAAATATGGCATTCGGCATTGTTGCCATAAATGAGCTTGTGTATTAAGGCAATTTTAATGTTGCCATATTATGACTATATTATATGGCAATATTTTATGTTGCCGTAAGGTGTTGCCATAAAAAATGCTTTTTCTTGTAGTGCATTATCCCTCATAACCTTACCCTTAACCCCAAACCTAGTATGTATACAATATATCCTATATCTTATATATATATATATATATATATATATATATTCAAATCTCCACATCTCATATAAAACTCACTCAAACACTTAAGTCTAGGACACACATTAATACTCTATGGATACATACAATACCACTAATACCTGTAGCAAATGCACTCTATGCCTACAACTTGCTCATCATGAACTTCCTACTCTCACACATGACCTCTCCCATCCTGGACCACTATAATAGGCAACTGAACCAAAAAGGACAATGCAACTAAGGCAATCTACATAGGACTGAATATGAGACACATCAAAGGACTATCTAATGTAATACCTATATAAATGCTAAATGTATCACTAATGGAAACAGAACAAGGTATCAGAGATTGTACATATCTACGGTGTCTGCTACAGAATAAGACATGCAGGAATTGAATTTACTTCCTATGGGTCTGAACTTAAAATCTCTTGGACAGAAAACTCACTGTTCTAACTACTCCAAGGGACTGGACAAGGTTATGTAGTGATGAAATTTAAGGGTTTGAGTGCACCTTAATATGCAGGACATCTAGTATGTGCAGGACATGAAATGTTTAATTGGCTAACATGCAGTGAACCAACGAATGGCTAAATTGGAATGCAGGACAAAATGAAGGGTGGCTTAACATCTAGTATCAGAAAAGGGTTTTCAGGATATGTCCAAGTGTAGGGAATCATATTGAATGCAGTGGACAATGAAGCTACAGACATCTAGGTGCAGGATATCAACCATGGACCAACTCTGATGTATTTGGGAAAGATACATGAATTCAAATGAACATGGGATCCTAAATGTTCCCTACTTTCGAAATATGGACAGATATAAATACTGACATTCAAAGGCAGTAAATCATATGGTGAATTACTAGTCCATACATGGACTGACCCATGTATATAAAATGGGCTAAAACTAAGGTAAGGGAAACCTCATGTGGACTGAATATTGTTTTAAAAAGATTAATACCAAAGTACGATGCAATGACTAAATAAATAATGTTTTGGACTGTACAATGAGGGCATGAAGACTGATGTATACCTAGTACAAGACATATGTTATTTATATATATGAATTCACACATTGGATAGGGATTCCACTTAAAATATGACTGGACCTAATGTAACTATAGTTGGTAATGTCTGATGCGTATGGGGGATATCTGGACAGAACTAACACATGCAATATGTTACTAAACCAAGCAGTGAACCTAAGATGATACAAGATATGTATTTGTAGGTATATGAAGTAAAAGGGAATGCAATGCAATGAAGGCAATATGCATGTGAGGGCAGTTGGTTACCAAATGAAGGTTATCTATGAGAACAGAGGTGACCCATCATGCCAAACACCAAGTTCATACATAGACTGGTACAAGGGCAAAATATTAGCTAAATGGATGTTCATAGTTGAACATCACCTGGGCTAATAGTGTATGGCTTGGCAGGAAAAAAACCCAATTCAGGGCATGAAATGTTTGGACAAGGGCTTGCAGGTAAATGAAGTCATACTCAAGGCTGGGTCAATGCAAATATGGACTATTCATGATGATACAAAATAGAGAGTATAAATTGGACAGTAAGAGAGCATGGTTTGATCCTTCATCCCAAGGGAGACTAAACATGTGAACGGATCAGTATAATGACGTGAATGAACTGGAAAGTGCAGATGAATGCAATATGTTCACTAGCTAAGGAGGCATGTAGTGTATCAAAATATGAAGATGCAGGACAGATTTGATTCATTGAATTGAATATTGTAGTGTACTACCATAAATGTGCAGGCCAAGTGAGTATCTGTAGGTGTCAAATAAGTGTACAGACATAAGGGTCTCTTGACAGCATAGAGAACCATATGCAGTGGCATATCATCAATGCAAGGGAGTGTACAGATGTGTGCAGCATGTGAATGCATTCAATTATGCAGTGAACAAGTGTGCAGTGAAGAATAAAGTGTCAAGTAGTATCAAATGGGTGTGCGGTAGTGAAGAGTGTCACTGGAAAGAAGTATAAAGTGAAGACAACAGAGCTGTGTTGCTCGACTGTGACAATAGGAACTTGTAGGTCAGGCCACAACATGAAATAGCCATGGCTCGAAGACCTGAGCCCATGGTCGAGTGTCAGTCACCTGGCCAACCTAAATCAGTGGCTAGGTAATGAAAATAAGGCGTGTCGAGGGAGAACAGGGCCCCCGGTAGCATGGGAGCCATTGTTCAGGCCAAAACTCAGGGTACGGTGTCCCCGTGTCCAAAAACAACCATCAAAACACCTCGAAATCAACTCAGTCAAGTACATATATAATTCATAGTATATTAGCTACCCAAAAATATAATTACTTCAGAAATTAGTGATCAAAACTTTCTATGGATTATTTCGTCGAACACTTGAGATACATATTCGATTTGGAGCAATACGCCAATGATACGTACCTCAAATGGACTCAAATTGGACTCAAATCATTCTTAGGGCCAGGGGAACCCTAAATGGATGCATCTACAACAAGAAATTAGAAATTTATTAGGTTTAGAAGCTCTTACCAACTGGGAGTTGGAATCCAAATGAAAATCCCTAGAATAGATCTTCCACCAAGTTCCAATGGCCAAATTGCTCCAAATTCTTCCTAGCTAGCCAATAGAGACCTCCTCCCTTCAATGGAAAGAGTTTGCAATTAGTTTGGATGAATTTGGAGTTGATTTGAGGAATAGGGGAAATTTGGGGAAGAACACCAAAACTAGGGTTAGGGTTTCAATGAAAGAGGAAAGAAGGGGACTAAATGATGACTTATATAGGAAAACCCCCTATGTGGCTGGCCATGAGGTTGGGCTAGGGTTTGAGTCAAGTTACAATGGCTCGAAGGTCTTTTTAAGTTGTCAAATCAAGCCCCTTTGCTAAAGGCCCAAACTACCATGTTGTTTCTATTATCTAATTACATTCTCAGTGATTCCTGGCTAGATTAGAGTCTAATTACTAATCTAAATCCATTAGCTAGGTCCCCATGGTTATGGTTAGTCTCTAGGAAAAATAGTTACAAGGTTTCACTAACAAATGACAAAATCATAATACATCAAATCAAATAATATAAAAATAATAAAAATTCACCAATTTATCACTAGCATGATTTAAATCTATTATTTAATAACTAACATGATCAATTTTACAAAAGTTCAAAATTACTCTTATTTTAGAAAAGTGGTACTTACATCTCCTTAGCGGTCGGCGCGACTGACTCCTCAGTGGTCTTCTCGACTAGTGTTCCAGCAGCCGGCACGTCGACAGTCTTCTCAGCTGGTCCTTCTCCGATCTTCTTGATCGGACCCCTGATAGTGATGCCGACAGGTTCATCGACGGTACTATCTTCAACCGTCTTCTCAGTGGCCACCTCGCCTGGGACCTCAGTTATCGGCTCGTCAGCAGCCGTGTCAAATTGTGCTACATTGGTCTCCTCGGTCATTTTCCCGAGGACCATGTCAGCTAACTCTTCGATCGCCTCCTCTGCAGCTCTTAGAATGATCTTGTCGACCAGTTGTTCGACAATCCTTCTTACTGGCCTTTCAAAATATTGACTCGCCAATTCTTCGACAGCCTTCACTGTCGACCCTTCAAAAGGAGCTTCGGCCAATCGTCGAGACGAATCCTCTAGATTTGCCAAAGGCAGTTCCTTGACTGGATGATCCTCCTCCTCCTTCGGCGCAGCGGAACTATCCTCAATACTTCTCTCAACATGGAGAGGAGGTACGATTGGAGGATCTTGGGTAATTTCTTCAGAATCTACGTCCCCTTGGCCCGTCACGAGTACGGACTCCGGAATCCCGCCTTCGGAAGCCACCGCGCCAGCCTCGGGTACCTCCATATTCCCATCCTCAATCAGCCCTGTGAAAGCTTTCTACCGGAGCGAAGCCAATGGCTCCAAAGTGCCTCGAGTCTCATACTCAAAAGTAGGAGGAGGAGGTACATCTTCTGGGTCAGCAGTTTCATCAGCTATAGTCTCCCCCTCGACTTGAGACACCTCTGGGGCAGGCTCCTCGGGAAGTTCCCTGAGTCTTTCCGACCATATGGCCCCCACCTACACAAACAAAGCAGTGATGAACAAAAAGTATAGAATAAAACCTCGAAAAAAAAATAGTAAGACTTACCCGCGAAGAAGATCCAACTGGTGGGGCACTCCGTTCTAATGGAGACTATTGGGAGGGTCTGCCCTATAGAGGCATAACAGCTATTCTTGTCCGTTCTACAGGAGGATGGCTCACTCTGGAAGAAACCTGACATTTCTGTGGATTACTCAGGAGCACTTCCTTCTCTTTTCCCTCCCGCGATGATCTGGAGCCATCTGTTGTTCTACTCTCCGATGATGTAAGCCCCTGGAGACGCTTAGAAGCCAATAAAAGGGTCTCAAACTTTTTACCCTCAAGCAAGCTTCGCCCTCAATTGTACTCCGGTGAGAAGTTGTTTGCAACATAGTAGAACTTCACAGCGGAATACAAAATACGAGTCTCCTTATGCATCAAGGGGATTGTAAACTTTGCTCCAGTATCACCGACGTTGTAATAACACCATGCCCTATCGCCGTCCAGTAGACTTCCTTTATAGCCACGGCAGGAGATAGGATTGCCCATCATGGTCTGGCTATAGTCAAACTGACGTGCGAATCGGCTAGGCAACTAAGGCTCCAAATACACCCGATTTCGGTTTCAGTACACCAAGTGGGAAGGTCGAATGGACTGCAACCAGTGGAAGGCAGCAAAAGTTAGGTTACTATCCACAAACTCATCATCCACAAGGAAACCTTTGTATGTGGGTGAAACCCTGGCGAGAGCGTAGCCATATAAATGGCCCAACGCCCATCTACAGACGGGGACATCCTGATGGAGCCGTTTTATACGATGATAGTTGCGCAGCATCGCGTCCCTTACCTCATAACCTTTAAGAGTGTTGAGGACTATCAGACCAGGGTTGTCACCCTCATTTCCCGTATTTCGTATTTTACCCGTATTTTGATTTTTGCGTATATTTTAAATCTTGCCTAACTGAGGTATTTCGATATTTCTCGTATTTTTCTTATTCGGATTTTCGGTTTGGTTTAATATGACTTGGTTTGGTTTGTAGGAATGAGAACACCTTTAGCTATCTTGCACCCTCAAGAACACCACAACAATCCCCATTAAAATCCCACCAACTTTTTCTCTCTCCCCATAACTTCCATTCATTTCTTCTTCTTCTTCTTCCTCCTACCACCACCAACATCCCCACCATAGGCAAGTTGCATCTTGCCATTTAATGAGGACCCATTTTATTTTGATATTTAGTTAGACTAGAGCTCTAGGACCAATGTTAGAGCTTGGCATTTTGGGTTTTGAAGATTGGATTTCCCTAGATCTAGACTTTGTTCATTTTCGGATTTCTTTAGATTTGATCTATTAAACTTGAATTTTGGTTGGCTTTATTGTTTCCATGTTGTAGAGGATGGAATTTTACCCAAGTTAGAGCCTTGGAAGTCCGGATTTGGAGCTTGGATGGCCGACTTATGGTGTTCCAAAGTTTTGGAACCCATGGGTTCTTCTCCTCGGCTTGAGGAGGAAGACGACCTCCAGGCGCGCCTCCTTGGCCGATCGCGCCTACTTTCCTGGCCGCGCGCTGTTTAGCGCTGCGCGCCTCCTTGGCCGATCGCGCCTACCTTCCTGGCCGGGCGCTCTTTAGCGCTGTGCGCCTCTTTTTGGCCGCGCGCTGTTTAGCGCTGCGCGCCTCCTTGCGGGCCACGCTGTTTAGCGCCTGGTCCGATTGCGCCTGCTCCCCTGACTAGGCGCACTTTAGCGCGTAGTTACCTAGGCGCACTTTGACCCTTGGATCCTAGGCGCGCCTTGCTGGCTCGACCCAGGCTCACTCTAGTGTACCCTGACTAGGCGCGTTTCACTGGTCAGCGGCCAGGCGCACCTTGTTGGTTTCGACTTAAGCGCACTCCAGTGCACTCCAGTGCACTTGGATCCAGGCGCACTCTAGTGAGCTGCCACCCCAGGTGCACTCTGGTGTGCTGCCTCAACCAGGCGCACTCTAGTGTGCTGCCACCAGGCGCACTCTAGTGTGCTTGTTCCCTGGCACACCCTAGTTCACCTACACCCCTAGTGCCTTAGTGCCAGCTTTATAACTTGGTTTTCTTTTGATATGATTGGAGCTTTTGAGATTTTGATTGCTCACATGCACAACTTGACTAGGCCCAACACGTCTTGGCACGGACTTTAGGGATTTTGTTTCTTGTTATCCTTCTAATGGAATCTTGTAACTTGTGACTGAGCATGATCGACTTGTAACCTGATAACTTGGTAATGACCCATGGGGTACACTCTCGACTTGTAACCTGATAACTTGATAGTGGCCCGTGGTGGCGCACTCTTGACTCGACTTGACTTGTCTTGACACCGTGGGTGTACTACCTGTTGCTCTGTGCAAATCACTTGTCTTGTCTTGCATCATGTCTAAGGGGTGACTCCCTGAGTACCACGGCCAGGGACTCACACTAAAATTGGACTAGGTAATGAGTAGACCAAATTAGAACATGGAGAATTCCCGGTCACAGGCAGTCTCGTTATCTGAAGGCATTAATGGACTTGTAGCTTGCCGATGAGTAGAGCACATTTCCAGCACACTGTCATGTGTTGCACCCTCTAAGTCACCTAAGGGTACATTTGTCTCCCGGGCAATGTACCCACCTGTAACTCTCAACCCGCGGAAGGATAACTGGATGGTCTGCAGGGCTTGGGACTGGGAGTTTCTCACCTGTATCTTGTTAGTAATTAGGCTTGTGATAACCCTAGTTAGTTAAAGTAGTAAGCCGTAGTACTTGCTTGGCCATTGTGAATGGATGTTGTCCAGCCTTGTCTAAGTCTTGTCTAGCCCCTGTACCTGGAACTCTTGGTCATGAATGTTTTACTTATCTCTAACGATAAATGGGTAGAGACGGTGAGCTATTCAGGCGAAGGGGTACAATCCCGGTCCTTGTTTGGTTAAGGATTGTAACCTGGCTCCCGGAATGGTTCCACGTCCCTAGTCATTATTCGCTCTGTGTACTTTTACTACTTGTACTTCTTTTATTCTTTGTGTTCTGATATGCTGGTTTTTGTTCTTATTTGTGGCCTCCTTTGTGGCACTTGCCCTTTCTGGGGTTTGACCCAGCTGGTTTTGTGTGGCCAGATTTCGGAGCAGCTCCCGAGGATCTACCAAGCTTCCAGCCCAATGGTGAACACTAGACGGAACCCGTGCTACGAGTGGGTCTTCCCTTTTTGTTTCACCCACTCATATGTAAATTTATTCTTTTGAGGCGTTTGCCGACGAGCACCTGTTAGCTCGATGCACATTTACTTACTGTCTGCCTACGGGCTGTAACATGATTAACAAATCCTAGGGTTGATCATGTATGACTGAACTCTTGCTAGTCCTATCATTTTGTACGACTAGCTTCATGATCATCCAATATGTAATATTTGGGACGCCTTATATATATATATTTGATGCTCTAACATCTTGTAACTCTGTTAATTGCTTGAGATTGAGACAATAGGCTCGACCTTAAGAGACTGCTGGCTTGTAGTAAACCCTCATATCTAGACAGCCGTGACCGTATAGTTGAGATGTATTCTATTTCAATATACGTAGCTGGCTGTGTCTGCCCCCGCTCTCCAGTATTCTGGTTCTGGGGCATGATACGGTTTAAGTGGTGGCCCATGCAGGTCTTGGCATTCAAGAAATGTGAGGGTTTACCAAATAGATGTCTCAATCAATATTCGCCCTTGATCTCTGCTCGTATCTTCAAATCCCTGAGATTCTTGACCTGATCATATTGCTTGTATAATTGATCTGTCCTGGTCCTTTCCTTATTGTTCCCAATGTCATCTTCTTCAGCGGCATTACTCCCGGACCTGCCAACCAGCCAGAGGAAGCTCGACAAGCACTCCAGCGCCAGGAAGATCAAGCTCAGCACTCTGGAGTAGCCTCTCGAGTTATGCCTTCCGGAGGCCCGGAACCTCCAGTTCAGGCAGCTCCGCCCGTTCAACCAGCTAGACAGGACGAGGGGCCTTTGGTAGGGCTTATCAGAGAACTGTTTGCATCCCAAGATCGTCGAGGTGACGCCTTGCACCAGGAGGTTCATGATGCACTAAACCGAGGAGGTCCCCAAGGGAATCAGGCGGCCAACAGTTTCAAGCGCTTGAACCCTCCCTTCTTTGACGGCAATGAAGATGCGATTGCCGCGGATGCTTGGCTTCAGGATACCGAGGTGGTCCTGGAAGCAGCTAGGACACCTGAAAATAAGAAGGTGGCGGTGGTACGCCTACAGTTGTTAGACTTGGCTCGCGATTGGTGGGCAGCTCAGGCCATGGGATTAGCAACACCAGTCACTTGGGCGACGTTCAGAGAAAGATTCCAGACAAAGTACTTCGATGCGGTGGCACGGTACGACCTGCAGACCAGATTCACCAACTTGAAGCAAGGAGGCAGGACGGTCGATGGCTATGCGACCGAGTTTTCTAGGCTGAGTAGGTTCGCCCCCACCTTGGTGGCAACCGAGTTCGATAGGGCTCAGCGGTTCCAGCAAGGACTGCATTTGGAGATATTATTGGCTGTGGAACAGTTCGAGCACCAGACGTTCGATGCAGTATTGAAAGCAGCAAGGAGGCATGAGTATACCTCCCGGAGAATTGTGGATAGGACCGGAAGCAGGAAGCGGTCCCACAACCAGATGCACCAATCTTCAGCTCCAGCCCCGACAGCTAGGGGTATAACCATTGGAACTCCGAGGCGGGCGGCCTCAGTGACGTCGGTTCAGCATTCGACCCCGACGTACCCGCAGCAGCAGAAGCAGAAGCAGTCTTCCGCGGTGGGATGTTCTTATTGCGGAAAGCCGGGCCATGTAGTGGCAGAGTGTCGTAGGGCACGAGGATTGTGCCTGGCTTGTGGAGGAGCAGACCACCAGATAGGGACCTGCCCGAATAGGGGAGGTCCATCATCATCCAACCTTTCTAGTTCTTCGGTGAGGGGACCAGCCCCAGTTCCAGTCCAGCAGCAGCAGCATCAGCAGTACCCGAGGCCATTGGCGCCCCAGGCCCAGGCCTTTCAGCAGCAGAACCAGCAGCAGTTCACCCAGGCTCCGGCACAGAACCGACAGAGGGGTTTCCAGCAGAGGGGACCCGCAGCTAGAGGTCAGGCTATGATGATGACCATAGAAGAAGAAGTTGCACCAGGTGAGGTAGTGGCAGGTACTATTCTCGTCAACACTTTTCCAGCATCTGTATTATTTGATTCTGGTGCATCGCATTCATTCATGTCTGCACGATTCACGACACGGATAGGGTTGGAGCCCGAGTCATTATCAGTGAGGCTCAATATACTTACTGGTAATGGTCTTGTGGGAGTAGATCGAGTGTTCTCCTCGTGTCGGATCGTAGTTAGCGGTAGAGAGTTCCCCGCTAGATTCATAGAATTCCCTATGGCAGACTATGATGTAGTCCTAGGCATGGATTGGTTGAGGAACCATTATGCTAGGATAGACTGCCATATTGGCAGAGTTGTCTTTAGTATTCCCGGAGAGCCAGAGTTTTCATTTTCCAGAGGCACAGTAGAGCCATCTCCTCCAGTATTGCGGATGGCAGTAGCAGCAGTGCAGTTGCCCCGGATAGTTGAAGAGTTTCCAGATGTCTTCCCAGAGGAACTTCCAGGGATGCCACCAGAGCGGGAGATCGAGTTCACCATTGACTTGATTCCCGGGACAGCACCAGTATCAGAGCGAGTCTACAGAATGGCGCCTTCAGAGTTGGAGATTTTGTACAAGATGATTGAAGAACTCAGGACCAAAGGATTCATTCGTGCAAGTGGATCGCCTTGGGGAGCCCCGATGCTTCTTGTGAAAAAGAAGGATGGTACGTCTAGGCTATGTGTTGATTATCGTACCTTGAACTCAGTGACAATCAAGAACAGATACCCTCTTCCAAGGATAGATGACTTATTTGATCAACTCAAAAGGGCTTCAGTTTTCTCGAAGATAGACTTGCGGTCAGGATACCACCAGATCAGAGTTAGAGAGCAGGACATCCCGAAGACGGCGTTCAGATCTAGGTACGGGCATTGGGAGTTTCTAGTTATGCCCTTTGGAGCGACCAATGCGCCGGCAGTGTTCATGGATCTCATGAACCGTATTTTCATGCCTTACTTGGATCAGTTTGTGATAGTATTCCTTGATGACATCCTGGTCTACAGCAAGAGTGAGGCGGAGCATGAACAGCATCTCCGTGTGGTTCTTCAGATTCTCAGAGAGCACCAGTTGTACGCCAAGTTCAGTAAATGCGAGTTCTGGCTCGATCGCATTTCATACTTGGGTCACATCATTACCCGAGGAGGAGTGGAAGTGGATCCCCAGAAGATTGTGGCCATCGAGGCATGGCCAGTACCCAGTTCAGTGGCAGAAGTTCGCAGCTTTCTTGGATTGGCCGGCTACTACCGGCGGTTCGTCTCTGATTTTGCAAGGATTTCAGCGCCGATGACCCAGTTGACCCGCAAGGATGTGCCGTTCGTTTGGACAGCAGAATGTCAGGAATCATTTGAGAAATTGAAGCGAGGTTTGATAACGGCTCCCATTCTCACCCTTCCAGATGGGACCGGAGGATTCACAGTTTATTGCGACGCTTCAGGCAGAGGATTGGGATGTGTTTTGATGCAGCATGGGAAGGTAATTGCTTATGCGTCACGTCAACTCCGTGATCATGAGAAGAATTACCCGACCCACGACTTGGAGCTAGCAGCAGTAGTGTTTGCACTTAAGTTGTGGAGGCACTACTTGTACGGAGACAGAGTGAAGATATTTACTGATCACAAGAGCCTGAAGTATGTTTTCACCCAGAAGGATCTTAATATGCGGCAGAGAAGATGGCTCGAGCTACTTGTGGACTATGATGTGGACTTGCAGTATCACCCAGGGAAGGCCAACGTGGTAGCAGATGCATTGAGCCGGAGAGCCGGAGTCTACCTTCTAACAGCGCAACCAGAGCTATTGGCAGATCTTCAGAAGATAGGAATTGAAGTGATTCTCCCTTCCAATGTGGTCTTGATGGCCAGCCTACAGATACAGTCCACCATAGTTGAGAGGATCCGGACAGCACAATTAACAAATTCCAAGATTCAGCGGCTCAGAGCAGAGTGCGAGGCAGGAAGAAGGCCAGAGTTATGTATTCATGAGGATGGTACACTTCGACACGGCACGCATCTTTGTGTACCCAGTGGAGATATCAGACAGGAAGTCATGGCAGAGGCTCACAGTTCGCAGTATTCCATTCACCCAGGCGGCACGAAGATGTACAGAGATATTCGTCAGCACTTTTGGTGGAATGGTATGAAGAGGGAGATAGCCCGGTATGTCTCTCGATGTTTGGTTTGCCAACAAGTCAAGGCTGAACATCAGAGGCCGGCTGGACTTCTTCAACCTTTACCGATCCCAGAATGGAAATGGGAGCACATAACCATGGATTTCGTGACTGGGTTACCCAGATCTCCGGCAGGCAGAGATGCTATTTGGGTCATTATAGACTGGCTTACCAAGGTGGCACACTTTCTTCCCTTTAGAGTTGGACAGTCGACGGCGCAGCTAGCAGAGATGTATCTCAGGCAGATCGTCCGACTTCACGGAGTGCCAGTCAGCATAGTATCAGACAGGGATACGAGATTCACATCACACTTCTGGCGTAGTCTTCATCAAAGTTTGGGGACTCGTCTTAAGTTCAGCTCAGCGTATCATCCGCAGACAGATGGACAGTCAGAGCGTACTATACAAACTCTCGAAGATATGTTGAGATCGTGTACCCTCGATTTTGGTGGTTCATGGGAGGATCACCTGCACTTGGTGGAATTCTCGTACAACAATAGTTTCCAGGCTAGTATCCAGATGGCACCCTTCGAGGCTCTGTATGGCAGGAAATGCAGATCTCCGTTAGCATGGGACGATATCGGAGAGAGGCAGATGCTCGGTCCAGAACTGATTTCTCAGACGGTTGAAGTGGTCAGAAGAATCAGAGATCACCTCCGAGTTGCTCAGGATCGCTAGCGCCATTGGGCCGATGCTCATCGGCGTCCCTTAGAATTTGCTGTCGGCGACCATGTATTCCTTAGGATCTCGCCTACCCGCGGCGTCATTCGTTTTGGCGTACGGGGAAAGCTTAGTCCTAGGTATATAGGGCCGTTCGATATTCTGGAGCGAGTAGGCGATGTGTCCTATCGTCTCGCTCTTCCGCCGTCGTTAAGTGAGGTACATGATGTATTCCATGTGTCCCAGTTACGACGGTATATTTCGGACCCGAGCCATATCCTAGATCATTCGGAATTGGTTGTTGGTACCAACCTTTCGTATGAGGAGAGGCCCGTGTCTATTTTGGACCGGAGGGAAAAGATACTCAAGAACAAGACTATTAAATTGGTCCGTGTTGCTTGGGGTCATCACTCTCTAGGTGAGTCAACGTGGGAGCGTGAGGACGACATCCGATCGCGATATCCCTATCTGTTTGACTCGTGAGGTATAATGTCTTTCTTATGCCTTACGCTTTCCCTTCCTTGCTTGCATTGCATGATTGTATGATTGAACTGCTTAGTGTAGCTTGCCTGTGATTAGTGTAGCTTGTCGTGGCAATCTCTAGCTCCTTGATTAAATTCCGAGGACGGAATTCTTTTAAGGTGGGTAGAGTTGTCACCCTCATTTCCCGTATTTCGTATTTTACCCGTATTTTGATTTTTGCGTATATTTTAAATCTTGCCTAACTGAGGTATTTCGATATTTCTCGTATTTTTCTTATTCGGATTTTCGGTTTGGTTTAATATGACTTGGTTTGGTTTGTAGGAATGAGAACACCTTTAGCTATCTTGCACCCTCAAGAACACCACAACAACCCCCATTAAAATCCCACCAACTTTTTCTCTCTCCCCATAACTTCCATTCATTTCTTCTTCTTCTTCTTCCTCCTACCACCACCAACATCCCCACCATAGGCAAGTTGCATCTTGCCATTTAATGAGGACCCATTTTATTTTGATATTTAGTTAGACTAGAGCTCTAGGACCAATGTTAGAGCTTGGCATTTTGGGTTTTGAAGATTGGATTTCCCTAGATCTAGACTTTGTTCATTTTCGGATTTCTTTAGATTTGATCTATTAAACTTGAATTTTGGTTGGCTTTATTGTTTCCATGTTGTAGAGGGTGGAATTTTACCCAAGTTAGAGCCTTGGAAGTCCGGATTTGGAGCTTGGATGGCCGACTTATGGTGTTCCAAAGTTTTGGAACCCATGGGTTCTTCTCCTCGGCTTGAGGAGGAAGACGACCTCCAGGCGCGCCTCCTTGGCCGATCGCGCCTACTTTCCTGGCCGCGCGCTGTTTAGCGCTGCGCGCCTCCTTGGCCGATCGCGCCTACCTTCCTGGCCGGGCGCTCTTTAGCGCTGCGCGCCTCTTTTTGGCCGCGCGCTGTTTAGCGCTGCGCGCCTCCTTGCGGGCCACGCTGTTTAGCGCCTGGTCCGATTGCGCCTGCTCCCCTGACTAGGCGCACTTTAGCGCGTAGTTACCTAGGCGCACTTTGACCCTTGGATCCTAGGCGCGCCTTGCTGGCTCGACCCAGGCTCACTCTAGTGTACCCTGACTAGGCGCGTTTCACTGGTCAGCGGCCAGGCGCACCTTGTTGGTTTCGACTTAAGCGCACTCTAGTGCACTCCAGTGCACTTGGATCCAGGCGTACTCTAGTGAGCTGCCACCCCAGGCGCACTCTGGTGTGCTGCCTCAACCAGGCGCACTCTAGTGTGCTGCCACCAGGCGCACTCTAGTGTGCTTGTTCCCTGGCACACCCTAGTTCACCTACACCCCTAGTGCCTTAGTGCCAGCTTTATAACTTGGTTTTCTTTTGATATGATTGGAGCTTTTGAGATTTTGATTGCTCACATGCACAACTTGACTAGGCCCAACACGTCTTGGCACGGACTTTAGGGATTTTGTTTCTTGTTATCCTTCTAATGGAATCTTGTAACTTGTGACTGAGCATGATCGACTTGTAACCTGATAACTTGGTAATGACCCATGGGGTGCACTCTCGACTTGTAACCTGATAACTTGATAGTGGCCCGTGGTGGCGCACTCTTGACTCGACTTGACTTGTCTTGACACCGTGGGTGTACTACCTGTTGCTCTGTGCAAATCACTTGTCTTGTCTTGCATCATGTCTAAGGGGTGACTCCCTGGGTACCACGGCCAGGGACTCACACTAAAATTGGACTAGGTAATGAGTAGACCAAATTAGAACATGGAGAATTCCCGGTCACAGGCAGTCTCGTTATCTGGAGGCATTAATGGACTTGTAGCTTGCCGACGAGTAGAGCACATTTCCAGCACACTGTCATGTGTTGCACCCTCTAAGTCACCTAAGGGTACATTTGTCTCCCGGGCAATGTACCCACCTGTAACTCTCAACCCGCGGAAGGATAACTGGATGGTCTGCAGGGCTTGGGACTGGGAGTTTCTCACCTGCATCTTGTTAGTAATTAGGCTTGTGATAACCCTAGTTAGTTAAAGTAGTAAGCCGTAGTACTTGCTTGGCCGTTGTGAATTGATGTTGTCCAGCCTTGTCTAAGTCTTGTCTAGCCCCTGTACCTGGAACTCTTGGTCATGAATGTTTTACTTATCTCTAACGATAAATGGGTAGAGACGGTGAGCTATTCAGGCGAAGGGGTACAATCCCGGTCCTTGTTTGGTTAAGGATTGTAACCTGGCTCCCGGAATGGTTCCACGTCCCTAGTCATTATTCGCTCTGTGTACTTTTACTACTTGTACTTCTTTTATTCTTTGTGTTCTGATATGCTGGTTTTTGTTCTTATTTGTGGCCTCCTTTGTGGCACTTGCTCTTTCTGGGGTTTGACCCAGCTGGTTTTGTGTGGCCAGATTTCGGAGCAGCTCCCGAGGATCTACCAAGCTTCCAGCCCAATGGTGAACACTAGACGGAACCCGGGCTACGAGTGGGTCTTCCCTTTTTGTTTCACCCACTCATATGTAAATTTATTCTTTTGAGGCGTTTGCCGACGAGCACCTGTTAGCTCGATGCACATTATCTTACTGTCTGCCTACGGGCTGTAACATGATTAACAAATCCTAGGGTTGATCATGTATGACTGAACTCTTGCTAGTCCTATCATTTTGTACGACTAGCTTCATGATCATCCAATATGTAATATTTGGGACGCCTTATATATATATATTTGATGCTCTAACATCTTGTAACTCTGTTAATTGCTTGAGATTGAGACAATAGGCTCGACCTTAAGAGACTGCTGGCTTGTAGTAAACCCTCATATCTAGACAGCCGTGACCGTATAGTTAAGATGTATTCTATTTCAATATACGTAGCTGGCTGTGTCTGCCCCCGCTCTCCAGTATTCTGGTTCTGGGGCGTGACAAGGGTGGTGCAAAGCCAACCAACACATCAAGTAATGGTAGGAGAGTCCAACCCACAGGAATTCCTCGTTTCCCCCGCGACACTCTATTATCCTCTTGGAAAACTCCCGCAAACCGCATAGGATGTCACATACCATGGCTGGCAGCAGAGCCAGGGAATGTTGAAAGGCTAGCCTTACAGCTGACAGAATTAAGTCCTGACTAATTCGTCCCGCAGGCCCAAAACCTCCTGGAACCACCGCCTTCTGCAGCCATATCATAAGGAAGGCGACGAAGGTTTCTTTTGGACTTAAAGCAGTCGAATTCTGACAGAAGTAATTATGAACTCTAGAAGTGGGCTTCCCCTTGGCATCCACTAAAGGAGCAGATACCCCCTCTTCAGCCATCAGATCATCCACTTCTCCAGCAGTATATGCCCGACGCATGATAAAATAAACCTTCTCCGGCATCGACAGACGCTTGGTAAATATAGTCCATCCAGGCCTTGATATATGGCGGAGTCTGCATACCGCCCAGGTGCGTGCATACTTGGTGATGGCAAAGCAACTCCTTATACACAACCATCATCTCAGGACATTTGTTCCCCAGCACTAGAAACTCCTCCTTACAAGGTGTATATTCCTCGTACGGTGCGTCCCCCCATGGTAGCTTCGAGATGGCATACATCTTATGGAGGGCCAAACCTATCTCTCCACAAGGGGTGAAGAAGGTCCCGGTATGGTGGTTAAATATTTCCAGTAAGGCTATGAATAGAGACCGATTGATCTCTATTCCATGTTCAGCAGCCCTGATGGCGCAATGCAGGCCCCTACCTATTAAATCCTGCTTGAATCTACCCAACACCTACTGGGTTAGCTCGCTCAATTCAACCTTGGGAAAAATCAACCTTCGACATGGAACATATCCTTCGGATATGTATAGCCTGTGGCCAGAAACCGATTAGCAAAAAGAGAGACTCGGAATGGATGCACTTCTGTGGTAAAGTTTTAAAGCAGACGGTCAGGGAGTAACACCTGCAACGTAGTTGATGGACCGTCGGGTCCACTCTTTAAAGAATCCCTCTGGGTGGAGCATCCCTCCAATTTGATATGGCCGATCATTAAACCTTCTCGCATCGGGGTCAGGTCCCATTACTGTCACCCTCATTTCCCGTATTTCCAGTATTTCCCGTATTTCCCGTATTTTCCTGTATTTCGTATTTTTACTCGTATTTGGATCTCGGTATTTCTCGTATTTTGGATTTTTCTCATGGCTCGGTTTTATTGGGTTGGTCTGGTTCAGTTTTTGCATGGAACACCTTAGCCCTATGCTACTCCTCATCCCCACCATAACACCCTCTTTATAACTCCACCTACAACTCTCTCTCTTCATAAACACCATTAATTTCCTTCTTCTTCTTCTTCTCCTTCCTCCACAACTCCCCAACCCCGAGGCAAGTGCATCTTGCCACTTCATGAGAACCATATTTTCTTGGTCCTTTTACTAGATTAGGACATGGAGATCAATATTAGAACTTGAGTTTTTGTGATTTGGAGCCCCCATTATCGTAGATCTAAGCTTTTCCTATTTTCGGATTTTGCATGGTTTGAGCTATTTATGTTGGTTTTCTATGAGTTTTGATGTTTCCATATGGTAGAGCTTTCAGTTTTACTCCAGTTGGAGCCTTGGAAATCTGGATTTGGGGTTCGGATGGCCAAGTTATGAACTTTTGAAGTTTTGGTTTCAGCCATGTGTTCTTGCTGTTTGGAGAAGACAGTGAGCAGTGTGCAGAGCTGTTTAGCTACGCACACTAAGCTACGCGCGCTCTTTAGCGCTGCGTACGCAGGCTTGAGTACGCTCCCTGTTGGAAGCGTGTCTCCTTGAGCGTACGTGACTTTCACGCACATTGTTCTCTTGAGCGTGCGTGACTTTTCACGCAGCTGCTCCCTGTAGCGTGCGTGATTTTCACGTACACTGCTCCCTCAGCGTGCGTGACTTTCACACACTGCTCCCTGTAGCGTGCGTGACTTTCACACACTGCTTCCTTGAGCGTGCGTGACTTTTTACGCAGCTGCTCCCTGTAGCGTGCGTGACTTTCACACACTGCTCCTTGAGCGTGCGTGACTTTTCACGCACACTGCTCTGTAGCGCGCGTGACTTTCACGAACGCGGCTCTTCAGCGTGCGTTACTTTTGTACGCTGCTGCCCTGACCCCTTGTTTAACCCTTGACCCTTGGAGTTTTGGTTTTATTTTCTTAAAGCTTGGCTTTTCTATGACCTTGTATATTGATATTTTATTAGATATTTTACGCTCATTTTATATCCTTACGCCTTTTGTCATGAACTTGATTTTACTTGATATGTTTGGAATGACTATTGTACATAGCACGATATGACAAGGAACTAGCATAACACGACAGTGACCCGTAGTGGTGCACTCCTGACATAACCAACCTGACATGATAGTGGCCCGTCGTGGCGCACTCCTGACAAGTACCCTGACATGATTTATTTTAATGCCTAACTTGACCTGTCTTGACACCGTGGGTGGTTCTTTCTTGCTTGCTTGTTAATCCACTTGTCCAGTCTTGCATCATGTCTAGGATAGGACTCCTGAGTACCACGGTCAGGAGTACCTACTAAAATGGATTAAGGTTAATAACTAGAATAACTCAGTAGTCATGAAGAGATGACACAGCTACAGGCAATCCCGTTACCTGGGCGCTCTTGGGATCTGTAGCCTGCCGTCGGGTAGGGCACATTTCCAGCGCACCGTCGAGTGTTGCACCCTCTAAGTCACCTAAGGGTACATTTGTCTCCCGGGCGATGTACCCACCTGAATTCAACCCTAATCTTTCGTCCTAGGTAGCCTGGATGGTCTGCAGGGCTTGTAGCTGTGGAGCAATCTTACTGCATCTTGTTAGTAATTAGGCCTGTGATAACCCTAGTTAGTTAAAGTAGTAAGCCGTAGTATCTGTTTGGCCGTGATTGATTGAATGAGGTGTAACCAGCTTAGCCATGTCTTGATCCAGTACAAGATTGCTTCCTGTCTTGATTTCTTGCATTATTATCTTGCCGATAAATGGTGGGAAACTAAGCTCTGTTCAGATGAAGGGTTACAACCCCGGTCCTTATTTGGTTTACGGGTTGTAACCTGGCTATCGGAGTAGTTCCATGGTTATCCCGTCGTATATCATCCTGACATGTTTTCCTAATTTTAGCCTTAATATTAGATTTTTTGTGCTGATTGCTGGCTTTTGTTCTTATTTCGTGGCCCCCTTGTGGCACTTGCTCTTTCTGGGGTTGACCCAGCTGGTTTTGTGTGGCCAGATTTCGGAGCAGCTCCCGAGAATCTACCAAGCTTCCAGCCCAATGGTGGCGACTAGAAGGAACCCGGGCTACGAGTGGGTTTTCTATTTTGTTTCGCTCACTCTATTGTAAATTTATTCTTTTGAGGCGTTTAGCCGACGAGCACCTGTTAGCTCGATGCACTTTTACTTACTGTCTGCCTACGGGCTGTAAACATGATTAACAAATCCTAGGGTTGATCATGTATGACTTAACTCTTGCTAGTCCTTACATTTTGTACGACTAGCTTCATGATCAGCTGATATGTAATATTTGGGACGCCTTTTATTGTATATTTAATGATCATACATCTTGTAATTATATTACTTGCTTGAGATTGAGACAATAGGCTTGACCTTAAGAGACTGTTGGCTTGTAGTAAACCCTCATATTTCTAGACAGCCGTGACCGTATATTGAGGTGGTTTCTATTTCAATATACGTAGCTGGCTATATCTGCCCCCGCTCTCCAGTATTCTGGTTCTGGGGCGTGACATGGTTTAAGTGGTGGCCCATGCAGGTCTTGTCAATCAAGAAATGTGAGGGTTTACCGAATAGACGTCTCAATCAGTATTCGCCCTTGATCTCCGCCCGTATTTTCAAATCCCTGGAATTCTTGCCCTGATTACATGCTTGTATCGTTGATCTGTCCTGGTCCTTCCTTATTGTTTTTCTGTGTCGTCTTCCTCAGCGGCACTGTACCTGACCCTGCCGATCAGCAAGGAAGAGCACCTCCCGTGGACCAGCAGCAACCCGGAGATCAAGCCCAGCATTCTGGGGTAGCCTTCCGAGTAATACCTACTGGAGGAGAGTCACCAGTTCGGCCCGTCCAGCCCGCAGAGCCAGATGATGGTACCTTAGTAGGCCTCATCAAAACCTTGATAGCTTCTCAGGATCGTCGAAGCGACGCCCTGTACTAGACAGTTTAAGATGCTTTGACCAGAGGCGGTCATCCAGGGAACCAGGCGGCCAACAGTTTCAAGCGCTTGAACCCTCCTTTCTTCGACGGCAGCGAGGATGCGATTACCGCGGATGCATGGCTTCAGGATACCGAGGTGGTTCTGGAAGCAGCCAGGACACCCGAGAATGAAAAGGTGGCGGTGGTACGCCTGCAGTTGTTGGATTTAGCTCGCAATTGGTGGGCGGCGCAGGCCATGGGATTAGTGGCACCCATTGCTTGGGCAGTGTTTAGGGAGAGATTCCAGACGAAGTACTTTGATGCTGTGGCTCGGTACGACCTGCAGACCAGATTTACCAACTTGAAGCAAGGAGACAGAACAGTTGACAGTTATGCATCTGAGTTTTCTAGGCTCAGTAGGTTTGCCCCCACCTTGGTGGCGACCGAGTATGATAGGGCCCAGCGGTTCCAGCAGGGACTGCACTTAGAGATCTTAATGGCGGTTGAGCAGTTCGAGCACCAGACGTTCGATGCAGTCTTGAGAGCGGCTAGGAGGCATGAGTATACCTCCCAGAGGATCGTGGATAGGACCGGAAGTAGGAAGCGGTCCCATAGTCAGATGCACCAATCATCAGCTCCAGCCCCGGCAGCTAGGGGATTGACCATTGGAACTCCGAGGCGGGCGGCCTCAGTAATGTTCGTTCAGCATTCAACCCCGACGTACCCGCAGCAGCAGAAGCAGAAGCAGACTTCCGCGATAGGATGTTCTCATTGCGGGAAGCCAGGCCATGTGGTGGCAGATTGTCGTAGGACACAGGGATTGTGCCTGGCTTGTGGAGCGGCAGATCATAGGATTGGGGCTTGCCCGAATAGGGGTGGTTCATCTGCATCCAACCCTTCTAGCTCTTCGGTGAGAGGACCGGCCCCAGCACCAGTTCAGCAGCAGCAGTATCCGAGGCCCTTGCCGTCTCAGTCTCAGGCATTCCAGCAGCAGCACCCCCAGCAGTATGCACAAGCCCAAGCGCAGACCCAGAATAGGCAGAGAGGTTTCCAGCAGAGGGGACCAGCAGCCAGAGGATAAGGTCAGGCCATGATGATGGCTATAGAAGAAGAAGTTGCACCAGGTGAGGTAGTGGCAGGTACTATTCTCGTCAACTCCTTTCCAGCTTCGGTATTGTTTGATTCTGGTGCATCGCATTCATTCATGTCTGCACGATTCGCGACACGGATAGGACTGGAGCCCGAGTCATTATCAGTGAGGCTCAATATACTTACTGGTAATGGTCTTGTGGGAGTAGATCGAGTGTTTTCCTCGTGTCGGATCGTAGTTAGCGGTAGGGAGTTCCCCGCTAGATTCATAGAGTTTCCTATGGAAGACTATGATGTAGTCCTAGGCATGGATTGGTTGAGGAACCAGTATGCTAGGATAGACTGCCATATTGGCAGACTTGTCTTTAGTATCCCCGGCGAGCCAGAGTTTTCATTTTCCAGAGGCGCAGTGGAGCCATCTTTTCCAGCATTGCGGATGGCAGTAGCATCAGTGCAGTTACCCCAGATAGTTGAAGAGTTTCCAGATGTCTTTCCAGAGGAGCTTCCAGGGATGCCGCCAGAACGGGAGATTGAGTTCACTATAGACTTGATTCCCGGGACAGCACCAGTGTCAGAGCGAGTCTACAGGATGGCGCCTTCAGAGTTGGAGATTTTATACAAGATGATTGAAGAACTGAGGACCAAGGGATTCATCCGTGCAAGTGGATCGCCTTGGGGAGCCCCGATGCTTCTTGTGAAAAAGAAGGATGGTACGTCCAGGCTATGCGTTGATTATCGTACCTTAAATTCGGTGACAATCAAGAACAGATACCCTCTTCCGAGGATAGATGACTTGTTTGATCAGCTCAGAGGGGCTTCAGTGTTCTCGAAGATCGACTTGCGGTCAGGATACCACCAGATCAGAGTCAGAGAGCAGGACATCCCGAAGACAGCATTCAGATCGAGGTATGGACATTGGGAGTTCCTTGTTATGCCCTTTGGAGCGACCAATGCGCCGACAGTGTTCATGGACCTCATGAATCGCATTTCATGCCTTACTTGGATCAATTGTGATCGTGTTCCTAGATGACATCCCGGTTTACAGCAAGAGTGAAGCAGAGCATGAGCAGCATCTCAGAGTCGTCCTTCAGACGCTTAGGGAGCATCAGTTGTACGCCAAGTTCAGTAAATGCGAGTTCTGGCTCGATCGCATTTCATATTTGGGTCACATCATTACCCAAGGAGGAGTGGAAGTGGATCCCCAGAAGATTGTGGCTATCGAGTCATGGCCGGTACCCAGCTCAGTGGCAGAGGTTCGCAGTTTCCTTGGATTGGCCGGCTACTACCGGCGGTTCGTTTCAGATTTCGCAAAGATTTCAGCGCCGATGACCCAGTTGACCCGCAAGGATGTGCCGTTTTGTTTGGACAGCAGAGTGCCAGGAATCATTTGAGAAGTTGAAACGAGGTTTGATAACGGCTCACATTCTCACCCTTCCAGGTGGGACCGGAGGATTCACAGTTTATTGCGACTCTTCAGGCAGAGGATTGGGGTGTGTCTTGATGCAGCATGGGAAGGTAATATCTTATGCGTCACGTCAACTTCGTGATCATGAGAAGAATTACCCGACCCACGACTTGGAATTGGCGGCGGTAGTGTTTGCTTTGAAGTTGTGGAGACACTACTTGTACGGAGATAGAGTGGAGATCTTACTGATCATAAGAGCCTGAAGTATATTTTCACCCAGAAGGATCTTAATATGCGGCAGAGAAGATGGCTCGAGCTATTGGTAGATTATGATGTGGATTTGCAGTATCATCCCGGGAAGGCCAACGTTGTAGCAGATGCCTTGAGCAGGAGAGCCGGAGTTTATTTCCTGACGGCGCAACCAGAATTATTGGCAGACCTTCAGAAGATGGGAATTGAAGTGGTTCTTCCAACCAGCGTAGCATTGATGGCCAGCCTACAGGTTCAGTCCAGCATAGTCGAGAGAATCCGGGTGGCGCAGTCAACAGATTCCAAGATCCAGCGACTCAGAGCAGAGTGTAAAGTAGGAAGAAGGCCAGAGTTATGTATTCATGAAGACGGTACACTTCGGCACGGCACTCGTCTTTGTGTACCCAGTGGAGATATCAGACAGGAAGTCATGGCAGAAGCCCACAGTTCACAATATTCTATTCATCCGGGTGGTACGAAGATGTACCGTGATATTCGTCAGCACTTTTGGTGGAATGGCATGAAGAGGGAGATAGCCCGGTTTGTCTCTCGGTGTTTGGTTTGCCAACAGGTTAAAGCTGAACATCAGAGGCCCGCTGGACTTCTTCAACCTTTACCGATCCCAGAATGGAAATGGGAACATATAACCATGGATTTCGTGACCGGATTGCCCAGATCTCCGGCCGGCAGAGATGCTATTTGGGTAATTGTGGACAGGCTTACCAAGGTGGCACACTTTCTCCCATTCAGAGTTGGACAGTCGACGGCGCAGTTAGCAGAGATGTACCTCAGGCAGATCGTCAGGCTTCACGGTGTGCCAGTCAGCATCACCTCAGACAGGGATTCAAGATTCACATCATACTTTTGGCGCAGCTTGCAGAAGAGTTTGGGGACTCGCCTTCAATTCAGCTCAGCTTATCACCCGCAGACGGATGGTCAGTCAGAGCGCACAATCCAGACCCTTGAAGATATGTTGAGATCTTGTACCCTTGACTTCGGTGGTTCATGGGAGAATCATCTGCACCTGGTGGAATTCTCGTACAACAACAGTTATCAGGCCAGTATCCAGATGGCACCCTTCGAGGCTCTTTATGGCAGGAAGTGCAGATCTCCGCTAGCATGGGACGATGTCGGAGAGAGGCAGATGCTCGGACCCGAATTGATTTCCCAGACGGTTGAAGTGGTCAGGAAGGTCAGAGATCACCTCCGAGTTGCCCAGGACCGCCAGCGCCATTGGGCCGATGCTCATCGGCGTCCCTTAGAATTTGCTGTCGGCGACCATGTATTCCTTAGGATCTCGCCTAACCGTAGCGTCATTCGTTTTGGCGTGCGAAAAAAGCTTAGTCCTAGGTATATAGGGCCGTTCGATATTCTAGAGCGAGTAGGAGATGTATCCTATCATCTCGCTCTTTCGCCGTCGCTAAGTGAGGTACATGATGTATTCCATGTGTCCCAGTTACGATGGTATATTCTAGACCCGAGCCACATCCTAGACCATTCGGAATTGGTTGTTGGTACCAACCTTTCGTATGAGGAGAGGCCCGTGTCTATATTGGACCGGAGGGAAAAGATACTCAAGAACAAGACTATTAAATTAGTCCGTGTTGCTTGGGGTCATCACTCTCTAGGTGAGTCAACGTGGGAGCGTGAGGACGACATCCGATTGCGATATCCCTACCTGTTTGACTCGTGAGGTATAATGTCTTTCTTATGCCTTACGTTTCCCCTTTCTTGCTTGCATTGTATGATTGTATGATTGAACTGCTTAGTATAACTTGCCTGTGCTTAGTGTAGCTTGTCGTGACAATCTCTAGCTCCTTGATTAAATTTCGAGGACGGAATTCTTTTAAGGTGGGTAGAGTTGTCACCCTCATTTCCCGTATTTCCAGTATTTCCCGTATTTCCCGTATTTTCCTGTATTTTGTATTTTTACTCGTATTTGGATCTCGGTATTTCTCGTATTTTGGATTTTTCTCATGGCTCGGTTTTATTGGGTTGGTCTGGTTCGGTTTTTACATGGAACACCTTAGCCCTATGCTACCCCTCATCCCCACCATAACACCCTATTTATAACTCCACCTACCACTCTCTCTTCATAAACACCATTAATTTCCTTCTTCTTCTTCTCCTTCCTCCACAACTCCCCAACCCCTAGGTAAGTGCATCTTGCCACTTCATGAGAACCATATTTTCTTGGTCCTTTTACTAGATTAGGACATGGAGATCAACATTAGAACTTGAGTTTTTGTGATTTGGAGCCCCCATTATCGTAGATCTAAGCTTTTCCTATTTTCAGATTTTGCATAGTTTGAGCTATTTATGTTGGTTTTCTATGAGTTTTGATGTTTCCATATGGTAGAGCTTTAAGTTTTACTCCAGTTGGAGCCTTGGAAATTCGGATTTGGGGTTCGGATGGCCAAGTTATGAACTTTTGAAGTTTTGGTTTCAGCCATGTGTTCTTGCTGTTTGGAGAAGACAGTGAGCAGTGTGCAGAGCTGTTTAGCTACGCACACTGAGCTACGCGCGCTCCTTAGCGCTGCGTACGCAGGCTTGAGTACGCTCCCTGTTGGAAGCGTGTCTCCTTGAGCGTACGTGACTTTCACGCACATTGTTCTCTTGAGCGTGTGTGACTTTTCACGCAGCTGCTCCCTGTAGCGTACGTGATTTTCACGTACACTGCTCCCTCAGCGTGCGTGACTTTCACACACTGCTCCTTGTAGCATGCATGACTTTCACACACTGCTTCCTTGAGCGTGCGTGACTTTTCACGCAGCTGCTCCCTGTAGCGTGCGTGACTTTCACACACTGCTCCTTGAGCGTGCGTGACTTTTCACGCACACTGCTCTGTAGCGCGCGTGACTTTCACGAACGCGGCTCTTCAGCGTGCGTTACTTTTGTACGCTGCTGCCCTGACCCCTTGTTTAAGCCTTGACCCTTGGAGTTTTGGTTTTATTTTCTTAAAGCTTAGCTTTTCTATGACCTTGTATATTGATATTTTATTAGATATTTTACGCTCATTTTATATCCTTACGCCTTTTGTCATGAACTTGATTTTACTTGATATGTTTGGAATGACTATTGTACATGGCACGATATGACAAGGAACTAGCATAACACGACAGTGACCCGTAGTGGTGCACTCCTGACATGACCAACCTGACATGATAGTGGCCCGTCGTGGCGCACTCCTGACAAGTACCCTGACATAATTTATTTTAATGCCTAACTTGACCTGTCTTGACACCGTGGGTGGTTCTTTCTTGCTTGCTTGTTAATCCACTTGTCCAGTCTTGCATCATGTCTAGGATAGGACTCCTGAGTACCACGGTCAGGAGTACCTACTAAAATGGATTAAGGTTAATAACTAGAATAACTCAGTAGTCATGAAGAGATGACACAGCTACAGGCAATCCCGTTACCTGGGCGCTCTTGGGATCTGTAGCCTGCCGTCGAGTAGGGCACATTTCCAGCGCACCGTCGAGTGTTGCACCCTCTAAGTCACCTAAGGGTACATTTATCTCCCGGGCGATGTACCCACCTGAATTCAACCCTAATCTTTCGTCCTGGGTAGCCTGGATGGTCTGCACGGCTTGTGGCTGTGGAGCAATCTCACTGCATCTTGTTAGTAATTAGGCCTGTGATAATCCTAGTTAGTTAAAGTAGTAAGCCGTAGTATCTGCTTGGCCGTGATTGATTGAATGAGGTGTAACCAGCTTAGCCATGTCATGATCCAGTACAAGATTGCTTCCTGTCTTGATTTCTTGCATTATTATCTTGCCGATAAATGGTGGGAAACCAAGCTCTGTTCAGATGAAGGGTTACAACCCCGGTCCTTGTTTGGTTTACGGGTTGTAACCTGGCTATCGGAGTAGTTCCATGGTTATCTCGTCGTATATCATCCTGACATGTTTTCGTAAGTTTAGCCTTAATATTAGATTTTTTGTGCTGATTGCTGGCTTTTGTTCTTATTTCGTGGCCCCCTTGTGGCACTTGCTCTTTCTGGGGTTGACCCAGCTGGTTTTGTGTGGCCAGATTTCGGAGCAGCTCCCGAGAATCTACCAAGCTTCCAGCCCAATGGTGGCGACTAGAAGGAACCCGGGCTACGAGTGGGTTTTCTATTTTGTTTGGCTCACTCTATTGTAAATTTATTCTTTTGAGGCGTTTAGCCGACGAGCACCTGTTAGCTCGATGCACTTTTACTTACTGTCTGCCTACGGGCTGTAAACATGATTAACAAATCCTAGGGTTGATCATGTATGACTTAACTCTTGCTAGTCCTTGCATTCTGTACGACTAGCTTCATGATCAGCTGATATGTAATATTTGGGACGCCTTTTATTGTATATTTAATGATCATACATCTTGTAATTATATTACTTGCTTGAGATTGAGACAATAAGCTTGACCTTAAGAGACTGTTGGCTTGTAGTAAACCCTCATATTTCTAGACAGCCGTGACCGTATATTGAGGTGGTTTCCATTTCAATATACGTAGCTGGCTATGTCTGCCCCCGCTCTCCAGTATTCTGGTTCTGGGGCGTGACAATTACATAAAATGCTTCTCGACCAAGCAAAAGAAGACCGAAAGCGGGATGTGTCGGTCGATCGACAAACGTATAGAGAGAGAGACCATCATTATCAAAATACCAGTTTTCGTTTATCTCCAGGAGCTTAGTATTTTCCAAGACCAGCTGATCACCAAAAAGAAATGAAGGTTTCAGCATCTTGATGGGGTCAGAGGGAGGAGAAAACTTGCCCTGGTCCATCATACGACGAAAGTATACGGGCTGTTGATCCCGTATCATGACTAGTCACCCATATGGTTGGCCATGGGCGATTAGCTGTCGAACGGGAGTGATAAGCACCTAATGTTTATGCTCGAGGTACAGACCACCAAGTTCAAAAGGATGTCCCCTAAGAGAGATACGGACACAGGAACTGTACATGAACAAAGTATGTCAGAAATATGCAAAATATTTTGCAGAAACAAAAGTACTATGCCAGCGTCCATGCACTCATCATCCGTACAGTCAGCCAAAAATATCCGTACAGATACTTTGTCGGAAGTACTATGCAGAGGCACTGACTGCATAAAATCTTAGCACACAGTGGGTCATTACTTTGCTGAAAGTAACAACTCTGCACGTCAGATTAATACAGCCTCATTTCATCTTCGGAACACCATTCCGAAGAATAGGTCCCATGCACATCAGCAGGAAAAGGCAGCAGCATATCTTCGAGACGACGCTCCTAAGAGTCTACACTCATATGCATCAGCAAACCAAGAAAGTCAACTGTTGATCAGACACCTACTGGCAACAGGCGGCTGCACGTCTTCCTGCACTAAGACTACTACGTTAGGATCTTGCTCAGCAACGACGGCTTCGGAGGCCAGCTGCTTCCCTCTGGCCTGTCGAGTGCTTCGTGGCCTCTCCAGCTTGTCTCGTCAACGACATTCTTGTCTGTCTCATACTCACGATGGTCGATCTGGAGATAGTTGTCGCTCCGCTAGTCTTCTTGAGCCTGTCGTAGGACCTTTTGGAGTTTTTGATTTCTTGGGAGCCATGGCTGAAAAAGTTAGTGTTTGAAAGAAGAAGAAGACTCTGATGAAAAGCTTCTGTAAGAAGAAAAAGAAAGCCAGAAAGCTTTTCTCTCTCCTAAGAGACCCTACTTATAGGGTATGGCCATGTCACCAGAAGAAGACAAAATGCTTCGTGATCGAGGAAACTCTTCAGACGTCAAGGGAATGAAAAGTTAAGGTTATGATGACCATTCCCTAGAAAAGAGGAGTTGTGATCAAACTTTCAATGAAGCGACGGCTCCAGGCATTTAATACCGAAGGCTAAGTGTGATGACAGCCTGTCAGTAGACGTTCTGGGCATTCTCTTGCAAAGGACACGTATCATGCTTCTTTTCAAAGTATTCCAAGCTTGACTCAAGTTCGAAATACTTTGAAGGGGGTCTTGTAGAAACATGAAAAAGTGCAGACATATCAGAAGCGCAGGTAGTGTTCTCGCTACACAAACATTCACAAATACGCAGGTACCCAAAAGCGCAGAAAAAATCAAAGTCACAGTTCATAAAGAGTTTCTTCTTAAAATCATGTCTACAAGGATCTATTATAGATTCACCATGATCACAAGAAAAGAGCTTCTTTATCATGTCTACAAGGATCTATTACAGATTCATCATGAAAAGAACTAAAGCATGTAGAAATCTATAAGAGGGTTAATCTTCACTACAAGGGGTTAATCTTCACTGGTGCTCTACAAGGGGTTAATCTTCACAGACGCACAACCCCCCAGACGCGTAGCACTGTCAGAGCGAGCCACTTCCTGAAGCAGCTATTAGCCCGAGCAAGAACTCAGTCCACAGCATAGGCTGTGCCACCGCCATTGAGCAGTGCAGAGCACAACCTGAGGCTCTTTGGATTGGCAATCAATCCAAATTCGAAAGCTTGAATCTCGAAAATCTCCAAGATGTTGTTCAGGTTTGAACTCCTTACGTTGAACATTCAAGTGCAACTCAAAACTCAGCAGCAGTTCTTCTACAAGGACAGCTTCTTGGAACGAAGGGATCCACAACCAACAGTCAACTTGTGCAAGGCCAACGGCCGTTCGAAGCTAAGTCGGGATCAAGCATGACGGTAGGAATGTTAAAAAGAAAGAAGACACAACCCTTCAGAAAAGCTTCCCATTATATAGGGTGAGTATGGTCCAACCCACATGCCATATGGCCGTAGGTCAAAGGTCCCCAAATTAATGGATGAACCTGAAACTCAGCATAATGAACCTCATTTAATAGGTTCATTTTGACTGAATCCTAGGCCACTAACTTCATGGAATTCCCCTAAATAACGGTGATAATTAAAGAAGAGGACGATCGACTCGTCCAGCAAAAGAGCAATCATTAATTGCTCTTAAAAGACTTCCGTAGAACTAGCTCCTTCATCCCTGAAGCACGGACAAATGACTGTGCCCTCATTCGACTCAGAAGTGCAGCCAGGCCACAGCGCCCTGACATCAACCCAAAAGCACAATGGCTTCAAAACTGAGTCTACTCATTGCCCATAAGCGCAGTGGCTCCTTTGATTTCAAGGCCGAGTCTACTCGCCGCCCAAAAGCACAGTGGCTCTTTGGTCTTCAAAACCGAGTCTACTCGTAGTCCAGAAGTGCATAGGCTCCTTTCATGTCAAGACCAATTCTACTCGTCACCCAGAAGTACAGTGACTCCATAGCCTTCGAAGTACAAGTCTACTACTCGCTCTTAAGACTAGTGACCCCGTTGCCTAACGCACAAGTCTACTCGTCACCCTAAATCACAATGACTTCGTCTCCTAAAGCACAAGTCGACTTGTTGTCCTAAAAGTGCAGTAACATAGAAGGTTTGCCAGAAGCGCAGGTGGAATGAATCCACGGGTATCTGTTTAGATATTACCAGAATTGGTTTGTTTATACCACTGCTCTTAAGATATAACAGAGTTCAATTTTGTTGATAAGAGCCCTATCCTATCAGTTTGCTTAAACCACAAATAATTATGGACTTTGTTCTCATAAACGAGGGCCATATCCAATTGGTTTGTTTAAACCAATGGCCCCCTATGATAAGACAAAATCCAACCTCGATGATAGGAACAAAATCTGCTTAGGTTCACCCGATCAATAATAAACACATGCCACGTGTCGTTTATTCATTGTTGATAACTCTTCCAAAGATCTTGATAAAAGAGAATCCTAGCGTCTACCACATGTTAGCTCAGCAGCAGCCCCTACTGTGTAACCTCGAGATTCTTTCATATCTCTACATGCAGCGTTCCAGCACAATCCTTATGCACATCATATATGTGCTCTCCTATAAATAGAAGGAGTTTTTCTTTGATAAAGAGGCATCGAAATCTTCAACTTTGGTACCCTCTTGATTGGCAACCCTATAGTTTCAATCACCAGCACCAGAAAGCCAAAGCAAGTTCAACTAATCGTCCAATCGTCAACAACGTAAAGGAGCCGATGTATTGCTCGATCTCCACCGTCATACTTTCCCTGAAATTTTGTACTTAGATCTCCTGATTAGGAATCGATTGTACTCTTTTTACATTTAATATACAAAAAGTTCGTATAACCTTTTGTCATGGCAAACAGACACAAGACACGTGTCTATTGCTCAAAGACCTTGGATTTGGTGCTAGCTGATTTGCTTGGATGTGCCTAGGATCTGGCGCATAAGGAGACTTGTCATCTGACTTTTAGGGGCCAAAAGCAAGTCTGGCGTATGGCGTAGAGGTGCACGCCAAATCTGAGCATATGACTATTTAGGGTGCATGCGAGTGATCAATCGGCCACGTAGTAGAGTACAGCTGTAACCAACATAGAGTGACGATTACTTCTCTTTGTCTTCTGTAAAAGTTGTCAATTGCTCAGACTTCGAGATACGTACTACAGACTCTATCATGTAGCATTAAATGCTTAATAGGTGATGAGCTTAGGTGGGCATATCATAATTGAGGCACATGCCCCTTAAGATACATCTGCTGTGGGGAGCATTTGTTTGGAGAGCATATCAGCTGCTGGGTGAATCTGTCTGGAGAGCGCATCAACCGCTCAACGTATCTTCTTTGGTCGGCATATTTTGAGTATTTCGAGGCTAAAATTGATTACTTTTGACTTAGCTGACTTTGAGGTGGCAGATTCATTGCCATGAATGCATATTCATCGTAATAACTTCGAGTTGGCTGGCACTTGGCACATGGCTTTGGTCTATGCCTTAGCTAATAAATAGCAATGGTGAGAGAGAATTTGTTCTCGTTTCACCCAACTTCTCAACAAGGATAAACTCGACCTATCCTCCCCCTTGGCGAGACATTGCACTATAGTTTGTGAATCTCCTCGTTCAGAGAAGCTTTGATGTTGAACTCCTTCAGAAGACTCAGATACGCCCGTAGTCTATGGAAAGATCAGTTCGTGCTCGTGCCCCATGTCTACAGTGTTCTTGTATGAGACGACGTTATGTGCCTGTTGCATGCCAAGATCGGGGTCGTCATGCCCCGACTTCCGTTATGCTCGAAGAGCCATCCGGTTTGGATTGATTGTCAACCCATGTTATGCTCAATAACTGCTTTATTATCAGAGCACTTGTGCGTTGACGAGGAAGTAATTCATTCTGATGAGAAGGAATGATGCACCTAACAGAAACACTAGAGCAAATATAGCTAGCTGAGTCGTCAGAGTGATGTACCTAGCTGTGATGTCAGAATGATACGCCTAGCTGAGACGTCAGAATGATGCGCCTAGCTGAGACGTCAGAGTGATGCGCCTAGATACAGGGTTTATACTAGGCTTCTTTGTAATATACTTTGTAGCCATGTAATAGATTTTCAAAAGTAAAAAAAATTAAATCTCCATGCGCCTTTTATCCTTGCTGTGTTCTGAATGATATGCAAACATTCTGTTTTGAGTCTTTAGCGTATGATATTTTGGGGCACATAGAAACTGATGCACCTAAAATTTCATGCTTCTACAATTATTAACTAATTTGAGCCTGCTAAGTTTGGGCTTGGATTGTGGGCTAGCTATTGCCTACCATGCCTTGGGCTTAGATTGTGGGCATATAGGTTTGGACTAGAGAGAGTAATTAATTATTAGTTAGTTGATTGTTTAGTTTTAATTACTATTAGTTACTAATTAGGGATTAGTTAGTATTTAGATAGTAGTTAATTAGGTCTGTTAACAGCCTTTATTATATGCCCCTAAATCTATTACAATTTATAATAATGCTATTTAGGCTTGGAAAGCACTCTACTACTCTCTTTTAAAATAATGGAGACTCCCCATTATTTTATTACATCAAATTCACTCTATACTCTCTCTCCCTTATCAGCCCTCTATCCGTCGACCGGTCCGACGCTCGCCGCTAAACTCCAGTGAGCTCCAACGATGCGTCCGTCTCGCCAATTTTTTCTTCCTTCTAGCTATGTTTCCCCAGACCACCATAGGACACCTCTTTTGCCAGTGACCACCCACCTCCACAGAGTACACTAGCTCCGCCTCTGTCCCTTGTCTTCCCAACTCTGCCACCTAACCTCGCTCACCAACCATCCTACAGTAGTCAACTCCGGCTACTCTGCCAGTCACCACCCACATAATCACAAAGACCACCACCAAACACACGAGAGCCCATCTCCATCGAACCCACCGCCTACCTCTGCCCTAGGCTACTACAGCACACATGTCCCTTTCCACCAAACCCTAACTCCGACCAACCCTATCCCTGGCCACCAGCGCCACCTCAGTCACACTCGACCCATCATCGTAACCTAACCTAGATCTACTCCACCGCCCAGCTCTGCACTAACCGACCCCTAGCCAGCAGTTTCACCACCGCATCGCTAATTCTTCTACTGCCTATCTCCTCCCTAACCCCCCTACTCCATCAACCACAAAACCCACCTCTACCACACCAGCACACACCACCAACCATCCACCATACACTACCATCACCCCTAACAAGTTCAGATCTACTCCCCGTTTCCACAGTGCCGCCTAGCTTCGTCGATCATGTCGCCTCGATGAGGTTTTCTTTCAGATCTGACAGATCTGCTCGTCAACGAACAAATCCGACAACCGTATCATCATCTACTCTCTGCCGTTGAGCGATTGCCTTCCTCCGCCTTGGTGAATCGAGCCCCGCCACTAGCTAGAACATCCGCTGAGGCAGATATACTCCAGTCGAGGTTCTTCGACCAGATCAGTAGTGTTGGCCAATTGGTTATGGTCAAACCTGATTTTAATAATTGATCTAACCCTATCTCGATATAAGGGCTACTTGGACGACTGCTGAGAACTGCTACTGCTATCGTTCAAGACATAAAGTAATTTTGCCATTGAGTTTGTATTTCCACTTTCAATATAATTTTTATAATTTATTGAGTCTAGGAATACGTTGTACACCTAGTCATACTAACAAATAGGCTACCCCAAAATGATTTTAAAATATTCTTTGTTTTAAAAATAAATTAATTTATAAAATATCCTAACTGCTTGACTTTGCAAAAAGCCCAAAATTCAATTTACAAAACCCTAACAAATCAACTTTGGACACCAAAAGAATTTGGCCGGAGTTCGTCCCAAATTCGCCCCGAGTTCAGTTTGTGAACGTTGGATTTTTTGAACCCAGTCTCCCTGCAGTTACGGAAGCAACGACTATCTGTCGAGATTCACTCAAAGAATTCTGCCAAATTCTTTCTTTGGAAAACCTATAAATAGAGAATAATTTCTACCATTTCAACACACCTCTCTTCTCTTCTCTCTAAGCCTACTACGGTATTCCAAAGTGTTCTAAGCTCTTTTATTTTCAAATTCCAAGCCAGTTATAATCCTCTTGTCGATTTGCCAGTGTGGTACGGTCTAGAAGTTTCAGAGTGATTATAGTCATAGGCTTGATTGAAGAAAGATACTTCATAATTGAAGTTGGTCGAGTACTTTGGATCGAAGCTAGCGTTGTAGAAGTTGCAAGAACTTCGCATGAAAACTTGTGCCATTTTTCCATAGTAGATTTCAACTGGAAGCTAGAGTTCTTCCGACTGGACTAGTCCTCACAAGAGGTAAACCAATATATATTTTTGTGTTTCTGTTTGCACTCTGCTTTCTACTTTTCATTTACATATCTGTGATATATATTCTGTGATCTTGTTGCTAAATATTTTTTAAATAACTAATTTTCCACTGCCTACTCTATTTACCCCCTCTAGAGTATAGTGCTTTAAATTTTGATCCTACCATTGGTATCAAAGCAATGACTCTATTATTTGGCTTAACATCCATGAAGCAGATCCTTATTATCAATTGTTATACTCTGATTCCAATTGTTCCTACAATTGGTAACAAAGCAGGTTACACAGGTAAAGCGAGGTAACACTATTATTATATTCTTATCTATACTGTTGTTACTTAGATCACTATATCACACATGGCAACTGTAAAATTCATAAGTGAAGGCCAAGCCACAAGCAGACCCCCACTATTTGATGGTACAAATTATACATACTGGAAAACATGGATGAGCTCCTACCAGAAGTCTCTAGATTTTGACCTCTGGTCAATTGTTATCAGTGGCTACAAAAAGCCTACTATCACCTCTATTCTCACTTCCTCTATTATTAACAAGCCTTATTATAGTTATATGGAGGAAGAGAAGAAGTTAGCTAGCCTTGATGCAAAAGTAATGCATACTTTTTAATATGCTGTGGACATAAATGTATTCAATTTTATTACTACTTGCATAACATCTCATAGAATCTAGTAACTTCTTCAAGCTACCTATGATTATAGGTATGAAAGCAAAGCTAACAACTCCAGAGAGGAGGACAGCCTTCATAATGATACAAATGTGTGCATGATGGCATCAGGAATTAAGGTACAACACATTCCCTTATATGAAGAAAAGATTGTATGATAACTACAGAAGATCAGGCCGTGTAACGGAATATTGCCCTACTACTACTAAAGAGGAGAATCGCTATGAACGACCAAATGAAGGAAGATCATCGTCTCATAAGTATGCTACCATGAGCATATGGTGTGGAAGTGAAGTAAGCGATTCAGAAAAAGAAGAGATACCTCATTTAGCTACAAATATATGCATAATGGCATTATCTAACGAGGTACAAAATAATTCCCTTTATGAAAAGAATGAGTTTTCTTATAATTAGTTATCTGATGCTTTCAGTGATTGGAAGAACACAAAAAAGTATTAGATAAGTATAAGCAAGCTAGAAAGAATATATATCCTATAGCGTGAGAATGAAAAGCTTAATTGCTTATTAAATGAGCCAAATACTTTCTATTTCTGATAATTCTAGATATGTCCACACTA
>JANAVB010021873.1:0-11595 GCA_029216955.1 Iris pallida | reverse complement strand
TGACTGAACACACACAGAAAGGCACATTTAATATGGATGAGTTGATATGTAGCTTATTGGTTCCTCCCCACAACATACCACCCTGCTGTTGTTGTCCTAAGGAGAGCAGTAAACATTACTTGCTGCCTAAAGCAGAATGCAACACTTGTTGCTGCCTGCAAAAATTATATTTTTGGAAAGCTAATTAGGTGTAGATTACATGTGTTTAGGACTGAGGAGGATTCGGGGTGATTTGATGTGTGAAATTTGCCACGGGGACACTCGACTGTATTTATGCAGTGAACAGTGGCTCCCCCGATACTGGGGCCCTGTCCTCACTCAAGACTCTTTGGTTTCACATCCTAGGGACTTTAGAGGCTAGCCTAGGTGACTGACATGTAGGCTTCGATCCATGGCTTATACTAGCCATGGAATGACCTGCAGGGTTTGCCCTGAGCAGTCAAACACCCCCTTCTTTTTTTGTTCTGTTGTGATTAGAGTCAGATATCAGGAATTGGGGGCTAGCAGTAGTTAGTTACTTAGTTCTTGACTATTGAGTGTACATGTGAGTGTTAGAGTGATGGTTAGTTGATAGGTTGTTGCATGTTTCTTATAGGCTATTCTTGATATTTCATGTCTGCCTGAATTTTTATGTTCAGCATGAATATCGTCATTGTCACGTGCTGAACCTCTCTTATGCTCCTTTGATGGTGGAGAATGTGACCTTTTATCTTCATCTGAATCCAAGTATGCTCCTTTGGTTGTTGTGATGTTTTTTTAGAGTAAAATTGTGAAAGGCAGTAGATCTTTTTTGTTGTATATGATTTGATACATTAGGGGTAAGGTGACTTTGTTTTATATAATTTGATACATTCTCTTCCATTAATAATATTACTAGTTGTTCTATATCAAACAGTTTCTTGTGTTGGCTGAGATTGGCTGAGTGTAGGAGAAATATTGATTAATGATTTTTATTTTTTCCATATAGTTTTGGATAATTTAACTACCCTGTCTTTTTGTCCAAGTGTCATACAATAAGAGCTTTAGTACATATATTCTTTTACATTTAGTGTGCTTGTTTTTATTTGGTGCTAGGTGATAACAGTTTCTAAAGTTGATATGGACAAGGCTTGGATTGAATCACGTGATTGGAATTCAAAGGCATACAAGGATGGAGTTGAAGCATTTCTTAAATTTGTATATATCAATAAAAATGTTGAGACGACGCATATCTATTGCCCATGTAGTAGATGTGTAAATCGGGTTTATCACAATCGACAGACTGTGGAGATTCATATAGAGATGTATGGGTTTGAAAGGAGTTACATGGATTGGATATATCATGGAGAGTCTTTTGGTGGTTTGGGTAATAGCAGGTATAATATGCCAGATGATATATCAGCTGATGATAATGAAGCTGAACTAAATGAATGTGCTTCTATGGCAGCAATGGTACGAGAGGGTATCGGATTAACATCCACCGCAGAAAATATGGATTGTGAGAATGAGCCCTATGATGAATATATGCCAAGATATTTCAAACTTCTAAGAGATGCAGAAAGTGATTTGTACGAGAATTGTCCTAAGGGTGTCACTGAACTATCATTTGTTTTTGAACTTTTACACCTGAAGCAACTTAATGGATGGACAAATTATTCTTTCACAATGTTGTTGGGCTTCTTAAAGAAGGTGTTTTCGTGTGCCAGGAATCCAAAATCATACTATCAAGCCAGTAAGCTAACTACTGATTTGGGCTTCACTTACGAAACATGGGATGCCTGCCCTAATAGTTGTATGTTCTTTCGAAATGAATCTGAAAATCTCGACAAGTGTGAGATTTGTGGGGCTTCTAGATATAAAAGTGATATTGCTAATCAGGGTGATCAGACTTAGGTTGGCTAGGTTAAAAAAGTTTCTGAAAAAAAGGTTCGATATTTTCCTTTAAAACCAAGACTGCAACGATTATTTTGGTCATCACATACATCTTCGCTCATGAGAAGGCATGCTGAGAAACGAATAGATGGTGGTGTAATGAGGCATCCAATAGATTCTCGTGCTTGGAAAGTGTTTGATGAGCAAAATCCATCCTTTGCTGGAGATTGCCGCAATGTTAGACTTGGGTTACTTACTGATGGATTTAATCCGTTTGGTAATATGAGTGTTTCTCATAGTACTTGGCCTGTTGTGGTTGTCCCCTACAACTTACCCCCATGGTTGTGTATGAAGCAACCTAACATAATTTTGTCTACTCTTATTGATGGACCTAAAGGTCCAGGTGATAAGATTGATGTTTATTTACAACCGTTGGTTGAGGAGTTGAAAGAGCTATGGGCTATTGGTGTCTCCACTTATGATGCATCAACCAAACAATTATTTCAGCTACATGCGTCATTGTTGTGGACAATCAACGACTTTCCTGCGTATGCTATGTTATCTGGATGGAGCACAAAAGGTGAATTTGCTTGCCCTTGTTGTAATAGGGATCATCAAGCTACCCGTTTGACAAATGGGGGCAAGTATTGTTATTGGGGTCATCGTCGGTTCTTACCAGTGCGCCATAAGTTTCAGAAAGAGAGGGTAACTTTTAATGGCAAGCTAGAAATGAGGCCTCCACCGTTGAAATTATCTGGAACACAAGTGTTGAAGCAATTAAATGATCTGAAGATTGAAACTGAATATAAGAAGGAGGATGTGTTCAGCAAGAGGAAAAGGGAAGAACAAGAAAAAGAGATCGCAAAAACACAGAATTTGCCAAAAACAAGATTGAGTTGGAAGAAGAAGAGCATCTTTTTTGATCTACAATATTGGGAACATAATTTGATTCGCCACAATCTAGATGTTATGCATATTGAAAAAAATATTTACGATAATATTCTTTTTACTTTGTTAGGTACAAAAGGCAAAACAAAAGATAATTTGAAGGCTCGAAAAGACCTCAGAGATATGAAAATTCGATCAGAGTTGCATCCTCAACCACGAGGAAGAACTCAAGAGTACTTGCCTCCAGCCGAGTTCACAATGAGCAACAAAGAGAAGGACATTTTCTTAAAAGTGTTGCGAGATGTAAAAGTCCCTGACGGTTATTCATCTAATATATCACGGTGCGTGCATATGGAAGAGCGGAGTATATGGGGTCTGAAGAGTCACGATAATCATATTTTGATGCAACAATTACTTCCTATAGCTATTCGAAGGGTCTTGCCAAAGCATGTTGTTAAATCCTTAATTGAATTAAGCAACTGCTTTGTGGTGTTGTGTTCAAGTGTAAATAGTATGGCAGACTTGGAAAATTTTGAAGATCGTATGACGCTTACCCTTTGTAGTCTTGAGAAGATTTTTCTGCCTGGATTTTTTGATATAATGGAACACTTGCCTATCCATTTAGTTGATGAATTAAAGATTGCTGGGACAATATTGTATCATTGGATGTATCCAATGGAAAGGTATTTGCACACTTTAAAACTCTATGTGCGGAACCGTGCTCATCCAGAGGCCTCTATTGCTAAATCAGTACTTTTGGAAGAATGCATGACTTTTTGCTCAAAGTATTTGGATAGTAATGTGGAAACTAGAATGAAACGGCGAAGAAGAAATCATGATGGAGGGAAAAAATCTGGTCGTACTGTAGGTAAAGAGGTGCACTTTCTACTTGACTCAGTCATGCACATGCAAGCTCATCGATATGTGCTTGCCAACACGGAGGCAGTGGCACCATTCATTGAGTAAGTTGTGTAGCTTGATTAATACCTTTATTTGTATCCTCTTATTTAGTTATGAAATTTATATATATTTCGACATCTCTACAGAAAACATCTTGCTGAACTTGCAGTAAAATATCCACAAGCTTCACAACAACACCTTGTTAGTCGCCTTCACAATGAACAATTTGGCATTTGGTTTGAGGAACATGTAAGTGTATATATCCTTTTTGGGTACTTTGAATAAACTAACAAATTATAAAAATGGTCCTTTTATATCATTATTGAACTTCTGATTTAATGATTTTGAAATGTAGGTGAAGGGTTTACAAGGCGATGTACAAATATCAGAGGAGATAAGAAGCTTAGCTTTCGGTCCTCTTAAGGATGCACTGAGATTTAATTCTTACATTATTAACGGTTTTAGATTTCGAACAAAGAAAGTTGATGTTCGTAGAAAAACTCAAAATAGTGGAGTCCTCCTCAAAGCTGAACAAATGAGTTATTCTAGTCGAAAAGATAGAAATCCTCTTCCAGGAGATGTTACATTCTACGGACAACTTACAGACATCATTGAAATTAAATATTTAAATGGCATGAAGTTTGTGTTATTTAAGTGCAATTGGGTTAACCCATGAGTGGGCCGAAAATTGGATGAGTTTAACTTTACTCTAGTAAACTTCAATCATTTGTTATACAAAGAGAACAGAGTGACTGATGAACCTTATATCTTAGCATCCCAAGCAGAACAAGTTTGGTACATTCAAGACCCTCTAGACCCCGATTGGCATGTTGTTGTTCAAATGTCACCACGAGACACATTTGACAAGTACTCAACAAATTTAGAAGATTCAGAAGTTTATAGAGTGGAACCTTATAGCATGCAACATTTGGATGAAGCTCATAATGGATCTTGGGTTAGGCAAGGAGTGGAGGGCTTGGTTGTTGACGCAACTAATTGTGATGGTGATGATAACCAAGACGAGATTGATGATGAGCAGCAATGATCCTTTCTTGACCATCCTTCTCACTTGTCCAATCATGTTATTGGTAGTCTGTGACCATTCTATTGAAATAAATTGAAGCGGTTGAATATTCTGCAGATCTAGTTCAAGCCTGGGACCAAAAGGTTGCCCAAAACTCTCTATAAAAAAATAGTCTTCAAATATTCTAAATTATTTTGTTTGAATATTTTTTCTCATACTGAACATATATTGATTTGCTAGTCATTCTAAATTGCTCTTCATATTATTCTTCAAATATTCGGAGCATATATTGATTTTGGGAGTCATTCTAAATTGTTTAATTGACTATCAGATTTCTGATACTGTGTGCTACTCCTTTGCACCATTGCACTATTGTTGTGTTCTAATTATTGGCTGTGAACTGTTTCAATTCTACAAAATACAAACTGGTACTCATTGAATACACTCAAATCTGGACCATCACCCTTTGATCATTAATACTGCTGATGTTCATCCTATAACTCTGATACTTCAAACTATTGCTAGTTAATTTGATAGCTATAAATACAGTGTATAGAATTCCAGACTTTTGGTTAAGTTTTGTTTGATGTGCTATCCTCATATATAGAATACATCTATTTTTGCATAGACTTTTCATGTTAGTAGTGTATCTACATGCTGTTGACACCTAGGTATAACCTCACAATAGTATAACTAGCCAATACTGGTATAACTTTATACCATTTGATTATGCACTTAGTTTCTAGCCTAATAATACCAACTTTACTTATTTGGGTGATTTTATCTCATTTATTTTCAGGTCATAGATGGAAAAAATGTCAAATGTTAAGAAACTGTTTATCAAGCCTGGGACCGTAACAGAATATGAGAAGAAAAGAATGGACAATATTGCTAGATATAAAATGAAAATGGATGCTTTGAAATTGCAAGAAGCTTCAAATCTTGTGATGAATCCCAAGAAGAATATTCCTACAAGTTCAAGTAAGATGGAAAAACGAAGTACAATTGAAAGAGGTGATGAACAAAGAGTGCTCGACAATGATGATTTTCTTAGTGGGGAAGGTAGCAACATTAATGATGAACCTCGTGTCCATAGAGTGAAAAAGGTAATAATTTTTTTAATTTAATAATCTGTTGGAACATCGGTCATAATTTATTTTTTTTATTCTCTTCCAGGTTACAAATGGTCCTACTCGTAAGTCGTTTCATGTTGCCCATGAGTTGGATGACGGTAACAATATGAATGAAGAATCTATTGGTGCTAAGAAGAAAAAGGTAAATAATTTGATCATGAATTAAATATTTTATTCACTAACTTATTAGAGTGATGCTATTACTATATGTGTTATGCATTTCCAGATTGTATACAGTGGTCCTACGCGGAAATCATCTCGCATTCTCCAGAATATGGAGGATGTTGTAGCAAAGGGGAGGAGGACATTGGATCCTCAATTAGAACCTTCTTTTATGGAGGATATCTTAGGCAGCCCTGGATCAGCATCTCAGTGCTTTGAGGAGAGCGAAGATGAGCCGGTAGATAATACACCGAAGGGTAAGTATTCGCCAACACTCGTCCTCAATGCAAACGTTCAATTTTGAAATTAAACTACTGTTGGCCTCAATGCATCAGCTGGCCTCAATGCAAACGTTCCATCTTGATGATTCTTTGTGGTTCTACATGATGTTTCCTCTAATGGGCATCTCTTATTTTCCTACTTGGTTGAATATACATCCCTGGAAGTTAGATTTTTTTTAACACTGTTCTGATGTATGATCTTTTGGTCTTGTCTGAAGTTTCAAGTTTCTCTCTCTCTTTTTTTTAACACTGTTCTGATGTATGATTCTCTCTTTTTTTTGGGTTTCAATCACATCAAAGTTTTCATTTTGAAGATGGTTTATGGTTCTCTGTGATGTTTTCTTTTGTGGGCATCTCTTATTTTCCTATTTGATCGTGCAAAAAGGTTGAATTTTGATACAATTTTCTATTAGTTCATGATGTTTGAATTTATGGCTGTCTGAAACTTCATTAATTTTTGTTCCATTCACATGGAAACTTTCCATTTTTATGATGTTTTGTGGTGCTCAGTGATGTTTGCTTTGATAACTTTCGATTTTGATGATGTTTTGTGGTGCTCTGTGATGTTTGTCCTGAAACCCTCTATCCCGTCCTGAAACCCACGTCCTTTAGACCTGAACCTTGATCTGGCAGCCGGGAAAGGGGGTGTGCAATCGAGTATTGGGAGTTTCCTTTGTTCACCCTTTGATTTACCTGTGATTGAAAACTCTAGTATATACATACAAAGGAATCAGGTTATATCTGAAGTAAATGGAATCGAGTATTGGGAGTTTCCTTTGTTCACCCTTTGATTTACCTGTGATTGAAAACTCTAGTATATATAGACAAAGGAATCAGGTTATATCTGAAGTAGATAATACACCGAAGGGTAATTATTCGCCAACTCTCGTCCTCAATGCAAACGTTCAATTTTGAAATTAAACTACTGTTGGCCTCAATGCATCAGCTGGCCTCAATACAAACGTTCCATCTTGATGATTCTTTGTGGTTCTACATGATGTTTCCTCTAATGGGCATCTCTTATTTTCCTACTTGGTTGAATATGCATCCCTCGAAGTTACATTTTTTTTAACACTGTTCTGATGTATGATCTTCTGGTCTTGTCTGAAGTTTCAAGTTTCTCTCTCTCTTTCTTTTGGGTTTCAATCACATCAAAGTTTTCATTTTGAAGATGGTTTATGGTTCTTTGTGATGTTTTCTTTTGTGGGCATCTCTTATTTTCCTATTTGATCGAGTGTGTGCAAAAAGGTTAAATTTTGATACGATTTTCTATTAGTTCATGATGTTTGAATTTATGGCTTTGTCTGAAACTTTATTAATTTTTGTTCCATTCACATGGAAACTTTCTATTTTTATGATGTTTTGTGGTGCTCTGTGATGTTTGCTTTGATAACTTTCGATTTTGATGATGTTTTGTGGTGCTCTGTGATGTTTGTCCTGAAACCCTCTATCCCGTCCTGAAACCCACGTCCTTTAGACCTGAACCTTGATCTGGCAGCCGGGAAAGGGGGTGTGCAATCGAGTATTGGGAGTTTCCTTTGTTCACCCTTTACAAATTTGCCCTCTTTCCAGTTTGCAGTGACCTGCAATTATCTTCAAAGGAATCAGGTTATATCTGAATTAAATGGCCGAGTCCCGGTCCTGCTCAGGCTTTGCTTATATTTTCCGATCGAATACTTCTGAGCCATTGCCAACTCTTCCTAGAATGCGATCACCGGGTGCCTCAACTGAAACCAAGAAATATTGGAACTTCCAATGGGGAAGAGCACATCTCTCACTTCTGTGGGGTTTTGGTATTCCACCCTGTACATATGAAAATCACCCCAGTTCTCATGCCAAGACTGACATAATATATGTATGGCTGGTTCCAAAAGCATGAGATGACCATTACTGGAAGAAGAAAAATAACAACTGTTGAATCAATGCCTAGATCATGCAACCAGCAACTTAGGTTTGTGCGCCAAATATTAAGGCTGACTTATTTTTCTTCTACGAGATTGGTGAACAAGAATGAGATAGCATGCCTTCCTGTTTTCCATCTCCATATTCATTCAATCCATGATCATATGGAGATTGTGAGTAATAGTCTGCATTAGAAGATAAATTTAGTGCAGGTTCGAGGTCTTCCAATGACACAACCCCATCAGCATCGATCCGAATTCCCTTTGACGGCCGTTTCTGACTTGTATACAGCTCTGCTTTTGTTATTGTTGTTCAAAGACACAAAAAGTTTCTGATGGTACTATGGGGAGTTGTCTACTGTAAAAGCAATACACTATGTACACTAATACTCCTTACTCATTTACACAACCACTAATACTCCTCACTCATGATTTTGCACTCATGATTATATATATACATTACACTCTGTACACACCCACTAACTAACACTCCTCACTCATGTCCAGCGTTTTACAATTATGAAGAGTCTTTCCCTCGTGTTTCTTATTAGGTACTACGGGGAGTTGTGCTTCCGCTAGGCAAGGTAGAGGACCTGCCAAGCCATGGAAAGACTGGGATAGCAGAGTAAGGAAAATTATAGAGTGGGATGAAGATTGTCAACCGGTTGGAGAAAATGCACACTGTTTGATGACTCATCTTGGTAACCTTGCACGAAATGGCGAACTGTTCCCATTAACAATGCTATCTTGGCACAAGGCCGATAAGGATACTCTCGAAATGATCTGGTTATCGGTGAAGGTAACTCCTTCTCTTTGTCTCTTGGCGCAAGGCCGATATTTAATCTAGAATTATTTAACTTCTTGGTACTGCATTTTTGGTGGCATAAACCGACATTCAAACATTTTATTCACAGTTCACATTGATCTTCAATAAGGCTTACTAAATACTAATTCTGCAATAAGAAGCATATGCATGCCTGCAGCAATGAAATATCTTCAAATCAAATGGAAACATATGAAAAATACAAAAACACATTCCTGATACGTTTGCCAAAGGTGCTGATCTATTGCATTTGCATGGATGTGCACTGATTTAGAGCATTAGGAAGCTTATACTGAAATCAATTTTGAGGTACCGAACTGTTTTTGGGTCACTATTAACTGTTTTTTTCTTAGGAAAACACAAATGCTCCTGATGGCTTTAAAGATATTTGTTTTAGAAAGATGGGAGTTGCTTGGAGAGCCTTCAAGCACCGCGTGAAGAAGGACTTCTATCAAAAATTCGAGACCAATGCAGAACGTTTACAAACAGTGCCACCCCGGGTGGAGCCCAGTCAATGGCCAACGCTAGTGGCATATTGGAGTTTGGATGAGACAAAGGTATGACTCAACTAGAAAATAGCTTGATCAATATTTATACTAGTAGTGAACAGCTAATTTCAGTTCAGTTATAATATTCATTAATTTTTAGAAAGTTTTGGAGACAAACAAAGGTAATCGAGGAAAACTTTGTGCCCTCCCTAGAACAGGAAGAAGATCATTTCCAGAGATAAAGAGAAAGGTTTGTATTGTGTTTTTTTTAATAAAGAGCATATCTTTCTATTTGATAGTGTATAATGTTTTACTTTTATGTTTGGAACATGTACAAACACTTCAGAGGAGGTTGGAAAACAAGCCTGTCGACCTTGTCAACATGTAGAGAGCTACTCGAGGCAAAGGTAGCAGTTATAACGAAGAAGACGGAGCGGCTGGTACAGAGGTATTATAATATATGTCATACTAAATATTTGGTTTAATGTCAATTATAAAATGTTATAGAAAATGTTATAACTGCCACCCGTGGAAAATGTTAGAAAGGCGGTATTATAAAATGTTATAACTGAACTGAAATGTTAGAAAGGCGGTATTATAAATGTTAGCAATTGTTATAACTGCCACCCGTAGAAAATGTTATAACTGGTACAGAGGTATTATAATATATGTTAGAAAGGCGGTATTATAAAATGTTATAGAAAATGTTATAACCAGCCGGTATTATATTATATATGTCATACTAATCTCCTTGCATGTTATAGAAAATGTTAGAAAGGCGGATTGAAGAGCTACCCGTGGAAGAACGAGACAACGAGGAGCAATTGAATAAGGTTTACACGGAAGTGGTTGGACAAGATGGGAACGGACGAGTTTTAGGCCGATGAGTGGGTATAAGACAAAGTGGTCAATCTTTAACATCTCAGATAGAACTTGAAAAAATAACGAATGCTGAAATTGAGCAACTGCGAAAAGACGCGAAGAAACTACGAGAAGAGACTGAGGCGTTAAGAAGAGAGCGTGACGAGCAAGAGGCTCGACATACAAAAAAGGTTGAGACAATGAAAAATGATCTTAAAGCTGAGCGTCTTACGCAAGAGGCTCGACATAAGGAAGAGCTCGAGAGGATGAAGAGTGAGCTTAGCAGTGAGCTCAAAGCACAAGTTGCAAGTATGTTCGCGGGTGCTTTCCGCCTTCCTGATATACTCAAGTAAGTCTGTCGCAAATTACTTTTCCATGAATCTGAGGTCCCATTTAACTTATAACTAACCATATTTCTGGCATTTATTTGTTTCCAGGTAGCCAATGCTGCTGGCAGCCATGGATGTCTGGATTGGTTTGTCAATGGATATGGAAAATCATATATATATATATGTTTTGGACTTGTGTAAAAAGTCGTAGGTTTTATTTTGTTTCAAGGGCAGCCATGGATGTGTGGATCGGTTTGTCAGTGGATATGGACAATCAAATATATATGTTTTGGACTTGTGTAAAAAGTCGTAGCTTTTATTTCGTAAATTAAGTGAATGCTTGCTGATGTAAAACTTGATGGGAACACAGTGATGTAAGACTTGGATTTCATTTTGTGAACAATGGGATATTACATTTAAATATGTTTTATAGAAATTGTTTTGGTAATGTTGCGGCTACGTTCTGTATGAATTTTTAGAGTGAACAATGGGAACACTCTAAGTGATGTAAGACTTGGATTTCATTTTATGAACAATGGGAACACTCTAAGTTCTGTATGAATTTTTGTTTTATATAAAATTCAATTATATATTTTATATATAAACAGGAAATTAGTAATTTTATAATAATTTAAACAATTGTTAAGTTTTTTTGCACGATTACAGTACTTTTTAAAATTCCGTCACTTATTTATTAGGACGAAATATATCTGTTACAAAAACTTGTTTTTTGGGACAAATTAATAAACCGTCACACAAAAGCATAAATTTGAAAACTTTTAAGACGTCTTGCCTAACCGTCCTTTAACAGTAATTATGACGGCAATATCCGTCCCTAAAGTTTTTGCCACGCCACCCTAATGGGACCGGCCATTCCCGTCCCAAATAGTTGTTGGGACGGTAATTGCAGTTTTTAAGACGGTTTTTTGTTGTCCCAAAAGGTCACTTTTTTGT
>JANAVB010021872.1:0-28681 GCA_029216955.1 Iris pallida | reverse complement strand
GTCCCAACGCCCCGTCGTCGCCTCGAACCCCGAACCAGCGTTCTCCGCTGTTTCCGCGGTCCCGCGACAGCGTTGCTCGCTGTCCACCGCTGTTCCGAGCCCCGATCTGCTGTTCTGTGGCTTTCCGCTCCCGGCCAGGAGCTAAGTTCCAGTTTGGACGTTGTCCCGGGTTTGCATTGCTGTCGGATCTCCATTTCTCTTCTTTATTCATCATCTGAGAGCTGTAGCCGACCAACCCGAGGTATAACCCCTGTCCCGTCCTTTTTCTCTACATTCTGTGATGAGAATGGTCCCCGATTCCCTCTTGGGAATTCGGTTTTAGCGAAGTCTTATTTTCGGAACCTTCGAAAATGTTCTGTTGGTTGTTTTGGTTTTTCCGGAACTTTTCGGAAATTGGATTTCGGATATTTTGGGCTTTCCGGATTTTTTCGGTAGCGTTCTGTGATGTTTTGGTAGAATTCGGACTTCCCAAATTATTTCGGGTCATTCCGAATTAATCTGTGGATTGGTTTGTTTTATATATATTTTTGGGGATTCCCTGGTTTGGGATTTGCAGAAAATTAACGGTATATTTTTCAGTTTTTGGGTTGACCAAAACAGAGGAGATGCTGCCGGATTTTTTCGTAAATTCAAGAATATTTTAAAAATGAATTTAAAATGGATTTCGGGATTTTATTTAATATTTAGATTTTGGGCGACGACCGTATCGGTCAATGGGCCCCGGCTAAGTGCAAACGAAACCGGCTTCGCCCGGACGTTGAGGCATTAGCCTAGTTGAAGATTTGACCATATATGAGACTCAATAAATAATTATTTTATCTTTATTTTTATCAGTTAATTTTATTCATATTTAATTTATTTAAAAGTTTAGGACTAATGGCAGTTTCTGTCTTATTTAATTTATGTAAATAAATTATAATGGGAATAGCCTAGCTGGCTGTTGGTTCTGTAACTGTATTTGGTAGCGTAGATTTTAGTTATTGCTGATTTTGCGAGTTTTTGTAACGTTCGAATAAATTGAATAAAAAGTATTTTCGTATAAAATTAATAAGATTTTCTCACCTAAAATCTATCAGTTGTGATATTAATTAAAGATCATGTATTTCTCACTAAATAAGAAATTAGTTTTATATTTATAAATTATGAAAACAAAGTTTTAATCAATTAATCTGGTATGGACAAGTTTTTCCAAATACAAAGTATCAAACGATCTTTTCCCTCGAAGTAAATCAACGCACAAATAATCGTGTTTTCGTGTTTGTTAATTAAAGAATTAAAATTGAATTAGGACACAAATAGAGATTTCAACTAGCGTAGCTAGATTGGTAACCTGGAATCTGAGTTAATTTCTCGAATGTAGAAATTCGAGGACGATTCTGAATTCCTGTCTCGAAGTCTTCATCCTCTCCAGTCAAGTTCATTTTTGAGGCAAGTATAGTTTGTGTTAGTTTTACAGTTATCTTTATAATCGTTTTACTGCAAGTTTAAACCATGATGCAAACACGAAACTCTCTCGTAGAGTACTGATTGTGACTACTGTACTGATTGGGGACTGGGGGAGTAGAGTAATGTTTATGACCAAAGCCAACTGTAACTTAGAACTGTATTAGCTTACCCCTCACACACACGGGGATAAGCCGAATCGTATCAATAGGATACAACTGTACATCCCAAGCCGGTCATATTCATTGCATATTCAAATCACACTGTTTACTGCTAGAAAACTGTTCAATTTCTAAACTGTTTAAAAGTGCATGATTCTATTATTCATTTTAACTGTTTTAAATTAGCATGAATTGTACTTTGCTCCCTCCTGACTGGAGATACATTTTTAGGGAATATTGAGGATGCTGAGCTGTTAATCAGCAGCTACTACGACCATGTTCTGTACCCAGTAGTGCTGCCAGAGTCCCCATTGGAGGACGTTGGGACTGAGGCCGATGAGCCGGCTGATAGATATATTTTTTTTTCAGTATTGTTGTTTACTTTAAACTCTGTTATTTATTTCAGTACATTTTCCAGTTGTATTTCATTTCAAAGTTTAATAAAATTTCATTTCCGAATTTGAGTTGTGACAAATATAGAACTTGTTGTATGGTTACCTGCTAATAGAACAGCTTACTGCCGCTGTCTCAACAACGGTGCAGGCTGGCATGATCCGGTTCGACCCAATTATTTGGGATCGGGTTGTGACATGTTTTTAGTGGTGGCTCATGCAGGTCCGTACAACAACTTAGAAAAAATATACCTAGAAACAATTAGAACACTAGAACATTGATTTGTCACAACATAGGTCCGAATTATATAAATAAATATTTTTGTTTGATTATAGACTGGTAGGATACCTTGCTTATGTTTGAATCCTAAACCTTCCAGAGAATGGCCATTGACAAGACCAATCCTGCTGGTGATGAGGTGTCATCTCCGGATCATACCCCATCTCCTCAACCAAGTCCAGGGTTTATTCCCTCACAGCTGATTGACCGTCCCCATAATGCATCCAGTGAAGTTTTTACTACACTGGCAATTCCTACCTCTTCTCAAACTGAGTTGCATTCCCTTGGTGGAGTACCTATTCCTGATGCTCCACCAGTACCAGCAAACACCTCCCAAATGGTTGCCCTATTTCAAGAAATCCTGGAGTCCCAGAAGGCTCGAGCTGAAGCTCAGCAGGAACAGATGGATATCACGAGAGAAGTCATGAAGAACGTCAATGATGTAGCCTTAGCTATCTTAAACTAAGTTGGAGCGAAACCTCGCCCTAGGAGGGATACCCCTGAATTTAGAAGATGTTTGGGCCCTATCAAGTACTCTACTATCTGGCAGTCATATCGTAAGAAGCTTTTGGTTTGTGACTACTGCAAAAGGCCTGGTCACCAAGCCAATATTTGTCGCAAGAGATTAGAGAAATGTTTGGCATGTGGATCTGCTGAACATCGGATAAAGGACTGCCCCTCATCTTTCCATCAAACCAGAGCATATATCCCAGCAACACCTGTAGGCCACATCCTAGGGACTCTCTTCCTATCCAGCAGACTTTGCCCCCTACAATAAGGCATGATGCAGACTCGAGGTTCATAGAAGATGAAGCAGTTGGAGACTGCTCGTGCAAGAGCCAGAACCATGAAGAATAGTACCTAGGACTGCTGAATAGCATTTTCTATTGTTATAAGAAGTTGTAACAGGATGTCCTTAGAATAATCATGAGAGTCTTGCTGTAATTCTCTTTCATGAATAAAATTCTTAGTTACACCTTTATGGTAGATGTTTTCCCTGATAGTTTTCCCGGATTATCCCAGACCTAGACATAGAGTTCACTATTGACCTAGTTCTCGGCTCTCCCCTATTTTTAAGGGATGCTACAGAGTCAACCTGAAGGAGGCCAAGGAGATGAAGGACCGGATCAATGAAGTTTTAAGATTTACCCAAGAAGGAACTTCATCCTAGGGAGCGTCAGTTTTGTTAGTGCACAAGAAGGACGGAACAGTACGGATGTGCATCTACTACCGGGCGCTGAACAATCAAGAACAAGTACCCTTTGCCCTGGATCGATGACCTATATGATCAATTGAGAAGAGCCAATGTGTTTTCGAAGATTGATCTTAGATCTGGCTACCATCAGATCAGGGTTAGGAAGAAAGATATTCCCAAGACGGCATTCAACACCAAGTATGGGCAGTTTGAATTCTTGGCAATGCCGTTTGGACTGACGAATGCTCCTACGGTGTTCATGAACCTTATGAACAAGGTTTTCCATGAATATCTAGATCAATTGTCGTTGTCTTCATCGATGACATTCTGATCTATTCAAAGACGGAAGAGGAGCACGAAGAGCACCTCAGAAAAGTTCTGGAAACTTTGAGGAAGGAGAAGCTGTTTAGTAAGCCTTCCAAGTGTTAATTCTTTCTAGACAAGATGGATTTTCTTGGCCATGTTGTCACAGGAGAAGGAATTTCGGTGGATCCAAAGAAGATAGCCGCTGTTGAGAAGTGGTCCCAAGCTCAGTTGCTGAAATCAGAAGTTTTTGGGCTTGGCTGGCTACTACCGGAAGTTCGTGAAGGGTTTTTTGCCAGAATTGCTGAGCCGAGGACGAAGCTCACTCCGAAGAATGAAGAGTTCATATGGACAGAAGATTGCCAGGCATCATTCGAGGAGCTGAAGAAGAGACTTACCACTGCACCAATCCTTGCGCTACCCGCAGGAACTGGTGGTTTCTCAATCTACAGTGACCGTCACGCTCCAGAACCAGAATACTGGAGAGCGGGGGACAGACACAGCCAGATATTGAAGTGAATCTCACCACTCAATACGGTCACGGTTGTCTAGATGCATGAGGGTTTACTACGAGCCATCAGTCTCTTAAAGTCAATAACAAGCCTAGTGTCTCAATCTTAAGCAAGCGAGTAGATATAACAAGATGGTAGATCATCAGACATACAAAGTAAGGCATCCCATACATTACATATTCAGATGATCATGAAGCCAGTCATACAAAATGCGAAGACTAGCAAGAGTTTAAGTCATACATGATCAACCCTAGGATTTGTCAATCATGCTACAGCCCATAGGCAGACAGCAAGTAAAGTTGCAAACGAGCTAACACTTGCTCGGCGGCTAAACGCCTCAAAAGAATATTTTTACAAGGGAGTGGAAGAGCCAAATAAAAACCCACTCGTTGCCGGGATTCCTTCTAGTGTTCACCATCTGGCAAAAAAGTTGGGGGATCCTCGGTAGCTGCTTCGAAATCTGGCCATACAAAACCAGCTGGGTCAGACCCCAGAAAGAGCAAGTGCCACAAAGGAGGCTTCACTTAAGAACTAAAATCAGCATGTCAGCACATAAATCATAGGTGAAATAACATAAGACATGAGTTAAAGAAAATATGATGATAAACGATAAGATAACTAAAGGACTATTCCGGTAACCAAGTTACAACCCGTAAACCAAACAAGGACCGGGGTTGTAACCCTTCACCTGAACAGAACTTAGCCTCGAACCAATTATCGATAAAGTAAAGCATAAACAAGCATGTCCGGAGGTATCCTTGCACTGGATCTAGGCAAGACTAGACAAGATAGGACTCCATCCATCATTCACGGCCAAGCAAAGAGTACGGCTTGATACTTAACTAAGTAGGGTTATCACAAGCTTAGTTACTAGCAAGATGCAATAAGGTACGCCTACGGCCACAAGCCCTGCAGACTATCCAGGTTATCCAGACGCAAGGTTCAAGCTTAGAGTTATCATGCCTTGTTAGGTGACTTGGATGCAACACATGACAGTGTGCATAGTAATCGTTTCATGTAGTGCCCCATATAACAGTGAGCTGGAAATGTGCCCTACTCGTCGGCAGGCTACAAGTCCATCAAGGAAGGCACCCAGATAACGGGATTGCTTGTAGCCGGAATACCTCTCTATATGCTCTACTTGATCAATCTAGTCATTAACCTAGTCAGATTCGGTATGAATCCCTGATCGTGGTAACCAGGGATACATGTCCTAGACATGATGCGAGACAAGACTGGTTGCTTATACAAGCATATTCAATACAATCACCCACGGTGTCAAGAATTCACTTAGCATGTCAGGTTAGCCGTCGCAACAGCGTATCAAGGTTATCATGTCGGGTTGCTTATCAAGATTACTTATCAAGGCAAGGGTGCGTCACAACGGACACCATCAAGAATTATTATGTCAAATTACTTGTCAAGAGTGCACCACGGCGGGTCACTAATCATGCAATTCCATCACTAAGCCTTGTTCCAATTAACATTCATAAATAATTTCATGATCACATCGGGTTCATGTCGAGTTTACATCAAAAGGCGTACGGATATAAAATGGGTGCAAAAATCATAAAATGGGGAATATGGGGACATAATGCGCCCAAGGGGGGGAGCAAGGGGTACTATGGCCAACAAGTGGCATTAGCCAAGTTGCGCCAGGATAAGTAGGGTCAGGTCTAGTTGCGCCTAAACATCAGGTTGCGTCTGAGTCAGACTGCGCTCAAGTCAGGCTGCGCTCAAGTCAGGTTGTGCTCAAATCAGCGTATGCAAGACATACGTCTCCAAAAGGCAGCATATGTACTCCATACGACCCCTCATCAAGGCAGTGTATGAGCTCCATACGACTCCTCTTCAAGGCAGCGTATGCAAGACATACGTCTCCAAAAGGCAGCATATGGACTCCATACGACTCCTCTTCAAGGCAGCGTATGTACTCCATACGACCCCTCATCAAGGCAGCGTATGAGGTCCATACGACTCCTCTTCAAGGCAGCGTATGCAAGACATACGTCTCCAAAAGGCAGCGTATGAGTCAGACTGCGCTGCGCTAAAGAGCGCGCGCAACTCAGTGGCACAAGCTAAAAAGCTCGTGCACACTGCTCACTGTCTTCTCCAAATCAGCAAGAACTCTATGGTTTGAACCCCAAAGCTTCATAAGTCCATAACTTGGTCAAAACAAGTCCAAATCCAACTTTTCAAAGGTCAAAATTGGGTAGAATAAAATTCTCTATAACATGGAATCATCAAAACTTGAAAACAAAGAAGTTTGATAGATCAAAACCACCAAAATCCGAAAATAACAAATTTCTAGATCTACAAAAATTAATGCCTCAAAATAGAAAATGACAAGTTCTAATGTGTCTTAGAAACATGAGGAGAAGCTAATAGAACAATAAAAATGGGCTCTCTTGTGGAAGCAAGTTGCACTTGCCTAAGGGGTGTTCTTGGTTGGTGGTGGATTTAATGGAGAAGGAAGAAGAGTTAATGGGAAAGTGGAGGAGAGAGAAAAGTTAGGTGGGTTATAAAGGGGGATGGTGGTGGGTTTAACATGATGAACCAAAGAATAAACCAAGCCATCCCAAAATAACCAAGTTAAATCATTACATGCCATGACGAACTTAATCAAGATTAAACTGAAATTAGCTAGCCAGGCAGGAAAATAAAATACATGTTAGGATCCCGTATACGTATATTGGAAATACGTAGAACAAAAAATGGGGGTGACAACTCTACCCACCTTAAAAGAATTCCGTCCTCGGAATTTAATCAAGAGGCTAGAGATGTCGAGCAAGCTATATCAATTGCAGACAATATAGGACTAGCAGTCAATCAAGCAATCATTCATACAAGCAAGGAAATTAAGCATATGGCATAAGAAAGACATTACCTTACGAGTCAAACAGGTCGGGATATCGCGATCGGATATCATCCTCACGCTCCCACGTTGACTCACCCAAAGAGTGATGACCCCAAGCAACACGGACTAACTTGATAGTCTTGTTCTTGAGTATCTTCTCCCTCCGGTCCAATATGGATACGGGTCTCTCCTCATACGAAAGGTTGGTACCAACAACCAATTCCGAATGATCAAGGACATGACTCAGATCCGGGATATACCATCGTAATTGGGATACATGGAAGACATCATGTACCTCACGTAACGACGGCGGAAGAGCGAGACGATAGGATACATCACCTACTCGTTCTAGAATATCAAACGGCCCTATATACCTAGGACTGAGCTTTTCCCGCACGTCGAATCGAATGACGCCACGGGTAGGCGAGATCCTAAGGAATACGTGGTCGCCGACAGAAAATTCAAGGGGACGCCGATGAGAATTGACCCAATGACGCTGGCGATCTTGGACAACTCGAAGATGATCTCTGACTTGTCTGACCACCTCAATAGTCCGCGTCACCATCTCTGGTCCAAGCATTTGCCTCTCACCGATATCGTCCCAAGCTAAAGGAGATCTGCACTTCCTGCCGTACAAGGCCTCGAAAGGTGCCATCTGGATACTAGCCTAGAAACTGTTGTTGTACGAGAACTCTACGATATGCAGGTGATCTTCCTACGAACCACCGAAGTCGAGTGTACATGACCGCAGCATGTCTTCAAGAGTCTGGATCGTGCGTTCTGACTGACCATCTGTCTGCGGATGGTAGGCTGAACTGAACTTGAGACGAGTCCCCAAACTCTCTTGAAGACTCCGCCAAAAGTGCGAGGTGAATCTTGAATCTATGTCGGACACAATACTAACTGGCACTCCATGCAATCTGACTATCTGTCTGAGGTACATCTCTGCAAGTTGATCCGTCGACTGACCGATTCTGAAAGGAAGAAAATGAGCTACCTTCATGAGACGATCAACTATAACCCAGATGGCATCTCTCCCAGCTGGGGATCTAGGTAATCCAGTTACAAAATCCATGGTAATGTGCTCCCATTTCCATTTCGGGATCGGTAAAGGTTGAAGAAGTCCAGCTGGTCTCTGATGTTCGGCCTTAACTTGTTGACAAACTAAACAACGAGAGACAAATCGGGCTATCTCCCTCTTCATGCCATTCTACCAAAAATACTGCCGAATATCAGGATACATCTTCGTACCGCCGGGATGAATTGAATACTGAGAACTGTGAGCCTCTGCCATAATCTCCTGTCTGATATCACCACTGGGTATACAAAGATGTCTCCCATGTCGGAGTGTATCGTCCTTATGAACACATAACTCTGGTCTCCGTCCTGCCACACATTCCGCCCTAAGCCGCTGAAGCTTAGAGTCCATGGAATGAGCTGACTTGATCCTCTCAACTATACTGGACTGAACTTGTATACTGGCCATCAATGCCACACTGGAAGGAAGAATAACTTCAATACCCATCTTCTGAAGATCTGCTAACAACTCTGGCTGCGCCATTAGAAAATAAACTCCGGCTCTCCTGCTCAATGCATCTGCTACTACGTTGGCCTTCCCAGGATGATACTGCAAGCTGATGTCATAATCCACAAGTAGCTCTTGCCATCTCCTCTGACGCATATTAAGATCCTTCTGGGTAAACACATACTTCATACTCTTGTGGTCGGTGAAAATCTCCACTCGATCTCCATACAAATAATGTCTCCAAAGTTTCAATGCAAAAACTACGGCAGCTAACTCCAGGTCATGGGTTGGGTAATTCCTCTCATGGTCACGAAGTTGACGCATAAGCGACTACCTTACCATGCTGCATCAAGACACATCCTAATCCCTTGTCGGATGCGTCATAATAAACTAAAAATTCTCCCTTCCCGTCGGGAAGCGTGAGAATGGGGGCCGTCATCAATCTCCGCTTCAACTTCTCAAATGAACTCTGACACTCTGCTGTCCAAGCAAACTGCACATCCTTACGGGTCAACTGCGTCAGTGGCGCTAAAATTCGAGCAAAGTCTGACACAAAACGTCGGTAATAGCCGGCCAATCCGAGGAAACTCCGAACTTCTGCAACGGTGCTAGGTTTCTCTATAGCCACTATCTACTGGGGATCAACTTCCACTCCACCTCTGGTGATGATATAACCCAAGTACGAGATACGATCCAACCAAAACTCGTACTTACTGAACTTCGCGTACAACTGGTGCTCCCTGAGAATCTGAAGAACTACACGAAGATGCTGCTCATGCTCTGCCTCGTTCTCACTATAGACTAAGATGTCGTCTATGAACACTATCACGAACTGGTCCAAATAGGGCATGAAGATACGATTCATGAGGTCCATGAATACGGCCGGCGTATTGGTCGCTCCAAATGGCATAACAAGGAACTCCCAATGTCCATACCTCGATCTGAATGCTGTCTTCGGGATGTCCTGCTCTCTGACTCTGATCTGATGGTACCCTGATCGCAAGTCAATCTTCGAAAATACTGCCGCTCCCCTGAGCTGATCAAATAAATCATCTATCCTTGGTAAAGGATATCTGTTCTTAATTGTTACAGAGTTCAAGGTACGATAATCAACACATAATCTTGACGTACCATCCTTCTTCTTTACAAGAAGCATCGGAGCTCACCAAGGTGATCCGCTAGCACGAATAAATCCCTTAGTTCTAAGTTCTTCAATCATCTTGTACAGGACCTCCAACTCTGATGGTGCCATCCTATAGACTCTCTCTGACACTGGTGCCATCCCTGGAATCAAGTCGATAGTGAACTCTATCTCTCTCTCTGGGGGCATACCTGGAAGCTCTTCGAGAAATACGTCAGAAAACTCTTCTACAACTCTGGGAAACTGAACTGCTGCTGCTACGGTCATCCGCAATGCTGGGGAAGAAGGTTCTACTTCGCCTCGAGAAAAGGAAAACTCTGGCTCACCGAGAATACTAAAAATAATTTTGCCGACATAGCAATCTATTCTAGCATACTGGTCCCTCAACCAATCCATTCCTAGGACTACATCATAATCGGCCATCGGGAACTCTATCAACCTAGCGGGAAACTCTCTACCGCTAACTACGATTCGACACGAGGAAAACACCCCATCTACACCCACAAGTCCGTTACCAGTAAGTATATTGAGCCTTACTGATAATGACTCGGGCTCTAGTCCTATCCGTGTCGCGAATCGTACAGACATAAATGAATGTGATGCACCTGAATCAAATAATACTGATGCAGGAAAAGAGTTGACGAGAATGGTACCTGCCACCACCTCACCTGATGCCAACTCCTCCTCTACGGTTAAAGCCATCGCTTGACCGTGCCCTCTGGGTACTGGTCCTCTCTGCTGGAAACCTCTCTGGCGGTTCTGAACCTGAGCTTGGACCTGGGCATACTATTGCGGTCGCTGCTGCTGGAATGCCTGAGCCTGAGGCGACAATGGTCTCGGAGGCTGATACTGCTGCTGCTGCACTGGTGCTGGTCCCCTCACTGAGGGACTAGTCTGGGCCGATAAGGATGAACCGGCTCTCTGTGGGCAGGACCCTATCATGTGATCCGGTGCCCCACAAGCCAAACACAATCCTTGTGCTCGGCGACATTCTGACACTACATGCCCTGGCTTCCCACAATGAGTGCAGCCCATTGTGGAAGACTGCCTCCGCTTCTGCTGCTAAGGATACGTCGGAGTCGAATACTGAACCGACGTAACTGATGCTGCCCTCCTTGGAGCTCCAATGGTCAAGGCCCTAGCTGTCGGGGCTGGGGCTGAAGACTGGATCATCTGACCATGGGACCGCTTCCGCCCTCCAGTTCTGTCCACAATTCTCTGTGAGGTATACTCATGCCTCTTAGCTGCCCGTAAAACAGCATCAAAGGTCTGATGCTCAAACTGCTCCACTGCTAGAATGATCTCTAGGTGGAGTCCCTGCTGGAACCGCTGCGCTCGATCAAACTCGGTTGCCACCGAAGTGGGAGCAAACCGACTCAGTCTTGAAAACTCGACCGCATATCCATCGACCGTCCTGCTCATCTGCCTGAGATTGGTGAACTTCGTCTGTAAGTCATATCGAGCCACAGCATCAAAGTACTTGATCTGAAACTTGTCACTGAATACCGCCCACGAAACAGGCGTTGCCAATCCAACCACTATCATCGCCCACCAGGTGCGGGCTAGGTCCAATAACTGTAGACGTACCACAGCTACCTTCTCTCATTCTGGAGTCTTGGCTGCATCTAAGATAATCTCAATATCCTGGAGCCACGCATCAGCTGCAATAGCGTCTTCACTCCCATCAAAGAAGGGAGGGTTGAGGCGCTTGAAACTGCTAGCCGCACTGTTCCCTTGATAACCAACACGGCCCATGGCATCCTGTACTGCCTGGTGCAGGGCATCGCCCCGGCGATCTTGAGACGCAAGCAATGTCCTGATGAGACCCACCAAGGTGCCATCGTCAGGCTCTGCAGGCTGGACTGGCTGAACTGGGGTTCGGGATCCCCGGAATACATGACTCGGAAGGCCGCTCCAGAGTGCTGGGCTTGGTCTCCAGGTTGCAGTTGGTCCACTGGAGGTGCTCCGCCTTGCTGATCGGTAGGACCAGGAACAATGTCGCTGAAGAAACGACATGGAGAATAATAAGAAAGGACCATGATAGATCGAGGACACAAACATGTGATCAGGTCAAGGATTCTGAAAGATCAGAAGGCACGAGTAGAGATCAAGGGCGAGTGCTGATTGAGACATCTATCCGGTAAACCCTCACACATCTTGATTTATAAGACCTGCATGGGCCACCACTTAAACAGCTTAAACCGTGTCACGCCCCAGAACCAGAATACTGGAGAGCGGGGGACAGACACAGCCATCTACGTATATTGAAGTGAATCTCACCACTTAATACGGTTACGGCTGTCTAGATGCATGAGGGTTTACTACGAGCCATCAGTCTCTTAAGGTCAATAACAAGCCTAGTGTCTCAATCTTAAGCAAGCGAGTAGATATAACAAGATGGTAGATCATCAGACATACAAAGTAAGGCGTCCCATACATTACATATTCGGATGATCATGAAGCCAGTCATACAAAATGCGAAGACTAGCAAGAGTTTAAGTCATACATGATCAACCCTAGAATTTGTCAATCATGCTACAGCCCGTAGGCAGACAGTAAGTAAAGTTGCAAACGAGCTAACACTTGCTCGACGGCTAAACGCCTCAAAAGAATATATTTACAAGGAAGTGGGAGAGCAAAATAAAAACCCACTCGTTGCCGGGATTCCTTCTAGTATTCACCATCTGGCAGAAAAGTAGGGGGATCCTCGGTAGCTGCTCCTAAATCTGGCCATACAAAACCAGCTGGGTCAGACCCCAGAAAGAGCAAGTGCCACAAAGGAGGCTTCACTTAAGAACTAAAACCAGCATGTCAGCACATAAATCATAGGTGAAATAACATAAGACATGAGTTAAAGAAAACATGATGATAAACGATAAGATAACTAAAGGACTATTCCGGTAACCAAGTTACAACCCGTAAACCAAACAAGGACCGGGGTTGTAACCCTTCACCTGAATAGAACTTAGCCTCGAACCAATTATCGATAAAGTAAAGCATAAACAAGCATGTCCGGAGATATCCTTGCACTGGATCTAGGCAAGACTAGACAAGATAGGAATCAATCCATCATTCACGGCCAAGCAAAGAGTACGGCTTGATACTTAACTAAGTAGGGTTATCACAAGCTTAGTTACTAGCAAGATGCAATGAGGTACGCCTACGACCACAAGCCCTGCAGACTATCCAGGTTATCCAGACGCAAGGTTCAAGCTTAGAGTTATCATGCCTTGTTAGGTGACTTGGATGCAACACATGACAGTGTGCATAGTAATCGTTTCATGTAGTGCCCCACATAACAATGAGCTGGAAATGTGCCCTACTCATCGGCAGGCTACAAGTCCATCAAGGAAGGCACCCAGATAACGGGATTGCTTGTAGCCGAAATACCTCTCTATATGCTCTACTTGATCAATCTAGTCATTAACCTAGTCAGATTCGGTATGAATCCCTGACCGTGGTAACCAGGGATACATGTCCTAGACATGATGCGAGACAAGACTGGTTGCTTATACAAGCATATTCAATACAATCACCCACGGTGTCAAGAATTCACTTAGCATGTCAGGTTAGCCGTCGCAACAGCGTATCAAGGTTATCATGTCGGGTTGCTTATCAAGATTACTTATCAAGGCAAGGGTGCGTCACAACGGGCCACCATCAAGAATTATTATGTCAAATTACTTGTCAAGAGTGCACCACGGCGGGTCACTAATCATGCAATTCCATCACTAAGCCTTGTTCCGATTAACATTCATAAATAATGTCATGATCACATCGGGTTCATGTCGAGTTTACATCAAAAGGCGTAAGGATATAAAATGGGTGCAAAAATCATAAAAAGGGGAATATGGGGACATAATGCGCCCAAGGGGGGAGCAAGGGGTACTATAGCCAACAAGTGGCATTAGCCAAGTTGCGCCAGGGTAAGTAGGGTCAGGTCCAGTTGCGCCTAAACATCAGGTTGCGCCTGAGTCAGACTGCGCTCAAGTCAGGCTGCGCTCAAGTCAGGCTGCGCTAAAGTCAGGCTACGCTCAAGTCAGCGTATGCAAGACATACGTCTCCAAAAGGCAGCGTATGGCCTCCATACGACTCCTCTTCAAGGCAGCGTATGTACTCCATACGACCCCTCATCAAGGCAGCGTATGAGGTCCATACGACTCCTCTTCAAGGCAGCATATGCAAGACATACGTCTCCAAAAGGCAGCGTATGGACTCCATACGACTCCTCTTCAAGGCAGCGTATGTACTCTATACGACCCCTCATCAAGACAGCGTATGAGGTCCATACGACTCCTCTTCAAGGCAGCGTATGCAAGACATACGTCTCCAAAAGGCAGCGTATGAGTCAGACTGTGCTGCGCTAAAGAGCACGCGCAACTCAGTGGCGCAAGCTAAAAAGCTCGCGCACACTGCTCACTGTCTTCTCCAAATCAGCAAGAACTCCATAGTTTGAACCCCAAAGCTTCATAAGTCCATAACTTGGTCAAAACAAGTCCAAATCTAACTTTTCAAAGGTCAAAATTAGGTAGAATAAAATTCTCTACAACTTGGAACCATCAAAACTTAAAAATAAAGAAGTTTGATAGATCAAAACCACCAAAATCTAAAAATAACTAATTTCTAGATCTCCAAAAATTAAAGTCTCAAAATGGAAAAATAACAAGTTCTAATGTGTCTTAGAAACATGAGGAGAAGCTAATGGAACAATAAAAATGGGCTCTCTTGTGGAAGCAAGTTGCACTTGCCTAAGGGGTGTTCTTGGTTGGTGGTGGGTTTGATGGAGAAGGAAGAAGAGTTAATGGAAAAGTGGAGGAGAGATAAAAGTTAGGTGGATTATAAAGGAGGATGGTGGTAGGTTTAACATGATGAACCAAAGAATAAACCAAGCTATCCCAAAATAAACCAAGTTAAACCATTACATGCCATGACGAACCTAATCAAGATTAAACTGAAATTAGCTAGCCAGACAGGAAAATAAAATACATGTCAGGATCCCGTATACGTATACTGGAAATACGTAGAACGAAAAACGGGGGTGACAGTGACGCCCCAGGTAAAGGACTGGATTGCGTTCTTCAACAACATGGAAAAGTGATTGCTTATGCATCTAGGCAATTACGGACTCATGAGAAGAACTATTCCACACATGATCTGGAGGTTGCGGCAGTCATCTCTGCTTTGAAGCTATGAAAGCATTATCTATATGGAGAGAGAGTGGAAATATATACAGACCATAAAAGTCTGAAGTATGTTTTCACTCCGAAGGAGCTGAACATGAGGCAAAGAAGATGGCGGGAGCTGATGAAGGATTTTGATATCGATCTACAGTACCACCCAGGTAAGGCTAATGTGGTCGCAGATACACTTAGTCGATACCCTATGGCGATATTTTTGACTAAGGAGCGACATCTGCTAGAGGACATCGAGAAGCTTGGACGGGAGATTATACTGCCTGGAAGGAAGGAGCTGGATGCTTATTCATTTTTGATGAAGTTGCAAGTGAGCTCGAGTCTGATGGACAAAATCAAGGGGGCGCAGTTTCAAGACGAGACACTTTGCAAACTTAGAGATCAAGTGCTGGCAGGAACACTTGAAGGATTCTAAATCGCCAGTGACGGAGCGCTGAAGAATGGTACGAGGATTTGTGTACCAACTGGCGAACTGAGGAACGAGCTGATGCAAGAAGCGCACCAGTCGCAATATTCCATACATCCTGGAGCCAACAAAATGTACCGGAATATGCGTACAATAGTGTGGTGGTACGGAATGAAGAAGGACTTTTCCAGGTATGTGGCTAGATGTTTAATTTGTCAACAAGTAAAAGCTACCAGACAGAGACCAGCAGGACTATTGCAGCCGCTTGACATTTCGGAGTGAAAATGGGAGCACATAACAATAGATTTTGTATCGGGACTGCCTCGATCCCAAGGAGGGAAGGACGCCATTTGAGTTATCGTAGACCGACTGACGAAGTTAGCTCACTTTATCCCTTTCAAGGTTGGTCTATCCACCGAGAAGTGGGCAGCACTGTGCATGCGGCACATCTACCAGATTCATGGAGTGCTGGTAAGTATCGTATCTGATAGAGATACTAGATTTACCTCTCACTTTTGGAAGAGTTTGCATGACAGTTTGGGAACACAACTGAAGTTCAGTGCCGCCTACCACCCCAGACTGACGGGCAATCAGAAGGAACAATTTAGACGCTAGAAGACATACATAGATCCTGCGTCTTGAAATTTGGAGGGTCTTAGAAAGACCATTTGCACTTGGTAGAAATCTCCTACAACAGCAGCTACCAAGCTAGTATCGGTATGACACCGTTCGAGGCACTCTATGGACGTCGTTGTCGTACTCCATTTGCTTGGGACGACGTCGGAGAACGAGCGTTACTTGGACCTGAGAAGGTGACCGATGCAGCAGAGAAGGTGAGAATGATCAGAGACAAGCTCAGGATTGTCCTAGACAGACAGAAGCATTGGATTGATAGTAGTAGTCGACCGGTGAAGTTTGTAGAAGGTGATAGTATTTCTGTGAAGTTTTCTCCTACCAGAGGAACAATCAGTTTTGACGGAGCTGGGAATTGAGGCCAGCTCAGACACTACATTCCGGATCCGAGTCACATATTGGATATTTCAGAGCTGAAGATTGGACTCAACCTTTCAGTGCCAGAGAAACCAGTTGCAAGCGTAGTCAGAGATGAGAAAAAGATCATAATTTGTGCCATCACATAAACTTCTATTCCTTATCTTTTCGTTCTAAACTTGACTGATGCTGCTAAGTTAGCCTAGTTTTGCAAGCTATCTCTTTATCAAGCTTGATCATGACAGTATTTTATTGGGTGCGCACCCACTAATATATTGTCTAATCAGGACCGGTGCATGATGGTCTGATCAACCTCGTGTACTTTGGTTCGCTTTTGTATTTTCTGCATGGATGATATCATAAATGAAACTTGTCCCTAAACCGTCTCATCCACGACTGCATTGAAAATTCTTATTGTTGGACCTGAGTTACGGACGTAGTACCCGTAACTGCTTGTTTTGAGTTTATCCTACCCATAACCCTGCCTTTAATTTCGAGGACGAAATTTTCTAAGGAGGGAAGGTTGTGAAACCCAGTTTTTGTATGTAAAATTTTATTATTATTATTATTAGTAGTAGTATTACAATATTATTACTATTATTATTATTATTATTTATGGGCTTGAAAATTAATTTCAAAATTTACAACGGTTTTCGATTGCTGACCTGACCCGAGCCCGGACCTGATTTTCGAAACCCAGACCCAGTCCTAACCTATTCTTTTGATTCTGATTCTACTAATTAAAAAAAATTCTTTTTCTTTTTGAGTTGGTCTAAGATGGACCAGATCTCTTTTTCCCATTCCCCACGTAATCTCCCTACTAGCACTCCAGCACACCACCTATTTCCCCCCTTCCCACTACCATCACCCCACGAGCAAGCTCTTTCCCCACTTCCTTTTTTTTTCCCATTCATCTTAACAGAAGATAATACCACCACCAACCCCTTTATATTTTCTTCCAAGAAAAATAATAACTCATCCCCACTCTAGCTCTCCCCTCTCTCCCTCAAGCCCCTCTCGAGCGGCCCCGGACCCTCGGCCTCCGCCGTCCGAGCACGCCCCAACCCCCGCTCGGCCGGTCGCTCCCGCGCGCCCCGTCGACGCCGCCGGACTCCGGCCAACCGTCGGCCCTAGCGCCGACCCCCCCTGCGCTCCTTCCGCGCCCGACCCGACTCCGCCCGACCCGACGCCGCCCAACCCGACGGCCTCCCTGTGCGCCGACGCACTCCCGCCGACCCCCGACGCCGTGCCCTAGCTACGGCCCCGCCCGGCGCACCTCCGGCGTTCTTCTCCGACGCCTCCAGCGCCCTTTCGTCGGCGTTCTTCGCCGGCGCAGCCCTGTGTACCGTTCCCAGCGCTGTCCCAACGCCCCGTCGTGCCTCGGACCCCGAACCAGCGCGTTCTCCGCTGTTCCTGCGGTCCCGCGACAGCGTTGCTCGCTGTCCACCGCTGTTCCGAGCCCCGATCTGCTGTTCTGTGGCTTTCCGCTCCCGGCCAGGAGCTAAGTTCCAGTTTGGACGTTGTCCCGGGTTTGCATTGCTGTCGGATCTCCATTTCTCTTCTTTATTCATCATCTGAGAGCTCTAGCCGAGCAACCCGAGGTATAACCCCTGTCCCGTCCTTTTTCTCTACAGTCTGTGATGAGAATGGTCCCCGATTCCCTCTTGGAAATTCGGTTTTAGCGACGTCGTATTTTTCGGAACCTTCAGAAAGGTTCTGTTGGTTGTTTTGGTTTTTCCGAAACTTTTCGAAAATTGGATTTCGGATATTTTGGGCTTTCCGGATTTTTCCGGTAGCGTTCTGTGATGTTTTCGTTGAATTCGGACTTCCGAAATTATTTTGGGTCATTCCGAATTAATCTGTGGATTAGTTGTGTTTATTTTATATATATATATTTTTTGGGGATTCCCTGGTTTGGGATTTGCAGGAAAGATTAACGGCATATTTCCCAGTTTTTGGGTTGACCAAAAATAGAGGAGATGCTGCCGGATTTTTCCGTAAATTCAAGAATATTTTAAAAATGAATTTAAAATGGATTTCGGGATTTTATTTAATATTTAGATTTTGGGCGACGACCGTATCGGTCAATGGGCCCCGGCTAAGTGCAAACGAAACCGGCTTCGCCCGGACGTTGAGGCATTAGCCTAGTTGAAGATTGGACCATATCTGAGACTCAATAAATAATTATTTTATCTTTATTTTTATCAGTTAATTTTATTCATATTTAATTTATTTAAAAGTTTAGGACTAACGGCAGTTTCTGTCTTATTTCAATTTATGTAAATAAATTGTAATGGGCATAAGCCCAGCTGGCTGTTGGTTCTGTAACTGTATTTGGTAGCGTAGATTTTAGTTATTGCTGATTTTGCGAGTTTTTGTAACGTTCGAATAAATTGAATAAAAAGTATTTTCGTATAAAAATTAATAAGATTTTCTCACCTAAAATCTATCAGTTGTAATATTAATTAAAGATCATGTATTTCTCACTAAATAAGAAATTAGTTTTATATTTATAAATTATGAAAATACAAAGTTTTAATCAATTAATCTGGTATCGACGAGTTTTTCCAAATACAAAGTATAAAACGATCTTTTCCCTCGAATTAAATCAACGCACAAATAATCGTGTTTTCGTGTTTTGTTAATTAAAGAATTAAAATTGGATTAGGACACAAATAGAGATTTCAACTAGCGTAGCTAGATTGGTAACCTGGAATCTGAGTCAATTTCTCGAATGTAGGAATTCGAGGACGATTCTGAATTCCTGTCTCGAAGTCTTCATCCTCTCCAGTCAAGTTCATTTTTGAGGCAAGTATAGTTTGTGTTAGTTTTACAGTTATCTTTATAATCGTTTTACTGCAAGTTTAAACCACGATGCAAACACGAAACTCTCTCCTAGAGTACTGATTATGACTACTGTACTGATTGGGGACTGGGGGAGTAGAGTAATGTTTATGACCAAAGCCAATTGTAACTTAGAACTGTATTAGCTTACCCCTCACACACACGGGGATAAGCCGAATCGTATCAATAGGATACAACTGTACATCCCAAGCCGGTCATATTCATTGCCTATTCAAATCACACTGTTTTACTGCTAGAAAACTGTTCAATTTCTAAACTATTTAAAAGTGCATGATTCTATTATTCATTTTAACTGTTTTAAATTAGCATGAATTGTACTTTGCTCCCTCCTGACTGGAGATACATTTTTAGGGGATATTGAGGATGCTGAGCTGTTAATCAGCAGCTACTACGACCCTGTTCTGTACCCAGTAGTGCTGCCAGAGTCCCCATTGGAGGACGTTGGGACTGCGGCCGATGAGCCGGCTGATAGATAGATTTTCTTTTTCAGTATTGCTGTTTACTTTAAACTCTGTTATTTATTTCAGTACATTTTTCAGTCGTATTTTATTTCAAAGTTTAATAAAATTTCATTTCCGAATTTGAGTTGTGACAAATATAGAAATTGTTGTATGGTTACATGCTAATAGAACAGCTTACTGCCGCCGTCTCAACAACGGTGCAGGCTGGGCATGATCCGGTTCGACCCAATTATTTGGGATCGGGTCGTGACACCCGACGCGGCTCCGCCGACCACGTCCGGCGGGTGTTCGACGGAATGCCGCACATAGACGTCGTCTCCTGGACCGCCGCCGTCTCGGACGTCCCGCGACGTCCCTGCGCGGTCTTCGCCTCCATGAGGTCCCACGCCGCCCCGAACGTCGCCACCGTGGTCTTTGCCGTGTCCGCCTCCGCCAGGTTCGGGTCCCTGGCGCTTGTCCGGTGCCTGTACGCCTATGTCGAGAAGGCTGGATTCGGAGGCTGCGTCTCCGTCCGGAACTCCCTGGCCCTGGCTCGTTGCCTGTACGCCTACGTCGAGAAGGCCGGATTCGTGTCCATGACATTATGGCACGGATTATCCACTAGTTTCTAAACAAAATCTTGTCGGTAAAAGAATCTTGAAAATGCTGAGGTTGGTGTCGCTGGTGTGTTAAGAACACTACTAAGCGAAAGAAAGGAACAAAATCATAGACATAGACAGCACCAATAATTTAAGCAATGCGGCCCATATCCACTAAAATGGGGGCCTCAACGTCGTTGGTCCCGGCCTAGACTGCCCCGTCGAGGCCACCACCACGCCCAAACTGCCGAACTTTCCTAATCTGCTCCATAAAATGGACCTCTGATTGTGACCTTGTCATGTAAAGGCAGGTCCAGACCCACACTGAATTTGAGGCCCAAGCCCAATCAAATGTCTTTTTAATCGTCAATTGAGCTAATAAATAGTTATTTGTTTTTATGACTCAATCTGATTGCAGAAAGTCTTCTCAGTCCGAGAAAAAAACCGAAAACCAAATCGAAAGGGACACGTAGCAGCTTTGGATTGGCTATAAAAAAAAAAAAACTAATGCTAACATAGGCTCATCTGCGGTTGAAACCGCGGTCTGTGTAGACCTGCTAATCTAATTGGAGGTAATGTTTCAAAATCGTCCAATTGAATTCTATAATAAATTATATGCTTGGAAAGATGCTAATCCGAAACCGAACTCTCAGTTTCTAGTCTTTGACACCGAATGGAGTGATAAAACGTAACTGTAATCCAAATATTCCAAACAATCACTCAATCTACTTTGTGGAAGTGTTTGGTTGGTTTTATGTGGAATTGCGTTATTTACAAAAATTTAAGTTTACTTTGACGAAACGTATGGTGCATTTACTATAACAAATTTGCAAATATATGATTTGCTGCAATTTTTGTTGCAATCAAAATAATCGTAACATCATTTATTTACAGTAGCAAAAAATGCAATGGATTCCTTTTCAGAAACTAAATAGGCTCCGTATAAAAATAGGTTTCATCTCATGTATAGGTACAAAAAAGAAATTATATTTACTTACAAATTGTTATTTTTGCATTGGTGGCACCCTTAGGGGGCGTTTTGTTCAAGTTTTTGTGGCTTGGAAATGGGTTTTGAATTCCTTACCCACGTTTGGTATGTTTAGGATTGGAAATGATAAGGGAATAGGAGGGGCTTAGGGGGGAAAGCTATTCCCATTGACTTGGGAAAGCTATTCCCAAGTCCCCCTTGGAAATATATTTGCTTTCCTAGGAATGATGTTTGGTTATTTTGTTTGGACGGTTATACCTTCTTTTTATTTTCAAATTTTCAACTTCTATCCAAAACATGTAAATCATCGTGAAATTAATAAAAGGGTATTAAAGGAAAACTAAATAAATTAATATTTCTATCCCTTTGTAAACAAAACATGGAGGTGAATTTTTTTTAAATTTTGAACTACTTATTTCCAACCTAACCAAACATGGGCATGGAAATGTTGAATTCATTTCCCATGGGAAAGGAATTGAAAACCTATTCCTAAGAATACAAAAACTTGATCCATAAATATCCTTCTATTTATCAAAAGTTTTATATATCCTTGCTATCTGAAATTTGGGGTAATATTAAAGGGGAATGAGATTCTTTCTTTCTTTTTTTTAATCGGAATGAGATACTATTATTACACGTAGGGCTGACTATGTCATGGTATCAAAAATGGACCCGAAACGATATAAGCTATTCATTTCGGTTTTTCAATTTATATTCGGTTTTCGATTTTGTCTATAACTTTTTTGGTTATTTAATCCGAATTCGATTTCAGATTTTAATTTTCGACCCAAACCAAAAATCGAATTATAATTACTTATCTACCTTCAACCCCATTAATCTACAATATAGACTTGCACCTGTGTTTAACATGTGTAAAATCATATTTGTTTGGTTTTATTACATTTGTATATTTTGTTAATTTATGTACACTTTGATTGTCAATTTTTGTTGTAAAATTTGTCTTAAAAAATTTGTTGTGGAAAATTTAATGTAAATTCTAGATTGTCCAATTATGCAAAGGATCCGTCAAAACCAAATTAACCTTTTCTTTGACCTAGTATGCAAAAATCGAAAATTGAACCATTTTTGTTCGGTTTGTTTCTAAAAAGTTAACAATTCGGTTCAATTTTAAATAAAACAGTCCAGTTAGAAGTTTTTTAAAAAAAAAATTTAATGTATCATGTCAGTTGAAATGAGTGAAATTTTTCAGATAATTTTATTGATGGGCTCCTGCCACTACTTATAGAGAGTACACCTCCTCTTCACAATACAACTTTCGATGTGGGACTAAAGTCCCTTATTAGTTCTCAACACTTCCCCTCAAAATGGGTGATAGATATTAATCATCCCCATCTTGTTACATAGCTTTGACAGACTTAATGAACTAAGACCCTTAGTCAGACAGTCTGCAACTTGTTCTTCTGAGCGAACATGGTCAATCTTCAGTATCCCTTGTTCCAGGTTCTCCTTGATGAAGAATCGATCGATCTCGATGTGCTTCGTTCTGTCGTGCTGAACTGGATTGTTAGCTATACTTATTGCAGCTTGACTATCACTCAGAAGACGTAATGATGCTCCCTTGTCCAGCTTCAACTCTGTCAGCAGTGCTCTTACCCATAGCAACTCTGACACTCCCAGAGCTATTGCCATGTATTCTGCTTCAGCTGTCGACCGTGCTACCACTGGCTGTTTCTTGCTTCTCCATGAGACTATGTTTTCTCCTACAAAAATACAGTACCCCGTGGTAGACCTTCTGTCGTCTATGCAGCTTGTCCAGTCTGCATCGCAGTATCCCTCAACTTTTATGTGTCCATTCTTCTTGAACCATAGTCCTTTTCCCGGCGACGTCCCTTTCAGATATCTCAAGATCTGAAAATACTGCTTCCTTATGACCCGTTCTTGGATCATGCATGTAGCGGCTCACTACACTCACCGCAAATGAGATATCCGGGCGAGTGTGTCTCAGATAAATCAATCTTCCTACAAGTCTTTGATACCTTTCACGATCAACAGGCTCTTCTGCTTCTGCTTCCAGCTTGCACTTTTGGTCAATTGGAGTTACTGCTGCTTTGCATCCCAGCATCCATGTCTCCTTTAGCAGATCTAGTACGTATTTTCTCTGTAAGAGAACAATTCCCTGTTCGCCGTCACACACCTCGATACCCAGAAAATACCTCATCGCTCCTAAATCCTTTACCTCAAACTCCTTCGCGAGTTTTGCCTTCAGCTTAGTAATCTCGACTTCATCATCACCAATAATTATTATATCATCCACATATACAGCAAGTATAGTAATGTGGCCTCTTGTATGCTGGAGAAAGACCGTATGATCTGGATTTGTTTGATGGTACCCCATGCCTGTAACAGCCTTTCTGAATCTGTCAAACCAGGCTCGAGGAATATTGCTTGAGTTCGTATAGTGACTTCTTTAGTTTACACACTTTACCATGCGACGTCCCTCCGTCTGATTCTGTCGCATAGCACCCTGGCGGAGGTTCCATGTATACTTTTTCTTGTAGATCCCCATAAAGAAAGGCATTTTTCACATCTAACTGGTATAGCTTCCACCCATAGTTTGCTGCAATGGAGACCAGAGTTCTTACCGTGCTCATTTTCGCTACTGGGATAAACGTCTCATCATAGTCAATGCCATATGATTGTGTGTATCCTTTTGCAACTGTCACTTCCCGTTCCCAGAATACGTATTCTAATACGTGTACTGTTCGAATGTATTTATTTAATATTTATCATGTATTGTTCTGTATTTAAATTTCTTTAATTTTACGCTAATTAATTTTCTGTATTTTACTTTCTGCTTTTATTCTCTGCTTTAGCTTGCTTTAGGTTCGGCCTAGGTTGGTTTATTTTCGGGTTATGATGGTTCATCATGAACCGAACCCAACACCCTCATTTAAGCCCCATCCCCTTCCTCTCTCTTCATTACTTCTTCTCATTACTCTTCTTCTTCCTCATAACTCTCTCCACCTACCAAAACCCATAGGCAAGTACATCTTGCTCCACATGAGAACCCATATTTTTATGGTTCATTTATCTCCCTCTCGTGATCCTAAGAGAGTTTAGAACTTGGCATTTTTTCAGTTTGAAGTCATATTTTAGTAGATCTAGAAATTACTATTTTTCGGATTTTAGCGGTTTTGATCTGTCAAACTTCCTTATTTCCAAGTTTTGTTCATTCCAGATTGTTGAGGTTGTGTTATACGCCATTCTGACCCATGGAAACCCCATTTCTGGCTTGGAACGAAGGTTCCATGGGAATTGGAGTTCAGGAGAAACTCTACGTCCACGTTGTTACGTGCTAGCGTAATATTGAGTTCTACGCCCACGTTGTTACATGTTAGCGTAATATTGAGTTCTACGTCCACGTTGTTACGTGTTAGCGTAGTATTGAGTTTTACGTCCACGTTATACGTGTCCGCATAGTGTCGTGCTTTACGCCCACGATCACTCGTGTCAGCGTAAAACTGTTTTACGCAAGTCTACTTGACTTGGCGTATTCTTTTTACGCGCACAGCGTTTCAGGCGTAAAACTTAACTCTTTACACGAGCAACTTTTACGCGTGGCTCGATCCTTTACGCATGCAATGTTTTACGCGCACAGTGTTTCCTGCGTATAACTCTAATCTTTTTACGCGTACTCCTTGGCTCGGCGTAAAACGAGTTTTTACGCACAACTTGTTCCTTTATTTTGAGCGTAATTCCTTTACGCGTATTCATCCCTGCGAATACTTTGACCCTTACGCGCGCGAGTTTTATGCGTGACGTTACCTTTTACGCATATAAATTCATGCGTAAACCTGACTTTTACGCATACCCTGTTTTACGCACGTATTTTGCCTTAGCGTAAAACTTTGGCGTAGACTAATCATGGTATAAACTAGCCTTGGCGTAATCCAACCTTGGTGTTCCCATTGCCCTATACTTTATTCACTTTAGGTTGGCATAATAATTCTCCTCTTATATCCTTACGCCTTTTGACATGAACTTGATATAATCATGATATGTTAATATTTTCTTTAATATAGATTGTTACGTGGAATGTACCATGTGTCGTGAATTGATTTATAGATACCCCAAATGACTGGAATTTAATCCTGAGAGTTGTAGACTCGACCATACTAAATAATAGTTGACTTTCATGCCTTGTTACGAATTGACATTGATTGTTATCTTGACTAATAATTGATCATGCGTTCCTAGTTGGAACTAAGAGACTGGCTAGTCGTCTTATTAAATTGAATGGATGAGACACGTTCATATTAACTATGAACTATTGTAATCGACAGGCTGATCCCGAATATTGGCATACAGGCACGTGCAGGCTTCAATTTATTTATTTTTCGACAAAAAGCAGCATGTGTACTTTATGGTCAAGGCATGATTATTCCGTGGTTAGTTTTGATTGTTGCATTACGCTATGTAAGACCTACAACCTAACCGTACGGGTATCGTTGTAGAGTTGTGCATACCGTACTCCGTACAAAGTACTCATTATGAATGACCATGATCCAGGGCATAAAATTTCACTTAACATAGAGACGATTAAGTTAAATAATATAATGATTGCATGGAGAGGATGGATTCCTGAGTTCTTACATGGCAGCCCTCTTTGGGACTATTAAGTGCCCGACAGGCCGGCTGGTTCCCACAAATACTGCAAATCTGCCACACGGGCAGGGAGCGGTATCTGCTTATATTATTTATTGTATATTGTATATTGATGACGGGCGTCCCGCTGGGACTCGTCTAATTCATGATTGGCGCAATTGATTGATTGGATAGACTAGCCTTGCTTGCACATAGTAAGAACTGAGGAATCCTTATTGCATAATTCCAAGGTAACTTGAAACTCACAATAGCAAGCCGTAGTAGTTGCATGATCGTTTAAATTGATTTGTTTGTGTACTGTACCTACTCTATTTACTAACTAAGATGATCAGAATGTCAGGGCACGACGGGTCAACTTCTGTCCTGTTTGGTTGGGAAGTTGGTTTGAAGTGTCGTGATGTTGTGTGAATCCCAGTAGCAAGCAGAGACCTATGTATTATATCCTTAACTCTTATCATTGGTTTTAATTCTCATGTCGTGCTTTCTTGTGGTACTTGCTATTAGAGGTCTAACCTTTCTGGTTTTGCATGGCCAGATTTAGAGTCGGTCCCCGAGGATTCAGCTTACTTCCACCTCCAAGATGGTCAATACTAGAGGAATGATCGCAGGAGGACTCGAGTGGGTTCCTTACTTCCTCGCTCGTTTGTTACTTACTTTATACTTTATCGTTTGGCACCGACATGTTAGTCGGATTGTCATGTATTTACTTTTACATAATTGTAACTAAGTCAGGCTGCAGCTGATAAACAATTATGTATACTTTGCTACATCTTCTGGCTATATTTTGTAAAGCCAGATATCAAGAACATTTTGACTGAGCGTTTGGGACGCCTTACTGCTTTATCTTATATGTTCTCTATTACTGTTTCTTGTTTGAATGATTGAGACAATAGATGTGAAGTGACCATAGTGAGACTTTCATGTAGTATGCACCCCCTCGTCTTTTAGACAACATTGATCGTATTATACGGTATTCATCTACCCGTAATACGTAGCTGGCTGAGTCATTTCCCCGCTCTCCAGTATTCTGGTTCTGGGGCGTGACAGCAACCAACCTCGCCTTGTACCGCTCTACTTTTTCTTCTGGCGTCTCCTTTACTGTGTACACCCATTTGCATCCCACAGCTTTCTTCCCTTTGGATAATGGAACCAGCTCCCATGTCTTATTTTTCTCTAGTGCCCCAAGTTCTTCCATCATTGCAGCTTTCCATCTTGGATTTTTATTTGCTTCCTGCAGGGCAAAGAAGTAGAGTCTAACGATGCAATAAAGGCTCGATAATTTGGAGAAATGTTAGAATAAGACAAGAATTGGCAATGTCATGTTCATAATCTCATAACGCAGGAGCCTTACCCGATTGATGCGAGAAGATCTCCTTAAAGGAGCAATAAGTGGTGGAGAGGACATACCATCAGAGTCAGAGAGATTCGCATCGGAATCAGAGTGATTCAGTACGGGGGCAACATCTTCAAGAGCCGGGGCAGGAGTAGACGAGGGACTTGGTATGGTAGGCACTGGACTTGGTACAGTAGGCACTGACACTGGGCACGGCTTCTCCCCCTGCGTAACATATGTATCGTCCTCTTCATCGGAGTCACTGCTATCTCCCCCTTTCGTCCAGTTCTCCACGACCGGGCACGGGACCGATTCGACTACCACGTTTGGGCTTATTCTCTCCCCTCACGTCTAACACCCTCCGTGTTAGGTGTGTCACCAAATGCTGAACCTTCACCCGACAAAGACACATTTAACCGCTCTAGGATCCAGTTTACCAACTCCGGCCTATTATCTTGGATAAAACACACACACCCAAATACTTTCAGTGGAATTGTGTAAGTGGTTACACCAGTAAGCATTTCTAACGGTGTCTTTCAGTCCAATACCTGAGATGACATTCTGTTGATGAGATAAGATGCCGTCAAGACAGCTTGTCCCCATAAGTGTTTGGGGACATTCATAGCCAGCATCATCGTCCGTGCGACCTCCAGCAGGTGTCTATTCTTCCGTTCGGCCACACCATTTTGTGCCGGTTTATAGGCACATGAAGTTTGGTGTAGTATTCCATGAGTAGATAAATACTCAGCAACCTTCTTATTAGTACACTCCGTCCCATTGTCAGACCGAAAGCAAATTTTAGTGCCATATTGTGTTTCTACCCGGCGATAAAAATCTCGAAATGCCTCAAAGACATCACTTATCTTCAAAAGGTAGACCCAAGTCACGCGAGTATAACAATCAATAAAAGTGACGAACCATCGAAAACCGTACCGGTTGTAGGACAAGGGCCCCATACGTCCGAATGTATCATGTCAAATGCAGCTGAACTTCTATTCCAGAGCTCACATACGAGCTTCTGGTATGTTTTTCCAACTCACAAGCATTAAAAATAACTTCTCTTTATTAGCCCTTTGATATAAGGACTGATACATTCGACTAATAACTTTAAAGGAAGAATGTCCGGCACGCTGGTGATGGAGGAGTAATTCGTCTTCTACACTGCTACGTGAAGCGTCCGGTTGTGCGTCTGCTACTAGAGAAGCCAATGCTTTGTCCAGTCCGGTCATGTCCAAGTACCATAGCCCCTTATGCCATGTGCTAGTCCCTAGTCGCCGTCCTGTCCCCTTCTCCTGAAAAGTTACCTTAGGAATGTCAAAGGAAACAATACAGTTTAGATCAAGGATAATAGCACTAATAGATATAAAATTGACAGGAAAAGAAGGAGCATGTAAGACATTATTGAGAGTAAGGGAAGGGGTGCATGCGACAGT
>JANAVB010021871.1:32500-279066 GCA_029216955.1 Iris pallida | reverse complement strand
CTTGTAAATAGGTAAAATTAACCCAGAAACTAGGAAATGACCTAGTTTGACTGTGCTAACCTAGATTTGACATAGTTTGACTATAGAAGCAAGATATTGACCTAGTTTGACTTCTATGACCTAGAATTGACCTAGAATTGACCTAGAAATCACATTTCAATTTAGATATCAATGATTATCACTCCAAAACACCAATTGACATTGATATTTCAATTTAGGTCTTTACGACTCCATTTTGGACATCGATCCTCACTCATTGCTCAGGACTACAGACGAGTACATTCTATGATAATTTCTCGTTTATGATATCTTCTATGTTTCTGGTATTTAGTATAGATATCCTTAATCTTTTGACACATTGGCACGAATTGGTATTTATAGACCCGGTGGGATGTTATTCCTTATATATCTTGGTGTATCTTGTGCAAGTCATGTTGTTATTCTTATACTTGTATGGATACTGATTCTCGAGAAGACTAGCTACCTTCTTCCAGAATCTCGTGTCATAACGTATCATGGTTGGATCCACTACCAGTCGGGAACGAAGAGTAGTAGTATAGATATATGATCATACCCTCAGACCCTCCCTGTGTAAGTCATTGTTTTTTGTGAGTGTTAATCATACACCGCACGTATGATTAATCAGGCCATAAATTTATGTGCAAGTTTCTAAGCCGATCACATGTTAAAACTAGTGTTCACTCACTTAGATAGTTATTTTCTGATTATTGTACATGTTATTTCCTGCTCTTATATTTATTTACGGCTTTTTATACTTGCTACATTCATGTACATGTTGCATTATCTTATATATTCTCTCTACTTACTGATACATAGTCTTTACCATTTACTGGAATTGTTATTAGAGGTGTACTTCGCTCCAATCCTAATTGGATATATTTTTCCAGATGATGTAGTAGGAGTAGACTTGGAGACTAGGGCTCAGGAGGGCTTAACTCTAGCGAGGAGGCACTAGTAGCGACTCAGTTAGATTAGTTATCAGTACTGGATTTGTCTCAATCTCTCTAACTCTTGGTATGTTATTATTTGAGAATTATGTCATTTGAGATAGTTGACTCTTAGACTCTGGATTTAGACTTGTATTATGTTATGTTATATTTTTTTCTGGATATTTTATATCATGTATGTATATCTTATTCGTGTCATTTATCTTCCTTATAGTTATTGTGATTGAGTATGAATATTATCATGATTTGTCCTCCTTCTGGAGGTTGAGATATTTTGACAGGTTATGATACATATTGTTAGTTAGTATGGTAGACCTAGACAGCGTTCTACCGTTAATGCTGCGGCGTAGGCTGGACATTGTCTCGCACTTGTGCCCTAACATCAGGTGCAGGTCGTGACAGATACACATCTCCTGGGTGGTTTATCTGCTATATATATAAATGTGCATGCTAGGCCTGGATAATTTGCGAAGGTTATAGGACAGGTAACCGATAAGATATTCTCAAACTACATATATTAGTAATTAGTTTGTGATAACCCTAGTTAGCTAATGTATCAAGTCGTATTGATTGCTTGGCCATGATTGATAGATGGAGTTCAGTCTTGTCTTGTCTTGTCTTTTTCTAGCTTTGTCTTGTACTTGTATCTAGATCCCGCTTGTTCCTGAACATGTTTATTGTTCATGCCATGATTCCTATCATGTACTCGCATGTTATTCTAGTTTACTTTACATGATATTGTGCATGCTCACATGCCCCAGTTTTACTTACATGTGTCCATTTTTTTTTAGTATTTCATGTTCCTTTACATTATTCATGATTGTTCTTATTGTCTTCCTTAGTCCTTGTTATGTATGTATGCTGGTTAGTTGGCTTCCTTTGTGGTACTTGCTATCTGGGGTCTGACCCCACCGATTTTGTTTGGCCAGATTTGATAGAAGAATCGAATGATCTTTCGTATCTTTCGCATCTACTAAGTCAATATGTATGTAAATTTTGATACTATTGTTGGTTGAGCATTCAATTTAGAATTAGCTTCCTCTTTGCATATAGCTACTCAACCTTAAAACCGTTAAATTCCTTATGTTCAAACTAGTTAGTTTTCTATTATAATATCTGAACACTCGCTAGCCATAAAATCCTTCAGGGTGTTTGATTGCAAAATAGATATTATTTTGTTGTAGTATGTACATGTTCCTTGAAACACTACGGTTGTCTTGTGCATTTGGCTCTATATCTGATATCAATAGATTAGTCTAGCAACATCGATAAGCGCAACGCAATGTGCGTTGGTTATAGTAGTTTGGAGCCAAATGAGGGGTGAGATATGGAGACGTGGAACCAAGTGAGGTGTATAATAGCCGCTAGTCGTCTCACCTTGCTCACAAACCATCAACCGCAACCTCAACGCGAGAACCAGCAATTGCAACGCCCTAGACCTGCTGCTCACCATGCCGTCTACTGCATATCATGCAAGTTATTTGTTCTAGTTGTGATCGGTCCAACATGTCATCAGGTTATAACAAAACTCAAAAGCTCGGACCAAAATCTAAAACGTAATGTCAGGATTAAGTTCGGACCAAAATCTAAAACATAATGTCAGGATTACATCCAAATGTCAGGATTACAACCAAATGTCATACAAGTATCTTAAAATTGCCTACATAACAGTTATCAATTTTGTCCTCTTTTTCTCTCTCCTCTCAGGAACCAATTAGCAATCGTCCCATAAACAGTTGTAAGATGGTTGTAAGGATTTTTGTTGTAATCATAGCATTACTTATCCAAATAACTTAAAAAGGATGCTCGGGACGTGTTTTGAATTTACATGGAATTGAATTTCAGTAAAGTTGTGTTTGATTGGAATTTTTTCATGAAAAATATTTCCATCACAAATTTTCCACCAATTGTAGTGTTTGATAGCTTATATTTTCCATTATTTCCAAAAAACAATCATTTTCCATATTTTCTTCAAAAATGGTGGAAAATAAAATTTGTCCAACCCATAGAAAAATATTATTTTCCACGGTGTTATTTTCCGTGGAAAATAACGACAATCAAACACCCAAATTAACTTTTCCATAAAAAAAATTTAAAATTTCATGGAATTATTTTCCTAAAAAAATAATTCCATGAAATTAATTTGTTTTCCACATTTTCACCTTGCAATCAATACACCCTAACCGTTCTAAATAATGGAAAAGATGCCAATTTTCTTTCAACCGTACTGTAAAGATTGATCAATTTAACTTTTGGCCCTCTTATGGCTCTAAACGAAAAGTTCATTTTCTTCCAGGTTGTCCAACCTTTGCAATCTTAGTATGAACACAGTCTAGTCAAGCCAAGACTTCAGAGAACAAGCAGAGGTCACCCAGGTTGATGTTATTCCTGAAACAGATCTTAGATGGAAGAACGAAGACTCTGTCTCTTTGTGAGACGGAACTGAAGGCTCTGTCTCTTTGTGAGACGGAGCTGAAGAAGAAGACGCAACTCTGCTGGGGTGATAAAGATCACCGTTGCTCAAAGCAAGATTCGCCCTATTGCGATCTGCTTCCAGGAACCAGCAAGTTCGAAAGAACTTATAGAACAGTTAGTCAACTTTTTGTGACTTGAACGGGCTCCCTGGACTCAACGGGCTCCCTTTTGCTTTCTACTTGGTGCATCTCACAAAGGAGGCCAGGTGGCTCTATTTATAGAGTGGAGTAAGACTTCACCTTTTCTCCTATCCGAAGTGGGATTAAAATACCAATACTCTAAAATAGAGTTTGATATTTTAGATCATCCCACAATCAGCATAGTCGTGTGCCAGTCAAGGCCTACCCCCCCTCCCCCGAGCACGCCCGTGCATGTACGAGACATCCTGGAGTCCGTGTCTGAGTCCGAACGACAAAAATCAACTTGCTTCCTTGTTGGAATTTATTATTTTTTTTCTTCTAGAAAAATACTCCTACATGGCACCCACTTGTGCCCCACCACACCTCATGTGCATACCTCAACACAAGCAAAGCATTATATTGAGAAACTTACCGTTTGGTGTAGCCAATGTGGGACTATCTTTCCTAGTCTAAAGGCAAAACACCAACAATCTCCCACATATCTCAATATATCGGTTGAGCGTTCCCCACAGTGACTGCCCATCATGCATTAGGAGAGATGTCGCTACGACTTGAATCTTCCTGCATGGGTTAAATAATAACATGATACAAGAATGGACTAAGCCTTGAATTCTGCATCATAACTGCAATTCTTTCCACTCTCATAATGGCATCAATTGTGCTTCTAGGTACACATTAAAGGCCATGTGCCAGCCTAGTTTTGGTGTATGTATATTGATTGTCTACAAGGTTTCAAGAGACGTCCTATATCTCTATCCATACACTCTAGGCGAGTTCTTTTAAAGAGTCTTGGCATGAAGCCTTTTGCTTTCTTGCGGTGCTACGCCGCTATGACATGGCCCGAAGCCGAGGCAATGCCTCATGTGGTGTCATGCCACCGTAGCATGAGGCCCTCTCTTTGTAGTGCCAAACTACCCAGCATGAAGCATTTCACTTCCTTGCGGTGTTACGCCGCCGTGACATGGCTCGCGAAGCCGAAGCAATGCCTCGTGTGGTATCACATCACTGTAACATGAGGCCCAGCCTCTTTGTAGTGCTGCCTACCACTCTTTATTCTACAGCATTAGGCCCTCTTGCCTATGTGCGGTGCTATGCCGCTGTGACTTGGCCCGAAGCCGAGGCTTTACCCTCACTAGGTACCTCATGTGTAGTCACCCAACTATAGCATGGATTACTACGCTTCTTTGTAGTGTCGTGCTACCCGTGATTCCTGTAAGGCACACCGGACATCCCAAATGGCCGAGAACTCATTAAGGCTTCCAAGCCATCCTCTCACAGGACTTTGTTCTATACAAAGAACAAACAATAGACGACAGTGGTTCTGGGTCCATAACCCCGAAGTACCCAAAAGAATTGCCTACTTACAGTGGTTCTGGGTCCGAAATCCTACAAAATCCTAAAGTACTGCCTACTAACAGTGGTTCTGGGTCTGAGATACCGCAATATCCAAAGGATTACCCACTGTACCTGATATTCTTCAAGTCAATGGTCCTTCTTTGAACTAAAAGCTAGATGCCTAGTAGATTTCTCTTTGAACTAATAGCATAAAACTTTATATTAGAATTACAAAGACACGATATCATAGTGTCTTCAAGCCCATTTTACATGTTGTGTCATCGACCAGCAGGCGCTTAAGACCATTGGTGAACGGATCTGCCAGATTCTCCTGGCTCCGAACATCAACCATGGCAATGACTCCTCTTTTAATAAGATAATTTATCGCCATGTGCCTTAGACGCACAGTCTTCTTCTTGCCATTGAAGAGGTTATTCGATGCTACTGCTGCAGTCGCCTGGTTGTCGTAGTATATCAGTAACGCCGGTATCTGCGCACCAACCATTGAAAGATCATACATGAGCTCCCGAAGCCATTATGCTTCATCTGCTGCAGCCGCCAGTGCATAGAACTCAGATTCCATAGAAGAGTATGATAATATTGTCTACTTCTTCGACTTCCACGATATAGCAGCTCCACCCATGGAGAAAGCATATCCTCATGTGGACCTTTCACTCTCTACATCTGAGCACCAGCTTGCATCACTGAAGCCTTCCACTATTGTTATGTCTCCGCAGTAGTACAGTGCATACTTCTGAGTCCTCTTGAGGTATCTCATAACCCTCTTTATAGCTTTCCAGTGCTCCACACCTGGATTGCTCATGAACCAACTCAGCACGACGAAAGCTATGTCAGGCCTTGTGGCAGTAGTAGCATACATCAAACTTTCGATGACGCTTGAATACTCCAGTTGTCTGACGCTTTCCCTTGGATTTGGCTTCAGTTTCTTGTCACACCTATATGACGTATCTATCCCTGGAAGATCCTGATATCCATAGCATGTGAGCATCTTCTCAATGTAATGAGACTGTGACAATGCCACTCCAGTTTCGTCCGGATGATCTTTATCCCTAGGATAACATCAGCTTCCCCTAAGTCCTTCATACTGAACTTAGATGAGAGGAACTTTTTTGTCTCAGTGACACTTGCTAGATCTGTACCCAAGATCAGCATGTCGTCCACGTACAGACAAACGATAACTCCTCCCGTCAGTGAACTTTGTGTACACACATTTGTCCGTCTCGCTGACCTTGTAGCCGTTTAATCTTATGACTTTATCAAACTTCTCATGCCACATTTTGGGAGCTTTCTTGAGAACATATAACAATTTCACCAATTAGCAGACTTTGTCTTCAAGGTCCTTGACGAAAAATACTTCTCGTTGTTGCATGTACATCTCTTCGGTCAACACACCATTCAGGAATGCGGTTTTTGTAGTGCCCCGTCTCGCTCAGTCAATCGGTAGAATCAAAACGCCGACGGCGTTCGGACTTAGCCTTGCAACGGCTACTCGAAGACATCGTTCGGTCGAGACGACCGCTCGCTCAGGTGGGGTAGTTTCGGTGAACTTGCCTCATCTTTGCCTTCACATAATAAATCGCATGTTTTCAACTTGCACAAGTAGGCGTGATAATAAAAGAGACAAATCAACATAGATAAGGGAATAATCCCGACAGGTCAAATTGAGTTAGAATATGAAAAGGTCCAACGGTCGGCTTAGAGTTGGTGCACGGCGTGCTTCGAAAATGACACTCGGTCCTTCGTCCCGTGGCTTGGAAGAAGAAAAAAGTTGGTCTTCGACACAAACTATGAATTAGCCTAAGTCATAGGCGTCGCCCGCGTAAATGCTCGATAAAGCATACACGCTTCCATGATGCAAGGCTTGGCATAGCCTTTGCTCGTCCCTTGAGTTAAGTTGTAGGCTTGGTGAAGTTAGGCAAAGTGATGGCGGTCGACGTAAGATATTCCAAGCACGGTCCTATGAGTTCTACGGCTGAGTATAGCCACGAAGTCCTACGGTTTCAAAGCTAGTCGTATGGAGTATGGGTTGGGCGATAGTGTCGCGTAGAGCACGATGGGCCAAAGGCACGATGCACGAACTTAGTGTTAAGGCATGAACCACGGTTGATTTAATGGGTTTTTTTTGGAGAAAGGACTATCGAATAGGCGTTGTGTTGAATGAAATGATATGGTAACATGGAAAGAATGCTCGCGACCGTGGATCGTCGAGGGGTCCTTGAGGGGTCTCAAGGAAAGAAGACCTGAACTTGGTTTTGGAAGGAGATGATAACACTGAGAGTATAATGACTGTGTGAGACGTCAGTTTGAGTGAAGGGTCTTGCATGGTCATTGGACAACTTGTCGACAAGGTAAAGTTTTCCCGTAACGGCAACCCAGGGCTACGGGACCGTTTCGGCCAAGAAAGGAAACACGGTGATAGCTGTGCTGACTCGATAGCACCGGGTTAGTCGGAGACTTCCAGGGGGCTAGCTACCTTGCGCTGGAAGGGTCCCGGCCAACCGCAAGCTATGTGTCCATTATAGCTTGTCATGCTAGTGACCTCATATAGATGAGTCGGCATGGGCGGCGATCCGCGTATATGCCTTTGGACTGAGTCTAGTATTAGGTGAAGTGAATCAAGAGTCGAGTCGAATTGCGTGCTTGGTCAGAAGACAATGTTTGGGCCTAAGATTGGCTGCAACGAAGACAACGTGCTTCGACACGAGATGTGGCGTCGAGTCCTATGTTGTCGGCATATAAGTTGCATAGTTATGGTTTGAGTTGTCGTGAGTTTAAGTCAGGAGATACCGCATGGCAAAGTCGGTAGAGTGATACTTAGTTCATAAAGTTGGATGGGTCAGTTTATGATTTAGTAGCAAAGGGCCGCGAGGCGGCGATATGATCGAGTCTCATTGAGTTGCGAGGCACGGCCTCGGCAAGGGTTTGTAGCACGGTCACACGGAAATGGAGCCTCATCACGTAGTTGCGTCTCTGATTTTAAGCCGTAAGGCAAACACGACTCGATAGGTTAACGTTGTTGGCACGAGAAGGGTCTTGAGGCAAGGTATGAGTGACGTTGTTCGTTGCAAGCACGAGATGGTCTAGAGACACAGAATAGGCCAAGGCGTCGGTCCTAAAACTGATCCTAAGGCAAGAGTAGAAAGACAATCATAAAGGGGACTATATTGCACAAAGTAAATCTAACGTGTTGGTTTTGTATGGGTGGGCGAGGAGCTCACTCCACCAGTACAGTTGAGTACTGACACCCACTTAGTTTACATGTGCAGGCACAGGTAGAAGCTCGTGGCGCGGAGCTCGCTTGGATGCATCGAGGCACGGAGTTCCTTGGCGATTCGAAGCGCGCGGCCGGATAGAGTAAAGATTTATACAGGACATAATGTATGGACGTCGCCTTCCGAAGCATCCGCTAGCTCAAGATTTGTAATTGAGAGATGAGAGAGAGCTGAGTGACTTGTAATGTGAGATGAGTGAGCTTGAGAGACTTGTAAACTTGGCCTTGCGCCCCAATGTAACCTTTGTTTTAATATCAATAAAGAGCTTCTTTTGAATATCTTGTGTTTGTTCTAATTTCTGCTGCTATTATTCAATGTCTCTGCATGGGACTTCTGTGCGACGACCCCGTCGCAGCCGCTGAAATCGGCCGTTATGGAACCCGCCTTGCACGAGCGCAAATCTAGGCTCGTGCGGCATCACGCCTTAGCGAGGATGATCGCTCCTACGGGAGCGGGGCTTGACATAATGGTATCAGAGCACGGCTTTACGTCCTTGGACTATCGATTGAATTCTTTAACTTCTTTGTTTCCGCAAACTCTGAATTGTTGCTTCCGCATATTGATATCGTTGGTGCGCTCTCTCTCAATTGTCCCACGGGATGTCCATACAATAAGTCTATCTATTTTGCAAAATGTAGGAGAACAGTTTTTGATAACAAAACAAAAAGATGGTTCGCGTAAGCACGGTTGGCTAAGTCGGGCTGGGCATATACACCAAAGTTGCGTCCACCTTAGAAAAGTCAAGTGCGAGAATTGAATAGTATTGAGCAAGAATGAGTTGAACTCGATTTAGAAAAACGGGATGATTATCGATAGGGGTGCTATCGAACGACGATGTTATCGTCGATGCGATATAGGTGAGCGTACTTGAATTTAAGGAATCGTTCGGACAGAAATTCGAGGAGATAGAATCGTGAATCGAATGATAAGTTGAGGATTTGTTGAATGACTTCATCCCTGAGTGGTGTATGCGATAGCCTCAGGGATGTCGATCGATCGATTAAGGATGCGGGGTGTCGATGAATCTATTAGCAAGCGTCGCACATATGCCAAGCCTTAGATTGAGTGAGTTATTGTCATGAAGTTTGATAAGTGGATTCGAACAACCTAGAAATTTACGCGTACGGAATGTGCACGGTATTGAGGATGGTGCAAGTATGAAACGCGAAGATGATTGAGTAGATAAATCAAATCGAGAAAAAGCTAAGGTGAAGCGAACGGATGACTTGATCGAGGAAATTGATACGGATTACATACGAAAAGTTAGCACGACAGGTAGATAGCGTGCATGAAAGGTTTGATTTTGAAGTTACGCGAATAACTCGGAGGATCAGAATGAATGTTGCTCGATGATTTAAGTTAGCAAGGAATGATGCGAATTAAGGAAATTGATGTTGTGAATGATTCGTAGGATAATAATCGAACTAGAATTTGAATGTCAAGGAGATTATCCAGACGGATGATAGCATCGTTCGCACGACTCGAAATTGGTTACAAAGGATGATCGTCAGGTTACGCATATCGTCGATGGTATTGAGGCGTATCAAAGATCGATATGCGATAACTCGGGGATACTCTGACTCGGCGAATGACGATCATGCAAGTGTTATTGTTCGGTTGGATGCGATACTAGGATTTTGATCGAGATGAATGTTGGATAAAAATGATCGTGTCTTGATGGTTACGTTGATAGCCACAACGTCGACGATCTTGTCTTGCGCGAGCGCAACTCTAGCCTCGCACATGCGTCGCGTCGGATTTGAGGCGATCGTTCCGCGTGAGCGCTGACATGGTTATTCATGTCGCAGGAACGATCGAACTCGAAAAATCAGGACGCGGCAACTTTGATTGTCTCGACTTGTTGGTTTGATGCGAAGGAAAATTCGAGGATGTTTGGACTTGCGACTGATGAATGAAAGAAACTTGAGGATTGAGTAGGTCCAATCCGCGCATCGAGAATGAACTAGTCTAGACGCAAAACAAGAGTTACGTCTCGATGAGGATGATTATCCCGCGGGAGCGTGCATGGTGATTCATGCCCACCGTAGAAAATCTGACTCGCGTGAGATCGGGGCACAATATATTGTTAAGCTAGACGACCTCATGATCGATTGCGTGAATTAGAATAGATGACTAGAAAATATGGAATGTGAAATTTTGGTTAGCGATGAATGTGTCATAGCGTGTTTGATTCGAGAAGGATTGATAGGCGAATTATGTCAAACGTGTTCGAAGGGATTGACTATGCGAAGTGGCTTGTTGAACAGGTGAGATTGATATGTTAAGGAATTGGTTGAGACGTAAGTTGTCATAGGATGGCTTTGCTGAATGACTCGGACCCCGTGCGACAAATATTGGAATGTGTGTAGGAAATCTATGCTCGAAGTTTAGAAATCGGAGTGATGCGAGCTTGGGTAGAAAACCCCGTACTATCAATTTGGTTTGACCTTAGGATGGGGGTCAGTGTTGATATTGTTGTTTGGGAACTATGATCCCAATACTGACGAAAAGATATAGCCTAGCGGTTAGGCAGACTTCCGAGTGCGAAGTGGTAGAAAATTGTGGAGGCACCACTCACGAGTCTCGGCTGACATGCACGTATATCAGGGACGCCCGAATATGTGCACGATCCGACTCAGGTTATGATGTTGGATTCTCTATCACGAGGCTTGGCTGAAATGCACGTATTTTGGGGACGCCTGGAATATGTGCACGATCTAACTAAGTGATACGTTGAATTCAAGTGAGACTTGAGGAACAAGAAAGTGTCGAGGATTTTGAGATTGTAAGTTTCGAAGAAAAGATTGTGGGTAGCACGAGCGTGGCTCGGATTTGAGGGAACGCGTAGGAGTAGTATGTGCGAGAGTCCTTGAATATTGAGAAAGTGATAAGTCGATAAGTGTACTCAGTTAGTTTCGAGGACGAAACTTTTTCTGAGTGGTGTATGATGTAGTGCCCCGTCCCGCTCAGTCAATCGGCAGAATCAAAATGCCGACGGCGTTCGAACTTAGCCTTGCAACGGCTACTCGAAGACATCGCTCGGTCGAGACGACCGCTCGCTCAGGTGGGGTAGTTTCGGTGAACTCGCCTCATCTTTGCCTTCACATAATAAATCGCATGTTTTCAACTTGCACAAGTAGGCTTGATAATAAAAGAGACGAATCAACATAGATAAGAGAATAATTCCGACGGATCGAATTGAGTTAGAATATGGAAAGGTCCAACGGTCGGCTTAGAGTTGGTGCACGGCGTGCTTTGAAAATGACACTCGGTCCTTCGTCCCGTGGCTTGGAAGAAGGAAAAAGTTGGTCTTCGACACAAACTATGAATTAGCCTAAGTCATAGGCGTCGTCCGCGTAAATGCTCGATAAAGCATGCACGCTTCCATGATGCAAGGCTTGGCATAGCCTTTGCTCGTCCCTTGAGTTAAGTTGTAGGCTTGGTGAAGTTAGGCAAAGTGATGGTGGTCGACCTAAGACATTCTAAGCACGGTCCTATGAGTTCTACGGCTGAGTATAGCCACGAAGTCCTACGGTTTCAAAGCTAGTCGTATGGAGTATGGGTTGGGCGATAGTGTCGCGTAGAGCACGATGGGCCTAAGGCACGATGCACGGACTTAGTGTTAAGGCATGAACCACGGTTGATTTAATGGGTTTTTTTGGAGAAAGGACTATCGAATAGGCATTGAGTTGAATGAAATGATATGGTAACATGGAAAGAATGCTCGCGACCGTGGGTCGTCGAGGGGTCCTTGAGGGGTCTCAAGAAAAGAAGACCTGAACTTGGTTTTGGAAGGAGATGATAACACTGAGAGTACAATGACTGTGTGAGACGTCAGTTTGAGTGAAGGGCCTTGCATGGTCATTGGACAACTTGTCGACAAGGTAAAGTTTTCCCGTAACGGTAACCCAGGGCCATGGGACCGTTTCGGCCAAGAAAGGAAACACGGTGATAGCTGTGCTGACTCGATAGCACCGGGCTAGTCGGAGACTTCTAGGGGGCTAGCTATCTTGCGCTGGAAGGGTCCCGGCCAACCGCAAGCTATGTGTCCATTATAGCTAGTCATGCTAGTGACCTCATATAGATGAGTCGGCATGGGCGGCGATCCGCGTATATGCCTTTGGACTGAGTCGAGTATTAGGTGAAGTGAATCAAGAGTCGAGTCGAATTGCGTGCTTGGTCAGAAGACAATATTTGGGCCTAAGATTTGGCTGCAACGAAGACAACGTGCTTCGGCACGAGATGTTGCGTCAAGTCCTATGTGGTCGGCATATAAGTTGCATAGTTATGGTTTGAGTTGTCATTAGTTTAAGTCAGGAGATGCCGCAAGGCAAAGTCGGTCGAGTGATACTTTCATAAAGTTGGATGGGTCAGTTGATGATTTAGTAGCAAAGGGCCGCGAGGCGGCGATATGATCGAGTCTTATTGAGTTGCGAGGCACGGCCTCGGCAAGTGCACGGTCACACGGAAATGGAGCCTCATCGCGTAGTTGCGTCTCTGATTTTAAGCCGTAAGGCAAACACGACTCGATAGGTTAACGTTGTTGGCACGAGAAGGGTCTTGAGGCAAGGTATGAGTAACGTTGTTCGTTACAAGCACGAGATGGTCTAGAGACACAGAATAGGCCAAGGCGTCGGTCCTAAAACTGATCCCAAGGCAAGAGTAGAAAGACAATCATAAAGGGGACTATATTGCACAAAGTAAATCTAACGTGTTGGTTTTGTATGGGTGGGCGAGGAGCTCACTCCATCAGTACAGTTGAGTACTGACACCCACTTAGTTTACATGTACAGGCACTGGTAGAAGCTCGTGGCACGGAGCTCGCTTGGATGCGTCGAGGCACGGAGTTCCTTGGCGATTCGAAGCGCGCGGCCGCATGGAGTAAAGACTTATACAGGACATAATGTATGGACGTCGCCTTCCGAAGCATCCGCCGGCTCAAGATTTGTAATTGAGAGATGAGAGAGAGCTGAGTGACTTGTAATGTGAGATGAGTGAGCTTGAGAGACTTGTAAACTTGGCCTTGCGCCCCAATGTAACCTTTGTTTTAATATCAATAAAGAGCTTCTTTTGAATAACTTGTGTTTGTTCTAATTTTCGCTGCTATTATTCAATGTCTCTGCATGGGACTTCTGTGCGACGACCCCGTCGCAGTCGCTGAAATCGGCCGTTATGGAACCCGTCTTGCACGAGCGTAAATCTAGGCTCGTGCGGTATCACGCCTTAGCGAGGACGATCGCTCCTACGGGAGCGGGGCGTGACAGTTTTAACATCCATCTGATGAATAACCAGCTTGTGAATCGCACTCAGAACAATCAACATCCTGATGGTCGTCATTCGCGCTACTGGAGCATATGTGTCAAAGTAATCGATTCTCTGCTTCTGAGAAAACCCCTTAGCTACCAGCCTAGCCTTGAACTTGTCAACAGTTCCATCAGCCTTCATATTCTTCTTGAAGATCCATTTACATCCGATTGGTTTTGCTCCTTCAGGAAGATCAACCAACACCCACATGTTGTTGAAGGTTATCGAGTCATACTCATCATTAATAGCCTCCTTCCAGATGACAGCATCTCTGATCTTCATTGCCTCATCATAGGTAAGCGGATCTGCTTCTACAAGATAGGTGACGAAATCCTCTATGAAGTCCTTCTGTCTCCTCACTCGCTTAGACACAGGTTCTGTGAGTTCTGGTTCAAACAGTTGTTTCTGCAACAACTTCTTATTGAACTACATCTTCGTAAGGAGCTTCGGCCTCCTGTGCACTCACACTATTCTCCAGAATATTCGCGAGAACAATGTTATTGTGCCTTGCAAATTTATCTATAAATATTTCTGCATCGTAAGATTCAATGATATGATTTGATTCAATATCAAGGAACCTCCGAGCATCACTCTTATTGGCATAATCCAAGAATATTGTCTTCGTAGTCCTTGTTCCCAGCTTCTGAATCTTTAAATCCGGAAGCTTAACATATGCCAGACACCCCCACACTCGAATAATATTCAAGTTGGATCTGACCTTGAATCAGAGTTCATGAGGAGTGACATCGGAAGTTGCATACGGTACTTTATTCAAAATGAAAGTAGCCGTAAGCATTACTTCACCCCAGAAGCAATTTGGAAGATCCGCAGTCAACAACATTGAGTTCGTCATCTCTGTTAACGTTATGTTCTTCCTTTCTGCAACACCATTTGATTGAGGGGAGTACGGAGCAGTCATCTCATTGACAATTCCATGTTCTCTATAGAACGATGCGAATTCATGATACCTATACTCTCCACCTCGATCACTTCTGAGTCTCTTGAGTTGTTGTCCGGTTTGACGCTCGGCTTCAGCCTTGAAGTCCTTAAATTTCTTAAACATTTCATCTTTAGACTTGAGCAGATAAACGAACACGTATTTTAAGAAATCGTCGATGTATGTAATGAAATACTTTATTCCGGCCTTTGTGGAGAACTGTTTGAAATCACAGATATCTGTGTGCACCAACTTTAGAAGATCTGTACTCCAGTTTACCAGCTTGAACGGTTTTCTAGTGTTTTTGTTTGCGCACATACCTCACACTTCTCTAACTCCTTACCCCCACATTTGGAGATAAGCCCTAGACATCTTGTTAATTCTTTAACAATGAACATGTCCTAGTCTATTATGCCACAACTCAAGAGAATAATCAAAAATAGATATTGTATTAATTTTCTCAATTGGAGTTACAAGCTGAAGTTTGAACATCCCTTCGGTACAATAAGCCTTTTCGAAGTATGTTCCTTTACAAGACATAACTACTTGACAAGCGTTAATGTCCATCCTCAAGCCTGCGTTACAGAGCAGACTTCCAGAGACCAGGTTCTTGGCTATCACCGGTACGTGCTTCACATCCTGAAGCATCAGCGACTTCTCTGAAGTCAGTTTCAGTACCACCGTTCTGATCTCCAGCACTTCAGCTTGTGTCTGGTTCGCCACTATAACCTTCTCAGATGTAGGCTTGTATGTGGTGAACCACTCCTTCTTAGAGCAAACATGGCAGGATTCCACAGTGTCTATCCACCAGTCCGTGTCAACACTAGCCAAGTCAACCTGCGCAATCATAGCAACAAAGTTAGCCTCACCTTGCACTTTCCATTTAGGTTTTTTCTTGCAGTCTTTCCTCCATGGTCTTTCTTGCCACAGTTGAAACAAGTCCCAGGTGCTTTGGACTTTGGCTTGAATTGAGCCGAATTCACCTTCAGTTGGTGAACGTCTTTCTTTTTGTTGTAAGAGGCTTTTTGCTTCCTCTTGGAGTCTCCAGCTTGCACCAGATTAGCCTCAACCATCTGTTTGGACAAGGTGTACACTTTGATTTAACCCCTCAACTCGTCTTCAACATGAATCCAAGGCAAGAGTCGTTCAAGATCCACCTCCATCTTCTTGCGGTGCATGTCCGCGATGAAATTGCTCCACCCAGGTGGGAGCTTTGCGACAATACTCCCGATGATGAAAGCATCGATCAAGGGCATGCCATCATCCCTAAGTTTCTGACATAACTTGAGAAATTCTTTGACGTGAGGCACCATCGTCTTGTCGTCCTCAAATCGCATGCTCCAAACCTCTTCAGTCATGTGGATCTTGTTTCTGTTCTTATATGCCTTGTAGAGATTCTCTACAGACTCCCAGACGTCCTTGGCATGGACCGTCTTGCTGTATGACTCTGCCAGAGGGTCCTCCATAGAGTTCAAGATAGGCAACTTGCAGAGATTGTTCTCTCTCCTCCACTTCGATTGCAAATCAGTGACCCTTCGAGCATTTTCACCTTCTAGAATTAGTGGCTCAGGATTTGTCAACACGTAATCGACGCTAACGAGTTGAAGATTTAGGCTGACCTTTCTCTTCCATATGTTGTAATTCTCCCCGTCAAACTTTTCAAGTTGTTAAAACTTGTGTCGAGAAAGTTTGCACGATTGTTCTCCATCGCATCTATATCTTGCTTTGAGATTGTTATTCTCGAAACAGATCTTAGATGGAAGAACGAAGACTCTGTCTCTTTATGAGATAGAGCTAAAGACTCAGTCTCTTTGTGAGACGGAGCTGAAGAAGAAGACGCAACTCTGCTGGGGTGATGAAGATCACCGTTGCTCAAAACAAGATTCGCCATATTGCAATATGCTTCCAAGAATCAACAAGTTGGAAAGAACTTCTGGAACGCTCGTTAGTCAACTTTTTGTGACTCAAACGGACTCCCTTTTGCTTTCTACTTGGTGCATCTCACAAAGGAGGCCAGAGAGCTCTATTTATAGAATGGAGTAAGACTTCACATTTTCTCCTATCCGATGTAGGACTAAAATACCAATACTCTAAAATAGAGTTTGATATTTTAAATCATCCCACAATCAGCATAGTCATGTGCCAGTCCACGACCACACCCCCCAGCACACCTGTGCATGAACGAGACATCCTGGAGTCCGTGTCCGAACGACAAAAATCAACTTGCTTGTTAAAATTAATCATTTTTCCTTCTAGAAAAATACTCCCACATGACACCCACTTATGTCCCACCACACCTCATGTGCATACCCCAACACAAACAAAACATTATATTGATATACTTTTGGTGTAGCCGATGTAGAACTATCTTTCCTAGTCTAAAGGCAAAACACCAACAGTTGATGATGAACATTTTAGAAAATAATTATAAGATTAAAAAAATCCTTTTCCTGCCATCATCAAATCAAAGCGGTGAACAATGAGCAATTGGCCTGACTGATTTGGCATGAACTTTGTGATGTCACAAAATGGAAGACTTGCATCTCAACTTTTTCTCATGTTACGACTCCTTTATCAAAACAAGGGAGTGTCCTAGATGAAACTTTATTAACTGAAATACTGATCTTTAAATTTAACGAACTCAGATACAAATTTCTCTAGTAAGCAACAAAAAAATATAAATATAACAAAATAAAGTAATATGGGAAAATGGGAGTTACAAACATTAAAAAGTTAGCAAAATAGGGAGACGAAGAACCAAGCAATGTCAATGGTTTAAATTAAAGTTTAATTTTGATATGACGTCTTAAGTGTTGGGTTAGATAATCTTAGGCTCCAAATAGATAGCCAGCTGCTTGTTCTTCGTTGCCGTTGAACAGCCTCAGGGCTTGTATTGCTGCCTCGCGCTCAAATCCTAGCTCCACAAGCTTGGAGATTTTGACCTCAAAGTCTTCTCCCTAATTTATGCCGAACAATGAGCGAGTTATAGCCGAGCAAGTGAAAAATAAAGCATTGTGACGTCTGAATAACAGTATTGTTAAAAATTTAACAGGTCTAAAGGCTAACTGGTATCCCAGGAACATATACCTGTGCTCTAGGATTTTGTGGGATACCTGCAAGATAAGTAATGGAGGATATCAACAAATGAACACTAAGTAATGAAAAATAGCCAATTATTTCATAATTTTTTGTGCATTGAATAGAATATCACCAGAATTAAAAGGTCAATTATGGAGAAATTGGGCAATAAGTCAATATCACCAAAGACAACACCAGAAAGTAATATTACAAAGTTAGAAGCTAACCAGAACTATGAGCCAGAGCAGGTATGCTTGAAGTCTTATCTCTTGCACCTGATGTTTCCTGAATAATTATGGGAGTCAAAAGATATTTAGACACTGGATTTTACATGAATCTCCATAAAAAATGCTGATCAGAAAATAAAAATTCAAAAATGACTTGGGCAATATGCCATGAATACATATTTGCTTAGCTGTAAGAAGAATGTTATATATGATGATTGATCCCATTAGAAGCTCAAAGTTCAACCACTTGAAAGCATAGACAAGCAGGCACATTTAATATCTCCCTCCCCCTCCCTAAACTAGAGCCGTTACCATCTCTCCCCAAACCTAAAGTGACAGTTTGCACCGTAGGGCTTTGTCTATAGATTAAGCCATTGCCAACTAAGATCACATTCATTCAGAACCATCGTTGACTATGACATGGTCAACAGTTGCAACCGACTATAAAGATCCTCGCAACAATGGCAGGGCATTACCATTTGCTCTCTCGCAACCAAGGATAAATTACTTGGTTCCATTACCCACTTGGTCCGGGACCTTGGAATGAGTAGTCAGATTACTAGGTACATGCTTATTTTGATTACCCACTAAAGGACAAAGATCAATTTATGATTCTAATCTTCAAAATTGTTTTTTGCATGGTATAGAGTTAGAAACATAGGGTTTCGCTATAGCTGAACCTTCTCGAACCATCTTCCCCTGACACCTTCCCGCCCACTTATTACCCATTCCCCCTCCCGCCTTCGTCGCTATCTTCTCCACATCTCCTCTAACAACAGATCTATAATGACTGCAGTTATCATCCTTTTTTTTTTTTCTACAGACGTGGTCCTAAGAGACTAGTGGAGACTTTTAGTATCGCTATTTATTAAGCAGTAAGTCCTTTAACCGTCTTAAAATGTTCCAGAGCCAATGTAAGTTTCCTTAATCCAGGTTTTTTCTTTTAAAGCCTCAAACATAGACAATGGATAATGAACCAAATCTGTTTATACATGCAAAAAAAATTCTCTTTTCAACCACTTACAGTTAGAACTGTGTTAACTAATTAAGAACAAGGCTCCCAATATAAAATATGAACATAAGAACTACATATTTAGGTCAGTCTATTATTTAGTTAGCTATTAATTAGACTAAATAGTAAATCATTGAATAGCCTCCAACTTCAAAACAAGCTACACAGATCACAGAGTCAACTCAAGGGATATGTGAGTCAACGCAGTTCATTGATACAATATAATACTCACTGGCGCTGATCCTTGGCGTGAAGAAGCTTGCTGGGGTAATCTCTCTCCATCACGGATATGCGAAGGGATATCTTTCTCTGTAAAATACAAAGTAATGTAGTTGTCATTTCAAAATTAAGTAGTTGCAGTAATAATATTTCCCTAACTGTTAAATAAAAGTAATAAGAAGCATTTTGTTGCAGTCCGCCTTCAAATTGCAGGAGACAAACAAACAAAAAATCGGACAAGTAATAAATTTGTTAAACAAACAAATATCAAAGTAAATCACGTGATGAGATAAAATCTAAAGGACATAGCATCAACCTTGTAAAAATGGCACTGAAACTTCACCACCACCCACCCTTAAGACATTCTCCTTCAAGTCGATTATGCACTGCATTGCACCAGTTGGATACTGATTGTAATATTCATATAGTTTCAATAAAAACAGTGACTATAAATAACTCTCTACCTGATGTTTACGCAGCATGTCAAGCCCAAAAAGGAACTCCATGTTTGGAGCATCCAATACAGTGAAGGAGCAATGATAAAATAAATGACCAATCTACCAACAACAAAAGAAATATGAGATAAAATAATCCTCAACAAATAAATAATGTAGTTTTTGTGCTCTATATAATTCATTAAAAGAATGAGGTCAATGCTGATCATATGAATCCCCAACTTGACACTTAGCAGATGAATCGGAGGGACTGCATATAGTATAAATACCATGATGTGATAGCGTAGCACAATACACCCACTGTTTCAGTAGAACTTTTGGTCTCAATAGTTCAACAAAATGTAGGTGCTAGTATTGATGGACACTGTAAACAACAACAAAGCCTTCATACTAAATATTATAACACTTCGTACTAACTGAAGTAACATGAAATAATATGACATACTACTTTATAGAAGAGAAAATTATTTATAATAAGTACAAAGAGGATCCATGAGCACTGACAGTGGGTAGTGTGTGGGCATAGGACATATCACGTATGACATTTTAGCTGGTGGTCCATAGAAATGTTAACTGAGGACAAACTGGAAAGTGAATGAGGAACAAGGAGTAGGATTCATTGGAATAAAAGAATGAAAAACAGTTACAAAATGTCCTATGCTTTCTAATCAGGTGTGCGTGTCAATGATGTCACGGGCAAGATGCATAGCCTGCCCGGCTCACAGAAGGGAGGCACACATTTTTAAATAGAGAAATCTACACACAAACACAAAAAGTTATCTTAATAAACAATTTGCTAATTAAAAAAATTGAAATAGAATTTTAAGAAAGGCAAATTTAAAAAACCACCAAGATGGATAGTTGGACTTCAGCAATAGCGGCTAATCCACAAAAGATGGACGACAGTGAACTGCTTGATGTGGGGAGTGGGAAATAATGCAGGAAAGATAGTAAGGAAATTATAAAGAAAATCACAAAAAAAAACCTCAATTGAGGAAGGTTTACTAAAATTTGGCAACAGAATTTCGTCAGGAAATTTGTTGGTGGAGAAAACCAGTGGCAAATGCAAATTAAGAATTAGAAAAGGAAAAAAGTACCCCCAAAAGTAAAATAAAACAAACAAAAAAAATACTTGAATCCCTTGGTGAAAGTCGGCGAAGGAGGGTCAGAATTGATTGCTATAGAATTAGGAGGAGAATCAAGAGAGTAGCTGTGACAACCAGATACTAATCCAATCAAATCTAAAGGGTAGAGACTAGATATTACCTACTCAAGTAAGCCTCAGGTAGGTCTGGCCGATGAGGCGGCTGCTGAGTTGATGCAAGAGCTTCGATCAACAACTAGTCGAAAAGTCAACAGGTCCAAACACTAATCCAATTGAGTGAATCCGGCAGAATATAGGAAAATTTGATTGCTATATTTTTCTAGGATTGGTTTCAGTTTTATTTTTGGTAATTTATGCATGTAATAAATAAAGCATATCTGGGCCAAATCTTTAACCTTGATTTGACTAAGACATTTCATTTCTTAGGATCATATTTACTAGGCTTTTATTTAGAATTAGGATTAGATTTTTTTTTCTACTCCAATTTTTGTGCCTATATAAAGGCTTAGTTGTAATAGCTTTAGGAAGAACTCCAATAATAATACTAATTTTAAATTGTAATTACACTCTACATTACTGGTGAATTTCAGTTTCGTGGATTCAAGAATGTTCGTGGATTCAAACAGATAATGTTTGTTTCGATGGCATTAGTTACCCCACATCGCTTCGGCGTCATAACACCCCATCAACACTTTTCGGCGAGCCAACCTCGACAAACTCACTCCCCCCAAGCTACTTTGTGTTGTAGGAATATACAATATAGTATTTTTCCTACATCATGTGGTATCACAAGTCAAAGTTTCGATTAGCCAACGATCTTCACATGGCCGATATTGACTTCCAATCATCATCCTCACTCACCCACCACCAGCACCATCCTCGTTATGATCTCCTCCATCCACACCGCTATGCCACACTCTACTTAGAATAAAACTGCCTCATTCCCACTACCGACGCAGCTAAAGAAGCAAGGTGTTCACCTTTACCATGGTTCCCAACTCGATTCCAACGCCATTACCTCGCCATCGTGTTGCATCTTCGACCATCCTTCTCTGGCATCACGGATCACCACCACCAACTTTTTCTCCGCCATATCTGTGCAATCACCTTTCCGGTCAACTCCAGCACCAGCACCCTCTCCTAATCATCCAGCATCAGATCTCATCTTTGCACGACCATGAACTCCTCTTTCACCACGCCTACCAACCTCGTCCAATCCTCGATCGTCCCTGATCTCACGACAACACGCCATCTCAGTCGAGACCATAGCCTTACCTCCTTCCTATTGCGTCGCGTCTCTAGTCCAATAAATGATATCTTCTACGTCGCCTCACCTCAGGTCCTCTTCTCCACCCCAACATTAGGCCATGACTTCGACTACCTCCTGCTTCAGCCGTAGCTGTGACTCCTACCATCTTCTGTGTTCCAGACACCAGAGCCCGCACAGTTAGTTGCGGCTTCCAAGATCTCACCCGTCCTTTCTAGACCCCAAATCCTTCCCTACGCTTCGTCGTCACATTCCCTACACTTCGTCACCATTGCCATCAATACCACGAAGCTCCAACCATCATCCAACCACCACGAATCACCCCTTCGGTCCATCTGCAGCAGTCGTGAAGATCTCCATCCCATCCCCAAACCGACAGTTTAAAACCCTAACTCTAAATCCCAATAACCTTCTTACACTCCAAACCCAATCCCAACCCACTTAACCTAAAGTCCCACCCCGCAACCCTTTTCCTCTCACCAATATATACTCGTTACTTAAGTCAGACCCGTTACTAACTTATATTCCATAACCCAACTTCTTAACTCATTATCAATTCCAGACCCGTTCCACTTTTCAATACCCATTATTCTATTTGACTTAAAAATACTATATCCAAGCCCCTACTTCCCCTTTACCCAAACAAATCCATGTTCTAAAAGAAGAACTCATACTTTCAACCAAGATAAGGATGGTTATTTTGTCTTTTGGTGGGCTTATGTGAGTCGACGAGACTCTTATTGGATTATTGAGATGGAACGTGCCTTCATGTTTAGAAATTTGTCTGTGTCACCAAGTTAAATTTGTTGAGCGCCAACTCAAGGGAAAGGAATTATCATTGTGGACTAAAGTGCAAGCCTCTTGTATATCCACATGTAGGAGGAAATAATAGGATGATTATTATTGAGGGAGAGATTACATATATATAGGAGAGGCTAGCCTCCTCTCCTATTATTCTAAGCAATGTGGGACTAAAGCCCATCAACTCATAACTCTAACATAACACTTAACACCCTCCCTTAAGCTGGAGCATAGATGTCAATCATGACCAGCTTGTTACATAAAAATTGAAACCGAGGACCCATAAGAAGCTTTGTGAATATATCAGCTATCTGGTCGCCGGTCCTCACATGTTGAAACTTTATCACTCCTTTCTTATATTCATCACGAACAAAATGAATGTCAATTTCAATATGCTTTGTCCGTTCATGAAATACTGGGTTGGTGGCAATGTGAATAGCAGACTGGTTATCACACCATAGATCTGCCACTTGAGATCCTGTATCTTCTCCCAGTTCTTGTAGGAGATGCTTCATATATAATATCTCTGACGTGCCACGAGCAATAGCTTGATATTCTGCTTCTGAGCTCGAGCGTGCTATCACACTTTGTTTCTTACTCTTCCATGACACTAGATTTCCACCAATAAATACTGAGTAGCCAGATGTAGACCGTCTATCTGTCAGGCTTGCTCCCCAGTCAGCATCAGTAAAACACTCAATGCGAGTGTGTCCATTATTCTCCATTTGAATTTCTTTTCCTGGATTCTTTACTAGATAACACAGAATTCTGAGAACTGCCTGCCAGTGTGGAATTCTTGGAGAAGCCATAAATCTACTTACAACACTCACTGCAAAAGAAATATCCGGACGCGTCATAACCGCCAAGTAGTTGAGTTTTCCAACTACTCGACGATACTGATCTGGATTGGTCATCAGGACCCCTTCGTCTGGAAGTAACTTTGCCCCTGGATCCATAGGTGAGGTTGCTCCCTTTGCTTGCATCATGCCTGCATCATTTAGTATGTCCAACACATACTTTCTTTGAGACATTACAATGTCCCGCTTACCCCGTGTGACCTCAATGCCCAAGAAATAGCTCAAGGATCCCATATCCTTGGTTTGAAATTGTTCTCCAAGAAACTTCTTGAGGCTTGCAATACCCTGGCTGTCATCTCCCGTGATTACAATATCATCAACGTAAACTCCAAGGAGTATTCTTCCAGCAGATGTGTGTCGATAGAAGATTGAATGGTCCTTCTTTGATTGACACATGCCAAATTGAGTAACAACATGCGTAAATCGACCAAACCATGTACGAGGCGATTGTTTCAGACCATAGAGAGCCTTCCTCAGATGACACACTTTACCCTCCCTTGCAACGAACTCGGGAGGTTGCATCACATATACTTCTTCATCAAGATCCCCGTGGAGAAAGCATTCTTTATATCAAGCTGGAGTAACGGCTAATCATATCGGATGGCCAAGGTCATAAGGACACGAACGGATGTCATTTTGGCCACAGGAGAGAATGTCTCAAAGTAATCCTCACCATAGGTTTGAGAGTATCCTTTGGCCACCAGCCGAGCCTTCAGTCGATCAAGGGTGCCATCCGGTTTGACCTTAATCGTGAACACCCATTTGCAGCCGACTGCCTGTTTACCAGTAGGTAAGTCGACTAAGTCCCAGGTATGATTCTCCTGGAGAGCTTTCATCTCCTCGTTCATAGCAGCACGCCAACCAGAATGTCGGAGACCCTCCTCAGCGGCCTTGGGAATCTGAATCCCATCAATAGTAGCTACCAGAGACTGCGTGTGACTGGTAAGACCTTTGTAGCTGTCAACATACAAGGGATGATCACGACAGACACGACGAGGACGTTCTGGAGGCGGGACCACCGGAGCTGCTGGCGGAACTAATGGAGCTGCTGGTGGAACAGAAGGAGGCAACTCATTTGAGTCGGAACTGTTGATCGAACCAGAGGAGGATGACTCTGTGGACGATGTTGGCAATGGCTAAATCGGTGTATGTGGACCATCTGACTGGGAGACTGGCTCGGTAAGGGAGGGCACCCGTACGGGGGGCTGTTGTGTTTGAGGAAGAAATAACAAAAAATTATCTTCGGGATAGACCAGAGGAGCCGGACCTTTTAATTGTAAGAGTGGTGGAAATTCAGTTTCTACAAAGGTAACATTCCGAGTGAAAAAATAGCGCTTTAAGACAAGGAAGAAACACCGAGACCCTTTCGTCCAGGAACATAGCATAAGCAGCCAAAGATTCGGAGAGGCAGAGAAAATGGCTCTCGTCCAGGAAAAAGTCCAGAAAAAGGAGTGTTACCATTGAAAACTGACGATGGCATGCGGTTAATAAGATAACAAGCAGTAAGAACCGCATCCGACCAAAATCGCTTGGGAGTACGTGCATGAAACATAAGAGCACGTGTAGTTTCCAATAAATGGCGATTATTGCGTTCGGCTACACCATTTTGTTGTGGTGTGTACGCACAAGAAGTTTGGTGGATGATGCCATGGAGGGCCAGATGTTTATCGAGATCACGTGATAAATACTCACGGCCATTATCACTCCGAAAATTTTTGATGGGAAGACCAAATTGTGCTTTTATTTCGGTATGAAAGTTGCACCAGATGTTAAATAATTCAGAGCAATTTTTCATTAAATAAATAAAGGTGACACGTGAGTAATCATCGACAAAAGTAACAAAGTACTTAAAGCCCATGACAGATTCAATCGGACAGGGTCCCCATATATCAGAATGCACCAACTCAAAAGGAGCAGAAGCATTTTATTTGGACTTACCGGATAAGGAACCTGATGATGCTTAGCTAAACTGCATGGCTCGCAATGAAAGGAAGAGGGAATATCTAAAGATGGGTACATTTTCTGGAGAGCTTGGGACGATGGATGGCCTAACCGACAATGTAACTCAACAAGATCGAGTTTCTTGCTGACACAGACAACGGAAGGAGTTGCGTCAAACAGGTACAAGCCTCCAGCTACATGTCCCTTACCGATAGTCTTCCTAGTTTTCAGGTCCTGAAAAACACAACCATCAGGAAAAAATATTACCGATCAATGCAGTTCACGAGTAATTTGACTAATAGAAATTAAACTAAACGGGTTCCCAGGAGTAAGCAGTACAGAATTGAGTGACAGTCCGGAAGCAAGATTGGCACTTCCACGGCCTCGGACTGTCAGGAAACCTCCATTGGCAACAGTAATGCCAGAAGCACGACGTACAGGTACATAATTATGTATCATACCTGTGTCACCAGTCATGTGAGAGGATGCACCAGAGTCGATTACCCATTGCTTGGATTTCACTATGCACGCGGCTGAGTATCCGGCTGTAGAACCAGACGTAGAAGCTTCACCACGACGTTGAGCCTGGAAATCAAGGAACTCGTTATAGGAGTCCGAAGTCATCTGAATAGATCGGACACAATCATCAGGGGCGTCAGTGGTGATATTAGCAGCAGGTGATTTAGTGCATTGCCAATAGAAATGGCCAAACTGACCACAGTTAAAGCATGTGCGCGGTTTTCCTCCATCACGACCGCCATTGCCTCGTCCTCCATCACGACCAGCATTACGACCACCCCGTCGGCTGCCACAACCACCACGAAATCCTGTACGAGCGGCCCCGAGAGCAGAACGATCAGCAGGAGTCACCCAGAGTTGTCTCAACGACTTTGGCAGCCCGAAGGACACGATAGTATGCTTCCAACAGGGACGGTACATCAGATCCAGCAATAATCTGAGAACGAGCAGAGTCCGCATCAGGACGGAGAGAGACGAGATAAGCTATGACATGAAGCTGCTCACGTTGAGCCCGTGCTTCATTAATATCCGACGTAAGAGGTAGTACGCGGTCGATCTCATCCGTCATAGCCTTAAAGGCCCGGAAATGCTCTTTATGAGATTTGTCTCCTTGATTTGCTCGGTACACACCAACGACCGAGCCATATATACGAGACAAATCGCGTTTACCATCAAACGTCGTCGCCAACATTTCCTATAACTCTTTCACGGAGTCCGTATTTTGAATCATGTCTTCCACCGATGGTTCCATGGAGTTCATCAACTATGTAAACAGTCGACTGTCATCTGTCTCCCATTGCTCAAAGATGGGATCATCGTCTGCTGGAGGGTTGTCAGTCAGATGTTTGGACAACCGCATTCCCCGAAGTGTCTTCTCGACCTTCTTTCTCCATGTCGAGTAGCCCTCTGGCCCTTCCAACCGTCGATCGACAAGTCGAATGGAGGAAATCGTTGTGCTAGTGCCCGCTAGTGTGTTGCCGACACTAGTATCTGTGGCACTGCTATTCGCCGTAGAGTCTCCCATTTGTCAGAGATTCGACTGTCGATGTGTTCTTTTCACTTGATAAACACAACTCTGCCAATGCGCTAAAAACGGAGCCAGAACCGTGATACGCGCATAGAAAGCAGAGAGTGTACATCACAAGCCAGGTCAGAGAGATAACCCATGGTAACCCCTGATAGATCCTGGTGTGAAGATCAAGAAAAGAAACAAAGATTCATGCACAACAAACTATATGTGTGCTCTTTGTTAAATTTTCAGCATTGATGGACAGAGGTTCATGCAAATGTTTCCCCTCTGAGTATCAATGATTTTTTTTACTAAACTAGGGTTGGGAGGGAGAGGGTGGCGGCTGATGGAAGGAGATGGTTAGGGTTCGGTTAGGGTTAGGGTTTGGAATCATCGGGAGGGGGGGAGCTGACAGGAGGCCGGGGGGGGGGGGGGCTGACCGGAGCGGACGGGGGGGCTGACAGGAGCGGACGGGGGGGACAGGAGCCGGGGGGGTACTGTAGCAGCGCCGGGGGGGCGGGTACTGTAGCGGGGGGGGGGGGGAAGGGGGGGCGCGGGTAATGTAGCAGGGAGGGGGGGGGGGGCGCGGGTACTGTAGCAGCGGGGGAGGGGGGGGGGAGGCGGCTAGGATTTTTTTTTGTGGAGAGGTTAGGGTTTTGGCTCTGATACCATGTAGGAGGAAATAATAGGATGATTATTATTGAGGGAGAGATTACATATATATTGGAGAGGCTAGTCTCCTCTCCTATTATTCTATGCAATGTGGGACTAAAGCCCATCAACTCATAACTCTAATATAACACTTAACACCACAAAAAATTTCCTACAGAGTAATGAAGAAGATGTGGCTGATTATTCGATATCGATATTTACCTTCCGACTATAAGCAAGTTCCCTTAGATCGTTCATGTAAAGGTGCCAAAGAAACTTGACCCATCAACAACCTCAAAAAGGTGAAGCATTTGATTCCAGAATTGATGCAACAGTTAAATGACATTTCATCGATTGAACCTTTTTGTAACCTTTAAAAAAACTGACTAATTAGCCGATCCAAGGAGCCCAATTTATATCAGTCTATGCCAACTACAGTTGAGTCCGATGATGTCTCCTGACCATTGATTGAGTGAGACCTACCTAAAGATTCTAAAGTTGAGGGAAAGTTAACTCTAATTGAGGATACAAAAGCATTGATCCATATCGAGTTGAAGAAGGCAGATGCAATGAGCATGAAAAATGAAGAAATCAATACGACCAATCCATAACAAACATCAAAATATTTCTAGTTTTTCATCCAGTTTAAAAGCTGGTATTAAAATCATGCAACCATGATGTCTTCAAGCTTGATGGTGTGAATCAAGAAGGGAAAATTCAAAATATATGAAAATGGTGAATGTCAACCAATAATCGTTCACGAGAAACCATGGCTTAAGGAATTCACAATGTTATTTTATGTACTTCAATTATTATAATGATCCAAATGTAGCCTTTAGTCCTGAAGAAATGGTGCCTCCATCGAAGGTTGAACTCCCAGAACTAGTTCGTGGATGTATGAAGACGAACACTAAAGGCAAGAGGTCGAAGGATGCTATTTACTCCAAATATTTGTTCTTATGGGAGGGAAAAGTTCAGTGTTCCAAAAAAACTCGAGGACGAGTTCATTCAAGAAGGCGAGTCTCATACATGAGCACACATCAAACAATTAGTCGGTGAGTCGACTAGTTCAAAACCTTATCAGACCATTTATAGAGAAAAATTGACTACCATATTTTGCAATCCTTTTCTAGGATTAGTTTAGACTTTGTTTTTGATAATTTATGCAATAAATCTAGCAAATCTCAGCTAAATACTTGGCTTTGATTTGACTAAGATATTTCCTTTGTTAGGGTCGGGTCAGATTTAGTAGGCTTTTATTTAGGATTATGATTATATTTATTTTCTTCTACTCCAAGTTGTGTGTTTATATAAAGACAAATTTGTAACAGCTTTAGGAGAATAATAATAATACTAATTTTCAATTGAGAATTGCTCCCTAAAATACTGGTGGATTCCAATCTCGTGGATTCGACCATCATTCGTGGATTCAAACACATACAACATCCATCCCAACGACGTTGGTTATCCCAACTTCACATCGGCATCATACCACCCTCCAGCACGTTTCGACAAGCCAACCTCAAAAAAATCGTTTATGCCAAGCTTCTTTGTTTTGTAGAAAAATACTTATAGTATTTTTCCTGCATCATTAGAAGCAAAGAAGTGGCCCAAAGGAACCTAAAAGGTAGGCCGGACACAAGACTAAAACATGGACATGAGTTGTAAATGGTATAAACTATCACTAAATTACTACTGAGGCTGAAAGGAGGCCACACTAAGGACAAGTAGTTGTAGTTCCTGCTGATAAGTGGGTCAGGAAGGCTGAGCAACTAAAACTGATTTTGTTGTAAGATATATAGCAAATGACAAGCGGACCACAAGTGGCTACTAATGGCTAGACTAAAACTTACGTATGGGCCATCCTATATACAAATAAGGGTTGTGGTGGATGGGCCACATTTGCATAAAGGAGGTTGACGTCCCATGTGGTTGTGTATGTTGTTTCTTATAAGACATGAGGAAGGTGTATGTAGGAGACGACCGGATGGATCTCATCGACGGAGATAGTTGGACAGTTGTTGGATCATCAATCATGGCAATGATTGAAATTCATAGTACATAGCACACTTATCAATCATCGAAACTTTGGAGGACAACTAGAGCAAGTGCACATCTTTGTTGGAGAGGAAGTTGTAGGGATTAAGCTAAACAACTAGTCATGAACTCGTGCAACCGATGGTAGTTACACTAGCGATTTCTTCGGGATTTCCGGCGCTTGGCTTCCTGCCCTCCGGCGGGCCGTCGTCGGCCGCTTCTGCGGCAGTTCTCCTCCTTTGACGATCAGGTACGTCTCTCCTCCTGTTCCTGGCTGCTCGTGGGTGGCTCTGGGCCTCGCTGCTGTTTTTCCGGCCACTGGTTCGTGTTCTCCGGTAGGATTCCGGTGGCTCCGTCCTTTCTGTTTCTTAGGTGATGTTCCTATTTCATGTTGTTTGCCGGCTCTCTGCTTCTCTCTGGTCCGGCTGCTTCCTCTGGTCGTCTTCTCCGGTGGGTCCGGGCGTTGGCTCTTGCTCGGGCTTCGTTTTGGTTCCGGTCGTCTGCTTTACGGACGGGGACCCCCCGGTCCTCTTGGTTCCCTCGGGAGGGTCGACCCAGGTTCGGTCTGAGGATGGTTTGTCTTCTCCTCCGACGATCCTCGGGCCGGACGTTTCCGCCCTCCCCAGTTGTCGATTGTGCTGTCGAGCAATGTTTCCGCTGGGATGCATCCCCCTTGGTCTTCCGAGCAGCTCGCCCTCCTCGGGCTCGGTGCCCCTCCGATGCTCATGATCGCTGCTTTTGTCCCGGCTAGGGCTCCGTCACCGGATGGTTTGATTCCTCCGCCGACGGCGTCCTCCATCCCTCCCTCCCAATCGTTGTTCATCTCGGGCGTCCGACCTATTCATCCTCCGGGGCTACCAGTCCTCAACTCTTCATTGGCCGATGTTATGTCGTCGGAGACCCTGACTGCAGTTGCGGGGTTATCGATGGCGACGACCACCTGTTTACCCTCTGTTGATTTAAGGGTCAATGTTTCTACTGCTGACGTCAGCAGACCGATGGATTTTCCAGCTCTACCCAGTGGGTCCTTGCATGCTGTCACTTCTGGTGCAACTGCTCACACAGATCCGAGTGTGACCTCCCCATCCCTAGAGCAGAGACTTGTGGGCGTCATGCTGGTGGTCCAGTATCCTAGTGACACGTCACCTTCCACACTCCCTTTAGAAGCAAGGTTGTCTGTGGGCCATCCTGCTGATCCTCTTTCATCTAAATCGCCACGTCAGCTCAACCCTGCCACTAATAGATCCTTTGCTGACATTCTTCGACCGGATCGCCTAAAGGCCGCCTCCCTCATTATTCAAAACGTCTTACTGGCAGATCCCCCTTCCCCTCCGGATGACGTCAACGATATCATGGTTTCGTTCTCCTCACAGGAGATCGCCTCTCTATCTCCTACACTTCCATACTTCAATTCCCCTCCGGCTGTCCGAAAATTTCGCGGGTCAAAGAAGTCATCTATGGCTGGGGTCTCACTAACGAGTACTCGGTGGCTCCGATGGACCCTAAACATAACGTCCTACACCTATCCTGCAAGGCGGATCATGAAAAAGTTTGGACGATGAACATCATCAGGATCGACGCCCACCCGACCAAGCTCCTAAATTGGTCTTCGGATTTCAACCCGAAAGAAGAATCATCTATTGCTTCTGTGTGGGTCACTTTTCCAAACCCACCGTTGTTTTGCTTTGTCCCATCGGCGATGAAACGGATAGTTAGCACCTTCGGTAAATTCCTCACTATGGCGGAAGAAACTCGTAATCTCTTCAAAGCTAACTATGTCAAAGTCTGTATGGAGGTGGATATCTCGAAGGATTTGCCTAACAGTATACAAATCTGTGTTGGGAACAAGGTGCAAGTTCAACAGATAGTATACGACAATAATATACTCTACTGCAATCACTGTCACATGAGGGGCCATGACATCAAACTGTGCTTTCGGGCAAATCCAGATCTGAGAAAGAAATCAAAAGTGCCTAGTGATACTACTCAGACAAAAATCCAACCTCAAAAAGTGGCTATTCTGGAGCTTCCCAACACTCAACCAATTTGAGGAGTCGGCTACCTCATCCAACAGGTCAGCCCAACTGCACGGCAGAGGTGAATCCCATGATAGACTGCATTCGGCTGTAGAGGCAAAATCTACGAGTCCCAGTATTAAAATCGACAACAGGTTTGATGATTTGAACATGGACAACAATGAAGACCAACAACGGGAGGAGGTGAACAATGAAGAAATGGACGGTGGGCGGCAAGCCATAGGACAAGGAGGTGTCTCGACCCCGACAATGGGTCTGCAAGATTATCCTAGTTCTCGCAGTTGTGAACAACGGCAACAGAATTTTCACTTGGATGGACCCGGTCCGGGGGGCTTGGCTCTGCTCGATGAAGATAGGGAACAGGCTACTATACATTCGGATGCGGATAGGGCGGCTGAGGGGGCCAAGGAAACCAACAGCACAGGATCTACAAGTAACGCAATCAGCTTGATTGGCTCTCTGATACTTCTAATGACAAGGAGTTTGTCCAGGAGCAAAACATGCATAGCATACAAGATACTGTGGTAGGGTTTCAAACAGACATGCTGGGGGGCCAATCTCCGAACTCGAGGGATACGATGAGGAGATGGAACTAATACGGTCTTTCAAACCGAAGACCAAAAAGCAACTGATAGCGGATTCTTCTACTACCGCTGCTACTCTGGCGGCTAACAAGAGCATCAACACGGGGATTGATAACCCGATTATCAAGGGTGGTGAGAAGATTGTTGGGGCCTCTACTACCCAACAAGAGCAAATCGACACAGATACTAATTTCATAGCTGTATATAATCCTCAAGAGCTCATCAGACGCCGTTCGGACACCTCTGAAGAACACTACTCCACTTTTAGCTCGGATAAAATCAACAACAGTTTTCTGAAAGAAATAGACTCTTACTCTCAGCAGTCGGGAGATCAAAGAGAACAATCCCCAAACAATCAGACTGGGGCTCGGAACACTAGTTGGGATAGGAGTGCTAATGGAGAGAAACAAAACAAAGTGCTAGAAGACGACAAGGACATAGCGGCGGAAGGTTCTAAAGCTACCGAAGGAAGGGATTCAACATCCAAAAATCAGAGAAAGGGGGAATAAACAGCAAGGTGAATTCCAACTCTAAACAAAACATTTCTAACAGTATACAAACATCTCAAAGACAGACGAGGCGGCAAGCTGCTACCAACACAAAATCTTCTAGATCCAATTAATGTGTACAACCATTGTTTGGAACGCTAGAGGTATCCGCGATCTCCAGACTCGCAAGTTTCTCAAATCTATTAATCGTAAATATTCTCCCAATATCATCGCCATTTTGGAACCAATGATTACTGGGGATAATCTTGTGCTTCTAGCCAAAGAGCTGCATATGACTTGCCACATGCACGGGGGAGCTACAAATAAATATATTTGGATTATGTGCGACAACAACATCAAGATGAATATCCTAGAGATCCATGGCCAGTACATTACGTGCTTGTGTCGCGATCACACTCATGGTCCCGATTTTGTTCTCACGGTGGTTTACGCCAAATGCCAAATGATCCTCAGAAGGGATCTGTGGAATTCCCTCAGTGAGTTCGCTGCGAGCAATACTCTGTCGTGGATTCTGGTTGGAGATTTTAATGTGGTCTCCTCTGCTTCTGAGAAGAACGGGCAGGGATTAATTAACTTCATCGCGGTGGAAGATTTCAATAGGTTCACTAGGGGGAAGAGTCTTCTCGATGCTGGATTTGTCGGTTACTTCCCAAACAGAACACGTGGGAGAGACTTGACCAGGTGCTTTACGACACCAGTTTCATCCTCGAATGCCCGGCAATCACCGTGCACCATCTTCCCTGCCTTCATTCGGACCACTCTCCCCTCCTCATCTCTCCAACGAACACCGTCTTCCCACCGGCGCCGTTCAGATTCCAGCGTATGTGGTGCTCGCATGACTCCTTCTTGGAGTTTGTTGAAGCTAATTGGAAGGCGGAGACTCCGGGAGAACCATTCCAGGTTTTGCACACCAAGCTAAAGCGTCTGAGGGGGGCTCTTAGGCTTTGGAACTGGGATACTTTCGGTGATCTTCGGACGGAAAAGTTTAAGCTTCAGCAGGATATTGAAGCCTTAGAAGACTCTCTCCAAATTAATTGGACCGAGACCAACTGCAAGCTCCTCACTGATAGGAAACAACAATTAGTGGGCGTCCTTGGCCATGAAGAGAAATCATCAAAGACACGGCTAATAAAAACAGAAGTCAGATGTTTAATCATGATGGCGAGGTTATTGAAATTTGGCTTTCTATCATGAAGAGCAATCAGGATCAGGCGCGCATAAACTGGGTCAAAAATGGCGATAGAAATTCGGCTTTCTATCATGCTATCATCAAAGACGGGGCTAATAAAAACAGAAGTCAGATGTTTAATCATGATGGTTCGGTTATTGATGAGGAAGAGGTGCTTGACAAAGCTGTGCAACATTTCTTGGAATTCTTCCAAGCTACACCTACTGAAAACTCTGAAGGTTTCTTGAACATCATCCCCTCCTTAGTCACAGAGGACCAAAACACTAAGATGTGCGCTCACCCGCAGGAAAAGGAAGTCGAGAAGGCGGTAAAGTCTCTAAACTCTCAAAGTTCTCCTGGACCCGATGGCTTTACGGGTTTTGTCTATGTTCATTGTTGGGATATTATCAAACAGGAAGTTATGGCAGTTGTTACAGATTTCTTCATGGGAATGCAAATACCGTCGGGCTTATCGGCTGCTAATCTAATCCTTATTCCCAAAGTCAACAAATCGATGGGCTGTAAAGATTTTCGCCCTATAAGTTTGTGTAACTTTGCTCACAAAATTATATCCAAAATTCCGGCTGATCGTTTGGCTTGTGTGCTTCCTATAATCATTTCCAGAGAACAGTCCGGCTTCGTCAAAGGCAGGAGTATTCATGAAAACATTAGCATGGCCCATGAGATGATAGCGGAAATAGATAGCAAAACCAAAGGCGGAAATTTAGCAATTAAATTAGACTTATCCAAAGCTTATGATAGAGTGAGCTGGCCCTTCTTGATCAAAGTGATGCGGAAGTTTGGGTTCATTGAAATATGGATTGATCTGGTCTATAGATCCATCTCCTGTTGTTGGTATTCGATTGCAATGAACCGGAGAACGAGGGGCTTCTTCAAGTCATCTAGAGGCCTATGCCAAGGTGACCCTATCTCTCCCGTTCTTTTCATTATAGCGCAGGATGCTTTAAGCATGAAAATAGCTCACTTGGCGCTTCATGGCCACATTAAACACTATAGTGGTAGGAAAGATAGCCTGCATCTTTCACACCTATTTTATGCAGATGACAGTATCATATTTCTCAATGGGGACTCTAATAGTGTAAACTGCCTCATGCATACAATTGCGGAGTTCTCTGCTGTCTCGGGCCAGCAGATCAATCTGGCCAAGTCCTCATTCATTGTCTCACACAAGCTCTTCATGCTGGATAAGGCCGATACTATTGCAAGAATTACGGGATTCGCGAGAGCCTATCTCCTACTAAATTATTTGGGAGTTTCGCTCTTCAAGGGCAGAGCTAAGGCAGAATACTTCACTGATCTGGCGGACAAATTCAAGAATAAAATAACGGGTTCGAGAGGACGCCTGCTATCTTTCAGGGGAAAGGTTACTCTCATAAAAAGTGTCCTTAACGTCCTTTCGGTTCATGCGCTATCGGTTATCAAAGTCCCTAGCAAATATTTGTCCCAACTTGAGCGGATAATGGCGGATTTCCTCTGGACTTCTAACGAAATTCACCGGAGAAACTAGATTGCTTAGAACAAGGTTTGTAGACCTACGACGGAGGGCGGCTTGGGTATCAGAGCTCTTAATCAAATTATGATTTCTCTTCAGGCTAAGAGATACATGTCTCTTATAAAAGGAGAATCACTATGGGCACACTTTATGATTCGAAAATACGGGGATCTTAATACTCCCAACTACAGGATTCCTCACTCTCCTTCTCTGCTTTGGAGAGCTACTATTGCTGTCTATCCCAACTTCAGCACTCTGGGACGGTGGGTCATAGGCAGGGGCAACATTCCTTTATGGAACTCAAACTGGAGCGGGTGCATCATCCCTAGACCGTCTGGTATCCGACACAATCCTAATATCTGCTAGGTTTTGAGGTCTCCATATATCAGAGCCACAGATGGCAGCTCTATTAATACTAGAAATTTACTAACTGTAGACGCAGCAGCGACTATCCTAGATGAGATAACTTTGAATGACAGTCGAGATTGGCACTGCTGGTCTCTAACGGAGCATAGAGAATTCTCGACGACAACCTACTGGAATCATTATAGGCCTCACTACAATCTATCCAAATGGAGTAACTTCTACTGGAACAAATTCATCACTCCGAAAATTGGCGCATTCCTTTGGCGATTAAGCCGCAACATCGTGCCCGTGGATGCTAGACTGATTTGTATGGGCTTCAAGTTTGCATCTAGATGCGTGTGCTATACCAGACTGTTAAGTGTTATATTAGAGTTATTAGTTAATGGGGTTTAGTCCCACATCGCTTAGAATAATAGGAGAGCGGCTAGCTTCTCCTATATATGTAGTCTCTCTTCATTAATAAAAATCATCCAATTATTTCCAACTCTACATGATATCAGAGACAAAACCCTAGCCGTCACCCACCACTCTCTCCACAAAACCCTAACCCTAACTTGTCGCTCCTCCCCCCCGCTCTAGCCGCCACCCAACCCCCCTTCTCCTATTGCTGCTGACGCTGCTCCTACTGCTGCTATCACTGCCGCTGCTCCTACTGCTGCTGTTGCCGAACCCCGCCGACCCCTCCCCCTCCTGTCGATCCCCCCCACCCCTGTCGACGCCCCCTCCTACTACTGCTGCTGCTGCCCCCTACTGCTGCTGCTGTCGATCCCCCCCCCACCCCTTCTGCCGATTCCCCCCACACCTGCCGACCCCCTGCTGCCGACCCCCCCTTCACATCAACCGACTCTCCCCCCCTCATGGCTCAGAATCCTAACCCTAATTCTTTTTCCTTTACATCAGTCGCCGTCCAACCCCTCCAAACCCTAACTTAGTTTCCAAAAACATATATATATATTTAAGGTTGTTGGGATTCTCAGAGGGTAAACATATGTTTGCTGGAACCTTTAACTCTCAATGTTAGTTTCGAAAATTTAACAAAGCAAACATATGGTTTGTTTTGCATGAATCTTTGTTTCTTTCCTTGATCTTCATACCAGGATCCAACAGAGGTTAACATGGATTATCTTTCTGTCCTGGCTTGTGATTCACACTCTCTGCTTCCTATGCGCGTGTGCCGGTTCTAACTCCGTTTTTAGCACATTGGCAGAGTTGATGTGATTATCAAGTTGAAAAGAAACAAATCGACAGTAGGACTTCTGAAAGATGGGAGACTCTACGACGAATAGCAGTGCCGCAGATACTAGTGTCAGCAACACACTAGCGGGACCAACAGGCACTAGCACGACGATTTCCTTAATTCGACTTGTCGATCGACGGTTGGAAGAGCCAGAGGGCTACTCGACATGGAAAAAGAAGGTCGAGAAGATGCTTCGTGGAATGCGGTTGTCCAAACATCTGACTGACAACCCTCCAACAGAAGATGATCCCATATTTGAGCTATGGGAGACAGATGATAGTCGACTGTTTACACAGTTGACGAATTCAATGGAAACATCGGTGGAAGACATGGCTCAGAATACGGACTCAGTGAAGGTCTATGTTGTACTGGACGTTAGGCGAGGCGAGGCGAGACCATGCCCGCCTCGCCTAGGCGCGCCTAGGCGGCGCCTAGGTGCCCGCCCAGAATTTCTTGCTGTTTTCCCTGTGTGCTGCAGTAGCAGTAGCAGCAGGAAAAAAAATCAGTATATCACCATCAAAAGAGAACGAAGGAAAAGAAAAGGAGAGAACGAAGGAAAAGAAGAGGAAGGAGAAGAAGAGGACGAAGGAGAAGAAGAGGAAGGAGAAGAAGAATACCTGAAAGGGATCGGAGGACGTCGGAGCAGCCGAGCAGCTCAGCAGTAGCGGTCGTCCCCTTCTTTGCTTCTTTTTTCCCCTTTCTTTGCTTCTTTTCTTTAGAGGAAGGACAACAGCAGCAGCAACAATTGGCGCCCAGGAGCAATAACCTGCAAGCAAACCCTAAAACCCGAAAAAAAAAAGCCCATGGAGCCCACCGCCTAGGCGCCCGACTTCGACTTCCACTGGGCGGACCTAGGCGCCCGTCCAGGCGCGCCTAGGCGTCCACCGCTGAACCCTGCCTTGAAATCCCCAGGTCGAGGCGGTGTACTCAAATCGGGCGCGCCTAGGCCGCCTAAGCGTCGCCCGTAACAACATAGGTGAAGGTGTTATGGGAGGTACTGGTAGCGGCGTTTGATGGAAAACGCGATTTGTCTCGTATCTATGACTCGGTCGTTGGTGTATACCGAGCAAATCAGGGGATAAATCTCATAAGGACCATTTTCGGGCCTTTAAGGCTATGTATGATGAGATCGACCGCATATTACCACTTACGTCGGATATTAATGAAGCAATGGCTTAACGTGAGCAGCTTCATGTCATGGCATATCTTGCCTCTCCGCCTTGATGCGGACTCCGCTCGCTCTTATATTATTGCTGGATTTGAAGTTCCGACCATGTTGGAAGTACACTACCGTGTCCTTCGGGCAGCAAAAGTCGTTGAGACCACTCCGGGTGATACTCCTGTTGATCGCTCTGCTCTTGGTGCAGCTCGTACGGGATTCCGTGGTGGTCGTGGTGGCCGACGTGGTGGCCGAAATGTTGGTCGCGATGGAGGGAGTGGCAATGGCGGTCGTGATAGAGGAAGACCGTGCACATGCTTTAATTGTGGTCAGCTTGGCCATTTCTATTGGCAATGCACTAAATCACCTGCTGCTAATATCACCACTGATGCTCCTAATGATGGTATCCGATCTATTCAGATGACTTCGGACTCATATACAGAGTTTCTTGATTTCCAGGCTCAACGTCGTGGTGACGCTTCTACTTCTGGCTCCACAGCCGGATATTCCACAGCGTGCATAGTTAGGCCCAGGCAGTAGGTAATTGACTCTGGTGCGTCCTCCCACATGACTGGTGACGCAGGTATGATACATGATTATGTCCCTGTCCGTCGTGTTTCTGACATTACTGTTGCCAATGGAGGTTCCCTGACAGTCCGAGGACGTGGAAGTGCCAGTCTTTCTTCCGGGCTGACACTCAATTCTGTACTGCTTACACCTGGGAGCCCGTTCAGTTTAACTTCTATTAGTCACATTACTCGTGAACTGCATTGCTCGGAAACATTTTTTTCTGATGGTTATGTTTTTCAGGACCTGAAAACTAGAAAAATTATCGGTAAGGGACATGTGGCTGGAGGCTTGTACCTGTTTGACGCACCTTCTTCGGTGGTCTGTGCTGGCGTAAAACTCGATCCTTTCGAGTTACATTGTCAGTTAGGTCATCCATCAACCCAAGTTCTCCAAAAAATGTACCCCTTCATTAGATATCCATGTTTCCTTTCATTGTGAGCCATGTAGTTTAGCTAAGCATCACCGAGTTCCCTATCCGGTGAGTCAAAATAAAATTGCTTCCGCTCCTTTCGAGTTAGTACATTCTGATATATGGAGACCTTGTACGATTGAATCAGTAATGGGTTTCAAGTACTTTGTTACTTTTGTTGATGATTACTCACGTGTCACTTTTGTTTATCTGATGAAAAATCGTTCTGAATTGTTTAACATTTGGTGCAATTTTCATGCTCAAATAAAAACACAATTTGGTGTTCCAATCAAAAAATTTCGGAGTGACAATGGTCGTGAGTATTTATCTCATGATCTTGATAGTCATTTGGCCCGCAATGGCATCATCCACCAAACTTCTTGTGCGTACACACCACAACAAAATGGTGTGGCCGAGCGCAAGAATCGTCATCTCTTGGAAACAACATGTGCTCTTATATTTCAAGCATGTACTTCCAAGAGATTTTGGTCGGATGCGGTTCTTACTGCTTGTTACCTTATTAACCACATGCCATCGTCAGTTTTCAATGGTAGCACTCCCTTCTCTAGACTCTTTTCCGGACGAGAGCCATTTTCTCTGCCTCTCCGAACCTTTGGCTGCTTATGCTATGTTCGGGATACCTGACCAACTCTTTCTAAATTAGATCCTAAGGCAATACAATGTATTTTCCTTGGGTATCCCAAAGGTCAGAAAGGGTATCGATATTTTTTCCCCGTCTTAAAAAGATTTTTTTTCACTCGGGATGTTACCTTCGTCGAATTTGAATTTCCTCCACTCCCACAATCCACGGATCCGATTCCCCAAGTTTATCCAGAAGAAGACTTTTTGCTATTTCCTAATCAATCACAACAGCCCCCTTACGGGTGTCCTCCCTTACCGAGGCAGTCAACCGGTCTGATGGTCCACATACACCGATTCAGTCAGCTCCGACATCACCGGCACAAACATCACCACTGGTACCTACAGAGTCCTCCTCTGGGTCTACTGCTTCGCCACAGCCTGTTCCACTAGCAGCTCTGCCTATTCCACCAGCAGACCCCCCGTCCCTACCGGCAGTTCGTCCTCGTCGTGCATGTCATGATCATCCCTTTTATATTGACAGCTACAAAGGACTTACAAGTCACATTCAGTCTCTGGTGGCTACTATTAATGGGATTCAGATTCCCAAAAACGCTGAGAAGGGTCTTAAACATCCTGGTTGGCGTGCTGCTATGAATGAGGAGATAAAAGCTCTCCAGGAGAATCATACTTGGGACTTAGTCGACTTACCTACTGGTAAACAGGCAGTAGGTTACAAATGGGTGTTCACAATTAAGGTGAAATCGGATGGCACTCTTGATCGACTAAAGGCTCGTCTAGTAGCCAAAGGATATTCTCAGACATATGGTGAGGATTACTTCGAGACCTTCTCTCTTGTTGCCAAAATAACATCTGTTCGTGTCCTAATGGCCTTGGCTGTTCGCTATGACTGGCCGCTGCTTCAGCTGGATATCAAGAATGCTTTCCTCCACGGGGACCTGATGAAGAGGTATATGTAATGCAACCTCCCGGATTTGTTGCAAGGGAGAGTAAAGTGTGTCATTTGCGAAAATGGTCTAAAACAATCGCCTCGTGCATGGTTTGGTCGATTTACACATGTTACTCAGTTTGGCATGTGTCAATCAAAGAAGAACCATTCGATCTTCTATCAACACACATCTACTGGAAGGATACTACTTGGTGTCTATGTTGATGATATTGTAATCACGGGAGACGGCAGCAGAATATTGCAGGCCTCAAGAAGTTTCTGGGAGAACAATTTCAAACCAAGGACATGGGATCCTTGAACTATTTCTTGGGCATTGAGGTCACACGGAATAAGCGGAACATTGTAATATCCCAGAGAAAGTATGTGTTGGTTATACTAAATGATCCAGGCATGATGCAAGCCAAGGGAGCAACCTCACATATGGATCCAGAGGGGCAAAGTTACTTACAGACGAAGGGGTCCTGATGACCAATCCAGAGCAATATCGTCGAGTAGTTGGAAAACTCAACTACTTGGTGGTCATGACTCGTCCGGACATTTCTTTTGTAGTGAGTGTTGCAAGTAGATTTATGGCTTCTCCAAGAGTTCCACACTGACAGGCAGTTCTCAGAATTCTGTGTTATCTAGTCAAGAATCCAGAAAAAGGAATTCGTATGGAGAATAATGGACAAACTCATATTGAGTGTTTTACTAATGCTGACTGGAGAGCATGTCTGACAGATAGACGATCTACATCTGGCTACGCAGTATTTATTGGCGAAAATCTAGTATCATGGAAGAGCAAGAAACAAAGTATAATAGCACACTCAAGCTCAAAAGCAGAATATTGAACTATTGCTTATGACACGTCAGAGATATTATATATGAAGCATCTCTTGCAAGAACTGGTAGAAGACGCAGGACCTCAAGCGGCAGATCTATGGTGTGATAACCAATCTGCTATTCACATTGCTACCAACCCAGTATTTCATGAACGGACGAAGCACATTGAAATTGATATCCACTTTGTTCGTGATGAATATACAAAGGGAGTGATAAAATTTCAACATGTAAGGACCGACGACCAGATAGCTTATATCTTCACAAAGCTCTTTTGGGTCCTCGGGTTCAATTTCTATGTAACAAGCTGGGCATGATTGACATCTATGCTCCAGCTTGAGGGAGGGTGTTAAGTGTTATATTAGAGTTATTAGTTAATGGACTCTAGTCCACATTGCTTAGAATAATAGGAGAGGGGCTAGTCTCTCCTATATATATGTAGTCTCTCTTCATTAATAAAAATTATCCTATTATTTCCAACTCTACAGAGACATAGTGAGGAGACTGTCGATCATCTCTTTGTTCAAAGTGAGACGGCGGTAGGAATCTGGGCTCATTTTGGCAAAAGTTTTCATCTTATTGAAAATCCAACGTCTCTAAACCAACTTGCGGAGGTATAGCTTACTGATATTTCTCTAACTAATACTTTGGGTATCAGTCGTAACATAATATTTGGGAACTGTATTTGGGAGTTGTGGAAGCAAAGGAATGACATTATATTTGGCAAAGGTAAAATCAACAAGCAGGATATAATATGCAAAGTTACCGCCAACCTTCAAAACATTCGGTTAGCATGCAGGATTCTTTCAAATGAGGAATCAGCGGATAGTCGGGCGCGGGGTCTTCTACATGTTCCACTACCGACGAACAAGAACAATGCGAACGGCAGGCAAAGATGGGAACCACCTAGAGAGGGCTACAAAATTAACATCGTTGGCATTTCCGGGGACGACAATGAGTCGGCAGGAGGCGGAATAATTAGGGGAGAGGATGGACATGTGGTGCTGGCCTTTTATAAGTATTTCAGGAACATCATTTCCTATAAGCCAAAACTTGAAATTATTTTGCATAGTCTGAACATTTGTAAAGACCGGAATATCCCTATTAATTCTTTAGAACTGGACAACCCAATCATTCTGAAGATGAAATCCGGAATCAGTAAAACTGCCTAGAGAAGCACGTACATCGTCAGGAGGATTAAAACTCTCCTCGCTCTCGGCACCAACTTATCCAGTATAGACAAAAGAGCTAATGGCGTGGCACAAGCTCTTGCTTCTTTGGCAAAGCCTCAAAAGAAGAGAAGATTTTCTCCCACACCTTAGCCCTACCAGACAGGATAGGGCAGGCGATCTCCTTGGATCAAAGGATTACTTAGTTATTTTGGTATCTTGGGTTCTTGGTTTGATATACTTTTGTGGCCAATTTTGGCATACTTTTGTAGGCTGCTTTGGGCTATCTCCCGGCGCCGAACTGGTTCCTGATTACTATCTATATATGGCTGAATCCGGCCACTTTTGACCTAAAAAAAAAAGTTGCATGGAGGAGATTGTGACTTCCGAAGAGGTCAACTGGAGAAGAAAATCTTGTCACAGATCTATTTGGAAGGCGAGAAAGAAACGTGCTGGAGAACAACAGTAGGCTAGCCATCATAGTCCATTCATCTTCATTGTTTTCTTTAGTTTCTTTTTTCTTTTTGTGTTACGAGAGAGGGTTTGAGATTGGGTGAGGAGAGATATAGGGTTTGGGTTAGGAGTTTTGAGGTCAAGAGAAGGTTAGCTAAGGGTTTTCGGAGAGGGAAGAGGGATCCATATACAATGGAAGTTAGGGTAGAGGGCAAGATCTTGGATGCAGGGAAGGGTCAAGGTTTCTAAGAAGATAAAAGCAGTGTCATGATAGTGTTTAGGGTTGACGTACTGAGTTAGATTAGGCTTCTGGATCGGTAAGAGGGATCTAGGTACAATCGCACCAACTAGGGTGCAGGGCAAAGCTAGGTTGATTTTAGTGTTTATAAATTACGTTAGGGCTAGAAGGATATTGTTCTGATGAAGTTTGAAAGAGGTTAGGGGAAAGGGAAGTATATGGGCTAAATAAGCTATGGTACCATTTTGAGATCTAAAGTTACTCGACTTATTGAAATTATTTTCCTTAGGGCTGTAAAGGACACGAAAAGTGATAAGGACAAGAAATAACCAACTAGATACCAGCTAGCCCGTGACATTGTGACATCAATGGTACAATCACTCGTAAAATCACTAGACCTATCCAATACAAATATAGAAAGGGGAAAAGAAAGAATGAGCATTCTTCCATAGAGGTCAACATAACTCAAAAATATGTGTAACTATACGCAAAAAATAAGCATGACGATAGGCAATCAATCATCAAGGTATTCACAAAATAACAATTAAGAATATATCTTGAACACTAGTTGTAGAGGATGCTTACTTGTAGACTATGAATAACAATAATATATACCTTAATTTGTGCAACATGTATTCGGCCCAAAATTTCTGATTGACCAACACCAACAGCAATACCCTTGTAGCGCTGATCTAAGAGTCTCAGTAACCTAGAAATAGAACAATGTGTTAACAACATATAGACACCCACTTTGTATTGCATGTAAGAATTAGGGAAAGAAACAAAACATATGATTAAAAACAAATTGGAAAGTTATTAATTAATTTCCAAAGGCTTAATTTCAACTTGATACCCTCACCTGTTGAATATTTTCAACTTGATATCCTAAACTTCGATATGCATCAACTTGTACCCTTAAAAAGGACGAAAATACTCCTGACGATCCACCTCTCTCTCGACGCCCCCTCCACCCCCTGGCTACCCCACCACCGCCCCCTATCTCTCTTCGCGCATGTTGGCGTTCGGGGGGGGGGGGGGGGGGGGGGGGGGGGGGGAGAGTGGGTGGGGGGGGGTGTGCAGGGGATGGCGGGGGCGAATTTCGTCCTTTTTTATTTTTGGGTATCAAGTTGAAAATATTCAATAATTGATGGTATCAAGTTGTCGAGTAAAAAAATTTAGGATATCAAGTTGAAAAAGGGTAGTAGTTGAGGGCATTAAGTTGAAATTAAGCCAATTTTCAAATCTGGAAACATTTTGTGATTAATGAATAAGTCTACTAAGACAAATTCAATCAAGATCTTATTTATTCTCTTAGGTACCGCATCATGGATAATGCAAGAAAATTAAAAAAAAATTACTAAACTATTGATAATATGAACGTACACAAACATAAAAATCAACCACCTGAGTTCCTTCATAGTTGACAAATAAACATTACAATCCTATAATGTTGTAAAGGAGGAATTAACAGTTCAACTTCCAAAGTATTGAGGATTCCGTACCAAACTTTATATTGGTTAATTATCTTCCCTGGATGTGTGAGGGTGGGTGTGTGTGTGTGCGCGCAGGGGATGGCGGGGGCGAATTTCGTCCTTTTTTATTTTTGGGTATCTAGTTGAATATATTCAATAATTGATGGTATCAAGTTGTCGAGTAAAAAACTTTAGGATATCAAGTTGAAAAACGGGAATAGTTGAGGGTATTAAGTTGAAATTAAGCCAATTTTCAAATCTGGAAACATTTTGTGATTAACGAATAAGTCTACTAAGACAAATTCAATCAAGATCTTATTTATTCTCTTAGGTACCACATCATGGATAATGCAAGAAAATTAAAAAAAATTACTAAACTATTGATAATATGAACGTACACAAACATAAAAAATCAACCACCTGAGTTCCTTCATAGTTGACAAATAAACATTACAATACTATAATGTTGTAAAGGAGGAATTAACAGTTCAACTTCTAAAGTATTGAGGATTCCGTACCAAACTTTATATTGGTTAATTATCTTCCCTGGATGACTAAGTTCTCCTTGCTGTTTTTTTGGGCCGCATGAAAGTAGCTTCAAAACTTTCAATTAACTGATTGGACAGACCGTTTTATATGAGGAGAAGACAAACAAAGAAACTTCCTTAGCAACTATGTCAGGTTTTATGGCTACTTTTCCAAGTGGAAGATTAATAATTTTTTTCTATTGAAGAACTCCAATCCTACGGTCTATATATTCTTGAGTCTCTTCATATATTATATATATATTTACTGATCAATATATATATATATATATATATATAGATATAGATCAGTAAATTGTACATCACCAATATGGGAGAATTTCTCTATTCCTGTGTGTATCCTTGGCCTTTACATTCACCTTATAAATAATTACAGAGACATCCTTTTGAATTTTCTTCATCATGATAGGCTTGTGAATTTCCAGCTGGTAAAGACCCTACTTCCTACATCACCAATATGGGAGAATTTCTCTATTCCTGTGTGTATCCTTGGCCTTTACATTCACCTTATAAATAATTACAGAGACATCCTTTTGAATTTTCTTCATCATGATAGGCTTGTGAATTTCCAGCTGGTAAAGACCCCTACTTCCAAATGTGCCAAACCACTGCAGCCAGGACAAATCTCATAAGGACAGAAATTTTGCTTTTCTTGCTATACCACCTCAGGATCTTTATCACTTCTTCACTTCAGGATTGCAACTCCCTCTCCTCTGGAAACCCAGTTTCAAGGAGTTTAGCTTCCAGAAGATATAGACTTTATAGGCACAGTAGAAGAACATATGTTGGATTGATTCTGGTTCAGCTTTACACAAAGGACACTGGGGATCAATTTGCATACCCCAACCAAGTAACTATCCTTAGTCAGCAGTCTATTGAGTATTTCCTTGTACAGACAGACATTCATCGTCAAACAGTTGTAACTAAACCATATCACACTAGGCCAACCCACAGTTGTGTGTTTCCTGACCAGCTGGATTGCAGAGCTCAAACTAAAGATACCGTCATTGTGCTTTCCCAAAACCTAGTAATCTTCCCTTTGGGAATTGTCTATCTTGATCCTCTTGATTTCCTCCTCCAAGTGTCTGGTATCCTCCAACTTAATCCAAGCTCCAACCTCTATGATACTGCTAACAGGAATCTAGCCTCATCCAATTGGGAGTTTGAGACAATAACTCACTGGTTGCAATTGCCCTTCCGATGTTAGGCAGACACACTCCCCGACATCTTAGGATAGTTTTGAATGTTACAGATGAGTTATTGTCCTCATAACATTTCAAAAGTTTCTACCTTTTAAGGTATCTAGCCTCATCCAATTTTCCTACATCACATGTTAGGAATCTCCACGAAGCTTATCTGCAAAACCTTCCTTGAGCCTAGTGAGCATTGTGAGTCCCAAGCCACCTTCCACCTATATGATTTACAAAGTTGTTCCCAGCTAATAGTGGCCCTACTATCCCTCCACAGGAAATTAGAGCACATCTTCTCAAGTTTTCCCAAGACACTGGTTAGGGATCTGGAAAATCTGCAACAAGTAACAGTTCACAGCAGCAATGACAGATTTTATGAGTTCAATTCTAGCAGGAAATGGAAGTAATTGACTCTGCCATCCTTCTAATCCCTCCTGTAGTATTCTACTAGCAAGTGACAATCCTCACGTTTGGTATAGTTAACTGATAAGGGGACTCCTAGGTATCTCACAGGCAGAGTCTCCTCCTCAAGTTCCAGTATTTGCATCAGGGCACTCCTCTGAGTACAGCTTGAGTTGAAATAGACCTTCTGGTGGTGCTGAGTAGGATGAGGATTCCTCCAAAATTTGCTTTAGTTGTGTAGAGTTGAATAATGGGATGAATTGTTATTGAAGGGGGAAGTTACATACATATAGGAGAGGCTAACACCTGTCACTATTATTCTAGCCAATGTGGAACTAAAGCCCAATACTAATACTTAACACATACTAATACTTAACACCCTCCCTCAAGTTGGAGCATAGATGTCAATCATGTCCAGCTTGTTACACAAAAATTGAACCCGAGAACCCAAAAGAGACTTCGTGAAGGTATCGGATATCTGATCACCGGTCCTCATATGGTGAAACTTTATCACCCCCTATGTATACTCATCACGGGCAAAGTGGATGTCGATTTTAATGTACTTCTTGTAGAAGATGCTTAAGATATAACACATCTGCTTTAACATGGGCAATGGCTCAATATTCTGCTTCTGAACTTGATCGTGCTATTAAATTCTGCTTCTTACTCTTCTACGATACCAAGTTTCCGCCAATAAATATCGAGTAGCCAGATGTAGACCGTCTATCTGTCAGACTTGCATCACAGTCAGCATTGGTAAAGCACTCAATACGAGTACGTCCATGATTCTCCATCGGAATTCCTTTTTTCGGATTCTTGACTAGATAGCACAGAATTCTGAGAACTGTCTGCCAGTGTGAAATTCTTGGAGAATCCATAAATCTACTTGCGACGCTTACGACGAAAGAAATGTCTGACCGAGTCATAACCGCCAAGTAGTTGAATTTTTCCACTACTCGACGATACTGATCTGGATTGTCCACCAGGACTCCCTCATCTGGAAGTAACTTTGTCCCTAGATCCATAGGAGAGCATAGTTTTAAAAGGCGAAAGGCGCACCAAGTCGCAAAGGCTCCTGGAGCCTGAGGCGCTAGGCGCAAGGCTCAAGGCGCGCATTTTGAAAGCTAGGCGCACTTTTTTCTTTATATGTAAAAAATATCTACATTTAAAAACTTAGCTACACAGAAGTCCAAATTCCTTGAAAATATCACTAATTATAGGCACAAAATTATTCTTTATATATATATATATATATATATATATATATAAAAGATGCAGCGGCAGCCACAGGAGCCCGACGCCCCTAGGGTTTACGCGGACGGCCCTTCCCCTCCCCCCCCGATCCGCTCGCGGGGAGGGGGGCGTGCCGGCCGGGAGGTGCGGGAGGGGGTGATCGACCCCCTGGCGGCCCAGGCGGAGGGTGCAGCGGGACCCCCCCACGCGAGGGGGGGGGGGGGGGGTGGTCGGGAGGCCTCAGCGGATCCCCCCCAGGCGGGGGGGGGGGGGAGGGGGGGGGGGGGTCGGGGGGAAGCGGATTAGGGCACCGGCCTGGCGGCGGCGGGACAGGGCCCAGGCCGGGCGGCGGTTCCCCCCTACGCGGGGGGAGGGGGGGTCGGGTAGCGGTGGAGGGAACACTCCAGGCGGGGAGGGGTCGGGCGGAGGCGGCGGTGGCTCGCCCGGCGGAGTGGCTCCCGTGTTCGAGTTCGGGTCCGGAGGGCACATCTCTGAGGAGGCCGGCTGGCAAACGGTGACTCGACAACGGACGAGAGGACGGAGAGGGGCTCAGTCCCAAGTTGCGGGAAGGGCGGGGCCTGGGATCCATGGAAATCGATCCTCGATCGGCGCTATGGATCCCCGGCGACGTAGGGGAGGCACGGTGCGATATGTTCCGGGTTGGAGGCCTAAAGCGACGGCGGCCGAGAAGGCTAAGGGTATTGCTACCGATACCGGCAAGACAGGCCAGGACCCTGACATCCCCCCGGCCAGGACACACGCTGAGGAGCAGAGGCCTCGATCCTGGAAGGAGGTATGCACGCCAGTGACTGCGAAAAGCCCGATGTCGATGGAGTATGTCACAACGATGTCGGTTGGAGGAGGGCTTCGGGCGTATTTTCCCGCTGAGGAAATAGCGGTTGTCTCCGAGTTCTGGAAGAACACCCTGGTGCTGTATGTACTAGGGAACAAACCGTTCTATGGCCAAATTCGGGGGTATGCGGAGCGTGTCTTGAGACCCAAAGGTAGTATGAAATTCTTCTCTCGGGAGAATGGGTTCTACTATGTTAAATTTGGGTTAGCGGAGGACGTGTCCAGGATCCTCAAGGGGGGGCCTTGGTCATTTGATGGGAGACTCATTATTCTGAAGGAGTGGACGCCGGAGTTGAGGTGTGAGAAGGAAGTGCTGAATGCTATCCCTATCTGGGTCAGATTTCCTGAGTTCCCAGTTAAGTACTGGAGTATTCCGCTTCTCATGCGTCTTGCCAGTCTTGTAGGGAAGCCGATCAAAGCCGACGAGGCTACCACTTTCCGAACTAGACTGATGTATGCCAGAGTATTCGTGGAGATCAAGGCGGGCTCAGAGCTACCAAATATGCTTGAGTATTAGGTACCGTCTGGGGAGGTTCTGACCCAGGCGGTAGAGTACGACTGGGTTCCCCCCATGTGCTCTCATTGTGAGTGTTTTGGGCACACTACCGGTGCTTGCAAATACAAGGGGAAGGAGCCTGCCAGGCCACAGGCAACTCGGATGGAGGCACCGGGGAAGGAGACGACCCCCGGTCAACTGCCGGGGGAGACGGAGCCCGTCAGACATACGGAGGACACTGGGATGGAGGTTGATAGGATGCTGGAGTCAGGATCATCGCAGCGACAGGAGAGTACGCAGGGTGCTCTGGTTCCGTTCAGGCCACAGAGAGACATCGTGACCAGGGGTATGAGCGCGGCTGGTGGTAGTCAGATGGTGACGGAGGCCCCCCCGACGATCATGGTGTACAGCAGCAGGAAAAGGCACGCCCCGGCCACTCGGGTGGATATCCCTCAGGCGAGGGATATGGATGACCAGATTGAAGACAACCCTGACTGGACTCTTACGCTCAGCAGGATACAGGCCCACCTTGCCCCTTCTTCTATGGTAGATGCTGTCATTGATAAGGCGGATGAGACACTTCCCTCGAGTGTCGATCCAGACAAGTTCCAGGGGGACCCCTCATCTCTTAATTAGATGTCAGTCCTAGCATGGAACATTAGGGGGGGTGTTCCATTGGGCGATGGAGGGAGATTAAAGAGGTTCTGAGAAGAGAAGCGTGTGACATTGCTATCCTACTGGAGACGAAGATTAGAGGGGCCGCTATGCTCTCACGTAGGACTCCGACAAGCTGGGATCACATTCACAACTTAGATCTTTGCGGTATGGCAAGGATCTGGGTTAGGTGGAACAAAGGTAGCTGGGAGGGGGTGCAGATCCTTAAATCAGAGCAACTCATCGGCGTTACTTTAGAGAACAAAGGTGGGTTCCGTTTCATCTTGGGTGTTGTCTATGGGCACAATGACCGTAGACTTCGGGAGGCTCTTTGGGAGGACATTGTGCATCTGGGTCTTATGGCGGACAACATGCATCTCCCTCTGCTCATTATGGGGGACTTCAATGCTATGCTGCTCCGTCACGAGAAGGTGGGAGGTCGACCAGTTCCGGACCCGATCTTATATGACTTCCAGAGGTGTTTGCTTATGTCTGGGATGTGAGGGCTGGAGAGGGCTGGACACATTTGGACCTGGCACAACAAGGCTACTCAAAACCGGATTGCTTGCCAGTTGGACAGAGCCTTGGACAATAGTGAGTGGTTCAGATGCTTTCCGAACTCGGTGGGGGAAGGTCTGGCGGCGGGTACTAGTGACCATTGTCCCATCCGGGTAGGCCTGTGTGAGAGACCTATCTTGAGGACGAGGCCGTTCAGGTACAACAACAGTTGGTACCTGTCGACTGGATATGAGGAGGTGGTTATGGGAGAGATGCAGCACTTTCGGGATGGCACAGCTCAGTTACGCATGGTCCACAAACTCAAGCAGATCAAGCGGGCCATCAGAGGGTGGGTGAAGACGAGACCGCGGACCTCTTTGGCAGATAAGGAAGCTGAACTCCGGGATACTCAGGTGGCCCTCCAAGCTGACATTCTGAACGGAGAGTTGGCGGCTAAGGAGAAGATCCTGATTGAGGAGGTCAGCACCATGAGACTGCAGGAGGAGATTAGTGCGGCGCAGAGGGCCAAGTGTACCTGGCTCAAAGATGGAGATCGCTGCACCAACTTCTTCTACGATGTGATACGCACTCGCCAGCACCGGAACAGCATACCCAGACTTCTGAATGCTGAGGGACGTCTAGTTGGGGACCCGGTGGAGATACAGGAGGAGGCCGTCCGTTTTTACACTGACTTATATCACCAGACGGACTACACTAGCACGTTCCCAGCCCTTGTCACGAAGAGACTGGTGACCCGGCACGGGAACAGTCTGCTTCTGGCACCTGTGCGGATGGAGGAAGTGGAAGACATTGTGATGAAGGCCAATCCCAACAAAGCCCCCGGGCCGGATGGTTTCTCTTCTGGGTTCTTTAAGCGACACTGGGGTGTGCTTAAGGCCCCGATCCTTGCGGCGGTTCAGGAGTTCTTTGTGGAGGGTAGGCTTCTGAAGGAGATGAACCACACATTCCTGACGCTAGTGCCTAAGAAGGAGGGAGCGACCTCACTTGCAGATTTTCGGCCCATTGCTTGTTGTAATTTTCTTTACAAGATTATCACTCATCTTATGTGCAGGCGTATGGAGGGGATTATGCAGGGATTGGTATCCCAGAATCAAGCTGCGTTCATCAAGGGCCGGTCGATAGCGGAGCACAGCCTGCTAGCTCATGAGATGGTGCGGGAGTTCAGCAAACCTGGAGGGATGAAGGCTTGTGTGAAGCTTGATCTCCGGAAAGCGTATGACACAGTCAACAGGGAGTTCCTGTGTCACTTGATGCTTGCCATGGGCTTCGACGAGAGGTGGGTTGCGTTGGTGAGGGAGTGCATCTGCTCCCCTACTTTCTCTGTCCTCATCCAGGGCACGCCGCATGGCTACTTCAGTAGCAACAGGGGGTTGAGGCAGGGAGACCCCCTCACCCCGTATCTTTTTACCCTGGTGATGGAGTACTTTACTTGCATGATGGATTTGGCAGTGCATAGCAAGAGGATTGTTCCCCTGTTCCGATTGGTGAGACCAGTTGTATCCCACTTGATCTATGCTGACGACCTTTTGGTGCTTCTCCAGCCTTCCATGCGGGGAATGAGCGCGCTCTCTGATATTATGGAGGAGTTCGGACGGCTCTCTGGGCTCCAGTTAAACAGGGAGAAGAGCAGAGTCTACTTTAGCTCACGATGCACACAGCAGGAGGAGAGAGCCTACGCCTTAGGAGTGGACAGAGGCGAGCTTCCAGTGAAATACCTGGGGGTCCCGCCAGAGAGCAGGATTGTCACAGCTTGGTGGACTTTGCTCAGAGGAGGGTGGAAGGCTGGCAAGCTGCGGGTCTATCCTTCGGAGGCCGGATAGAGTTGGTGCGTTCGGTTATTGCAGGCATCACGATGTTCTGGTTCCAGTCTATCCAGATCCCCTCGGCTACTATTCGTAAAGTGGAAGCCATTTGTGCTTACTTCATCTGGAGGGGAGGGATGCATGCGATATCCTGGGACCAGTTATGTCGGCCACGGGAGGAAGGAGGAGTGGGGTTGAGACCTCTTCATACAGTCAGGAAGGCAGCTTGTGTGAAGATGGCCTGGAGATTCATCAAGGGGGGATCGCTCTGGACAGATTGGATGGCGAGCAGATACCTGAGGAGGACCAACTTCTGGGCTTGCAGGATAGACAACAATTTCTCGGTCACGTTCAAGGCCATCCTGAGGTGTAGACCGGTGCTCCAGACCGCTATCTGCAGGCACATAAAGGATGGGACGAATACAGACCTCTGGTTGGACCCCTGGTTGGGTTCTAGATCCTTGCTCGAGCTTCTGGGGGGGCAGGGGGACAGAGAAGCGGGCAGGGGGCTCATCTGCAGTCGGATCATCAGAGATGGAGTATGGAGGCCTGAGGGATATGCTTATACAGCTCAGCTAGCCGAGGAGATTCGCTTTATTACTATCGACGCTAGCCAGGCTGAGGATATATGGAGCTGGGCAGGCCCAGGTGCGGGGGGCGGGTCAGGTCTTTTCTGCTTTCGCAGCTGCTACGATTTGGTTCGGACCCACCACGACCAGGCTGAGGAGGTGGACTTCATCTGGGGCAAGGGCGTAGCTCGGAAAATGCAACTTTGTGCATATCGTCTTCTCCGGGGTAGACTGATGACTAGAGACAGACTCCTCCGGTTTGGGATGCATATCCCGGATGCCAAATGTGTGCTATGCAATGAGGTAGATGAATCTATGGGGCATCTCTCCTTTGGTTGCCCGGTGACCTGGCACATTTGGACGGAGCAGTGTGCACAGCTAAGAGGAGGAGTTGGGGTGGACCGAGACATCCGGAGCATTCTCAGCTGGATCCGAGATCACAGAGGCCGGGATCCGGGGTGGGCTAGAAGAGCCAGAGTTCGTCTTGCTGTGTCTGTTTGGCACATCTGGAAGGAGCGGAACAGACGTATCTTTGAGGGCTTGACTACCCCCCTATTGAAATTCTACACAATATAGAATTCGATGTATCTGTTATGGCCCCATAATCATATTTTTGGGGCATGAAGTGTAGTGATGTTGTAATTTAATACCTTTTCCGCTATAAGCGAGGAATAAATTCACCCTTATTCCAAAAATATATATATATATATATATTTATTTATTTATTTTTATTTTATTTTTTTTAAGAAAATTCCCTCAATTTATTAAAGGCGGCTCAAAACAGCAGACAAAATCCGTATACAAGGTGCAAAATGCCGAAGCCTATACAGGTATACCACAAAAGGAGGGAGGGGGGAAAGCGAAACAATCGTCATGGGCTAGGGGGGAGCACCGACCAGAATGCTCTCGAACTGTGGGAACACACGGTGCTCCACTTACAGCATTGGCGGACAACTTTCCGTAAGAGCTGGTCTGCCGAGTATAGGTGACCTTCGTATCTCGCCTTGTTGCGATTCTTCCAAATGACCCAAGTAGCGACCGCTGCGTCGATCTGGTGGCCATGGGAGGTAGAACCCCAGAAAGTTAGTAGATCGTGGAAGCGTCCACCGCCCTGCTCAATGCTAAATAGCTGGTTAAGGGTTGTCCAAGTCCTGTCTGGCAGCGTCCCCTGGCAGAAGATGTGATCGATAGTCTCCGTCTGACGCTCAGAGCAGCAGGAGAAAGCTGATGCTAAGCTAATCCCGATGGTGTTAAGGATGTCGTCTGTCGGCAGTTTCTTTCGGATGACTCTCCACAAGAGGAAGGACCACTTCTTAGGGATGCAGGAATGCCAATAGTGTGCTATGGAGAGGTATGGCCGACCGGCGCCATGGATAGCGATTCTCGCCGACCTCACCGAGAATGCCCCCGTCGCCTCGAGGGACCATCTCAACGCATCCTCCTCGCCACTGATGCGTAACCCTCTCTCGCGGATGCCATCTGCCGCATCGTTACCGGACCACTCACGAACCTGGTCCCAGTTCCAGTCGTCGGTAGAGGGGTTCCACAGGTCTCTGATCCTACAATCTCTCGGGGTCTCCGTAAGACTCGGGATCATGCTGTCTCCAACCCATCTCTCAAGGAATGGGTTCGAGTCGCCCGCTCCCAGCTGGAGTCTCATCGCTGGCTCGGCAAGGTCGCGGCCGATAAGGATGCGACGTCAAGCCGCTGAGGATCTGCAGTTGGATATGGCCATAGAGGGGTGCATGTGTTTGAAGTATCTGGCTTTCAAGAACCTGCTCCATAAGTTATTGCTCGTGCGGAGTTTCCACCACAGTTTCATCGAGAATGCTTTAACAATGTGAGTGAGTTTGGTGAATCCCAATCCCCCCTCGCCTGTCGGGTGAGCCATTGATTCCCAGCTAGCCCAGTGATGCTTATCCTGGCCGTTGCTATGCCCCCAGAAGAAATTACAAAAGATCTGTTCGATCGAAGAAAGAACCTTAATGGACGGCGAGCACGCAGCTAGGGTGTGGATGGGGATGGAGGATAGCACGTGATTGATGAGGATAATCTTGCCACCCGGGGATAAGGTGGCATTGTGCCACCCTTCCAGTTTCTTCCTGATTCTGGTGATTAAGTCCTCGAAAATGCCGATGTTGGATTTCCCGTACACTAAAGAGCAACCGAGATAGTTGAACGGGGGCTTAGCAACTGAAAAGGAAATTAAGTTGGAGAGGTTGTTGGCGTGCTCTCTATTGGTGTTGTGGTGGGCGTAGATAACGCTCTTGGAATGATTGATTTTCTGGCCTGAGCATCCAGAGTATCTCATCAGGGTATTGTGAACCACTGCCACCGCGCCTTCATCCCCGGAAGAGAAGATGAGAAGGTCGTCTGCGAATGCCAGATGGGTGATGATAGGGCAGCCACTGGAAGTATGATAGTGCTGGAAGTTAGGGGTGTTGACCATATTGTTGAGGTTCCTACTCAGAGCGTCAGTTGCTATGATGAAGATGGTGGAGGATAGTGGGTCTCCTTGTCTCACCCCGCGGTGGGATTTAAAAAATCCCTCAGCATGGCCATTGATGACCGTCGAGAAGCACGAGTTGCTGATGGATCTCCAGACGATATTGGTCCAAGTTTCCGAAAATCCGAAAGCTCTGAAAATCCAGATCATGAATTGCCAATCCAGTCTGTCATACGCTTTCTCCATGTCGATTTTGACGGCAATGTTGCCTCCCCTCACCGGAAATTTCATGCAGGTGATTAACTCTTATCCCAGCATAATATTGTCCTGGATGTTCCTCCCGCGAACAAACCCGCTTCGCTCCTCCGCAATGATCTTGGAAAGAATACCAGCCATTCTGGTTGCGATGACCTTGGATATGATCTTGTTGGTGAAGTTACAAAGACTGATGGGTCGAAAGTCACGGAAGGACTCCGGGTTGTCTTTTTTGGGGATTAGGATCAGGTTGGCACTAGAAATGGCTTTAGGGTATATAGCACCTTCGAAGAAAGTGATCGCCGCTTCGGTGATGTCTTGCTTGATAATATCCCAGCATGTGCGAAAGAATACCCCCGAAAACCCGTCCGGACCTGGCGCACTGTGCTCGTTCAGAGCCCACACTGCATCTTTAACTTCCTGAACTGAGGGAGGGCGGTTCAACTGGACGTTGTCGGTGTCGTTAATGAGGAGGGAGATTTGGTCTAGGAATGATCTATCTTTGTGAACCGTCTCTTTGGAGAATAGTTTGGAATAGAAATCCGTGGCTGCCTCATGAATGCTTTTTTGGTCGGTAATGATGTTCCCATTGTCATCAGCTGTCCTGTGAATCGAGAGCTTCTGTCTGCACCCGTTAATGCAGGCATAAAAGTACTTCGAGTTTTTGTCCCCCTCGCTGTCCCATTTCAACCTCGCTTTCTGTTTCCAGAAATCGGTCTCCACTTTGATCCTGAATTTAAGCATAGCCTTGGGGAGGCTGAGGGCTCTCCTAGCCGCTAGGGAGCGATCCGTGACGACTAGGGCTTCGGCGCGGGTGACGTCGTCCTCGGCGACGCGAACGGCTTGAAAGATATCTCCGTAGGCGAGCTTGCTCCAGACGAACAAGGCTTTCCTGGTGGCTTTAAGCTTGTTGCTCACCCGAACTAGGGGGTTGGGGGATTCCTCGCGGTTCCATGCTTCCGCAACGATGCCCAAAAAATGGGGATGCATGGTCCAGAAGTCGAGGAACTGGAAGTTCTTTTTGGATGAGTTAGTCTTGTTATTGATCTCAACCAACAGGCGGGTGTGGTCAGATTCTGTGGAGTTGAGGTGGGACAGATTGGTGGTGATCCCCATTCCGTGCCAGAAGGCGTTCGTGAGGGCCCTGTCTAGCCTAGAGTATTGACGATGGTTGCTATCCTGCATGTTGCACCAGGTGAATGCATTGCCAGTGAACTAGAGAGTGGTTAAGTGGGCATTGAAGATGAAGTTGTTGAATCAAGCATGGCCGGAGCGGGGGGACGGCCTCCGGTTTTCTCCGCGCTGCAGGTGATCGCATTGAAGTCCCCAATGCAAAGCCAAGGGGAGTTGGTGTGGAGGTGATGGATGTCAAGGAGGTCGTCCCAGAGTTGTTTCCTCTCCGCAACATCGCAGCTGCCATGGACCGCTGAAAGGATGGCGCGATTGGGAAGTCTTGGGTGATCGAACCAACAGGAGAGGGCCTGTCGGGAGTCCTGGATGACTCCTAATTTGACGTCCTTCGTGCAGAGGATCCAAATATCGTGTCTGCCAGCTATGGCCATGGGAAGGCCCAGTTGCAGTTGGATGGATTTTAATCTTTTGGGGGGATTTTGGGTTCAAGAATGATTAGGATATCTATCTTGTGAATTTTCCGCAGATTGGTTATTCTCCTTAACGTCGGTTTGTTCGCCAGACCGCGGACATTCCAGGATAGGATGTTAAGCATTAGGGATGTTGTGGGAGGGTTTTTTGTTCCGCTTGGCGGCGGATCTGGTTTGGATGGTAGTGGTTACAGTGGGTCCGTGGTTTGCACTGGTCTCGCTCGAGGTAGAAGGTCCTGCCTCCGTTGAGGGGGGGTGATCGTTATATGACTGCTCCTGCGGGGTCGGTTGCAGATTGACCGATTCTCCGGCAGAGTCCAGGATAGGATTCTCTGGTGGGATGATTATGGAGTCACTGGTGCTCCCTGTCAGAAGATTAGTTTGCTGAAGAGGGGCACCCACGGCAAGGACCTGGAGCCCTCTCCGAACTAGGTCTGGCCCTAGAATAGCTAGGGCCTCTACCACGGGGTCTTCGATGGTGAGCTGTTGATTAGCTTCGGTGATGTCGGTGAACTGTTCTACGCCTACCGGATTGGGGAGAATCTCGGTGAGTGCGCGGTCGGCTGGGGGAGAGGATGTCTCCTCTGGGTCTTCCGCGTCCTCCGAATCAAAAGCATCGAATTGGTTGGATAGGGTGAGAGCTTGGGTGCTGTGGGGGATCAATTCTTTGCTGGGAGATTCGCTCCTGTCAGACGAGGCGCCTCCGGAGCCGAATCGAGTGTGCGAATTTGGGCGGGGTAGGAGAGGTGGCATGGGTGTCCTCTCCTCAGTTGGCTCGCTGTCTTTTCTGGGTGGTTTCTTCTTTAGTTCTGGATGAAGTCGGTGGCAGTGCTTCGGGAGATGACCTCTTAAGTGGCAGTGGTTACAGAACATGATGTGGTTATCGTAGAGGATTTGTTGGGTGTGGGTTCGGTTGTCCAGCTCGATGTTGATAAAATTGGGTGGTTCGGTGATGAGGTCGAGTTCCACACAGATTTTGGCGTAGTGGGCTTTGGTGAGGTTGCTGGTCTCAGGGGCTGAGGCCACATACGTGCCGAAAGAGTTAGCGATACGCCTGAGAGCCACTGGGACGAAGCAAATGAGGGACAGATTAGGCAGAGTGATCCAGGCGGCGACTGTCGCTGAGTCTTCTTTAGTGCTAAAGCTAGATGACCACTTGATGATCTTCATCTGATGGGAATCGATCATGCACGTGCCTTTGGACCAGACTGCCTTATGGTCTAACTCGGAAGAGAGGTGAAGAAGGATGTGTTTGGGATCAAGGGGAGCTACACGGTAATCCGCAGTGAGTCTCCAGCTGGCTATCGTCTCCTGCACCCTAGGGAGCTTGGGACATCCGGATGAAAATTTAAGGATGAAAGAGTGGGGGAATGAATTCGCTAGTGAGGACATCTCCATGTCGGTGAATGGAACCGAGGGCATCGGTGACTCCTGAGAGTACTCAATGTCCGGAAGATTGATGTCTGGGACGAGAGGCGCCTTGGCTGACGCCAGATCCGGGCGTAGCTTGGCTGTGAAGGTCGGCGGAGAGGGGTCGGCCGAGGAAGGGATCAGGAAAGAGCTACTGGAAGGAGGGAGGGCAATCGAGGTGGGGATCAGCTCGGGGCGGTGGGTGTTGCCTGAGGAGGCTGCCTGGGGGATGCACTCTGGTTGGGGGATAGCCGGTGGAGACTTCTCAGGAGCGGGACTCGCGCCGCTCGCTGAGGAAGGCACCACAGACGGACCAACGGCAACTGGAGGAGGGGGAGGGTGAGAGTCCGGGACGGCCAATGCGAGATCCCCTGGCTCGGACGTGCTGAGGACGAGAAGGTTGGGATTCGGGGGGCGGCCCGTTGTAATCAAAGAGGCGAAGGGGGGAATAATCGAAGGCACAGGGTGTAGTGCCCCGTCCCGCTCAGTCAATCGGAGGAATCGAAACGCTGACGACGTTCGGACTTAGCCTTGCAACGGCTGCTCGAAGACATCGCTCGGTCGAGGCGACCGCTTGCTCAGGTGGGGTAGTTTTGGTGAACTCGTCTCATATTTGCCTTCACATAATAAATCGCATGTTTTCAACTTGCACAAGTAGGCTTGATAATAAAAGAGACGAATCCACATAGGTAAAGGGAATAATCCCGACGGGTCGAATTGAGTTAGAATATGGAAAGGTCCAAAACGATCGTCTTAGAGTTGGTGCACGGCGTGCTTTGAAAATGACACTTGGTCCTTCGTCCCGTGGCTTGGGGGAAGGAAGAGTTGGTCTTCGCCACAAGCTAAGAGTTAGCCAAATTCATAGGCGTCGCCCGCATAAATGCTTCATAAAGCATGCACGGTCTCATTGCCCAAGGCGTGGCATAGCCTCTGCTCACCGACGGGTTAAGTTGTATTGCACGGCTTGTGGCATAAGTCTAGGCACTTCAAATAACTTAGTTGTTCAAGTCAAACGCGTGCACGGCACGTTCCCACGACGCAAGGCTTGACGCAGCCTTTGCTCGTCATGTTGTTGCAAAGTAAGTTAGGCAAGTTACGTTAAGCTATCAGGAGTAGTAGCAGGCATGGCCCTTTGAGTTCTACGGCCGGGTATAACCACATAGTCTCACGATCGTAAGGCCCGTCATATAGAGTATGACTTGGGCGGTGGTGTCACATAGAGTTTCAAGTTGGTTTGAGACACGATGGCACGGATTTAGTGTTTTAAGGCACGGGCCACGGTTGAGTCATTGAGTTTGGAAAGTGTTTCGATAGTTGTTCTTGAGTGCGTGAAATGATAGGGCAAGAAAGAAAGAATGCTCGCGACTGGGTCGTCGAGGCAAGAAAGAAAGAATGCTCACGACTGGGTCGTCGAGGCAAGAAAGAAAGAATGATCACGACTGGGTCGTTGAGGCAAGACAGAAGAATGCTCGCGACTACGGGTCATCGAGGCGGTCTCAGAATTGAGAAGTATTGAACTTGGCCCTGAAAGAGATTGATAACACTAGAGGTAGAATGACTGTGTGAGACGTCAGTTTGAGTCGAGTCTTGCATGGTCATGGACAACTTGTCGACAAGGTAGAGTTTCCTCGAACGGCCTAAAGCGGACGGGGACCGGTTCTTGGGAAGCAGCATTAGCACGTGCTGGATGACCGCACAAGTTAGCGCAGAGTCATGCAGCGGAGCTCGCTACTCGTGCTGGCAAGGGCGGCCGCCTAACAAGCTAAAGGAGTCCACGATGGCTCTGGGAGTCGGTGACCAAATTCATATAGATGAGTCGGCATGGCGACAAACCCGCATGTGTGCCTTTGGATTGAGTTGAGTTGAATATGTGTGTATAGTTAGAACACAATGTTGGGCCTAAGATTTGGTTTCAACGTTGGCGTCGTGCTTCGGCACGAAATGTGGCGTCAAGTTTTATGTTGTCGGCATATAAGTTGCATAGTTATGATTGAGTGGTCCTGAGTTTAAGTCGGGAAACGCCGCAAGGCAAAGTCGGTCGAATGATGCTTAGCCACAAGTCTCGATTTGGGTCAGTTGGTGATCAAAGTAGCAAGGGCCGCGAGGCGGTGATGTGGTTGAGTCGCACATAGTTGCGAGGCACGGCACAAAGGATTTGTAGCACGGTCATAAGGAAATTGGGTACTACCGCGTAGTTGCGTCTCTGATTTTGGGCCGCAAGGCAAACACGACTTGATAGGTTAACGTTGTTGATACAAGCACGGGATGGTCTAGAGACAAAAAATAGGCCAAGGCGTCTGTCCTAAAACTGATCCTAAGGCAAGAGTAGAAAGACAATACAAAAGGGGACTAAGCTGCACAAATTAAATTAACGTGTTGGTTTTGTATGGGTGGGCGAGGAGCTCATTCCACCAGTACAGTTGAGTACTGACACCCACATAGTTTACATGTGCAGACACAGGTAGAAGCTCGTGGCGCGGAGCTCGCTTGGATGCGTCGAGGCACGGAGTTCCTTGGCGATTCGAAGCATGCGGCCGCATGGATTAAAGACTTATACGGGACATAATGTATGGACGTCGCCTTCCGAAGCTTCCGCTGGATGAAGACTTGTAATTGAGAGATGAGAGAGAGCTGAGTGAACTTGTAAAATGTGAGAAGAGTGAGCTTGAGAAACTTGTAATCTTGGCCTTGCGCCCCATTGTAACCTTGTTTCAATATCAATAAAAGAGCTTCTTTTGAATAACTCATGTTGATCTAAATTTCCGCTGCATGTTTCAATGTCTCTGCATGGGACTTCTGTGCGACGACCCCGTCGCAGCCGTTGAAATCGGCCGTTATGGAATCCGCCTTGCACGAGCGCAATCTAGGCTCGTGCGGCATCACGCCTTAGCGAGGACGATCGCTCGTACGGGAGCGAGGCGTGACACAGGGGGGAGGCCGGGGGCCTCTGAGGGAATAATAGAAGGAACAGGAGGGAGGCCGGAGGCCTCAGAGGGGATGCCAGGGGCTGGGGGGGCAACGATGGGGAAGGCTGGAGGAATGGGGGAGGTGAGGGCCTAGGAGGGTTGAGTGGGAGGGGTGTTAGAAGGGGCGTAAAGCGCAGCGGATGGGGCGAGAGGAAGATCGGTGAAGGGGGGGCGTAGAGCGCAGAGTATAGGCCGAGAGGATGGTTGGCGTAAAGGGAGTACTGAGTGTGGAGGTCGGGCGTAGAGGGGGTGGGCCCGCCTGAAGGAGCGGGGGTTAAGGATTGGGAATACGCGGAGAGAGCATCAGGCGCGTAAAAGTCGTGGAATGAACCGGGCGCGTAAAATTCGTTGATAGGGGGGGCCCACCTGAGGGCTGAGCGATAGAGCCTGGCGCGTAGAGTCCATGGGGGGAGCGGGCCCCACCAGGATAAACCGCGCGCGAGGGAATATTACGCTCAGCAGTCATTAAATGAGGGTGGCCCACCACATTCAGTAGGTATACTGAACCGTTCACGTGGTGCCAGAGGGGAAGGCCCCCCATGCCTGCACCACAGGTGGGCGACTCTCCCGAGGAGGGGGAAGCTCCGTTCGAATTTCGAACCGAAGCGGGAATGGGCAAGTGGGCGGTGGGGAGCTGGAGAAGAGGATAGGAGCTGCGGGCGTACACGGGTGCTGGGTGACCCGCCAAAGCAGATGCAGGAGCAGCAGGCGCGTACGCGGGAGATGGGGAGAGGGGGACGCGTGCTGGCGGAGGGCTGCAATGAACAAAACTGGGGCCTGTGAGGGGGAGGAGCAGAGAACTGGGGTGGGCAGCCTGAGGGGCGGACGCCGGGAGGATGGGAAGAGGACTGGGAGGAGGGAGAGCAGATGGGGAGTAGGGGGCGTGATGAGGGGGAATATGAGGGGAGTAGAGTTGACGGATCAACTCCATGCAGTCGGCCGGCCAAGGATGGGCCATCGGCTGACACTGACCACCGGGGGAGAGCCTGAGAAGGGAAGCCCTAAGGTCTTCCCGGGAGGGAAAGGAAAGGGGGGAGCTCAGGAAGAAGAAGCATCGAAAAAAAAAAAAAAAAATATATATATATATATATATATATATATATATATATATATATATATATATATATATAACAATCTAAAAGCCCATTAGATATAAATAACCTAAACTATATACATATAATATACAAACCACATATATATAAGCCTTTAAATATAGAAGTACATTCTAATTTAGAAACAATCTAAAACCCACAATAATATTAATGACAATAATTTCTATACTTTCCAATAAAGCCCATAAACTATATAACATGTATATAGAAGGTTGGGATATATATATATATATATTTTTTTTTATATATATATTACGCCTAGGCGTGCCTTGTTGAGCGCCTGGAGCCTGCGTCTTTCTACACTAGGTGTGCGCTTTTTTAAGGTGGTGCGCCTGGCTTGTTCCTAGGCGCTGTCCCTGCGCATCGCTGCGCCTTGTGCCTAGGCGCACGCCTAGGCGCGCTTTTTAATTCAATGTGGGAAAGTTTCCTCCCTTAGCTCTGATACCATGTAGAGTTGAATAATGGGATGAATTGTTATTGAAGGAGAAGTTACATATATATATGAGAGACTAACTCCTCTCACTATTATTCTAGCCAATGTGGGACTAAAGCCCAATACTACTACTTAACACATACTAATACTTAACAAGTTGTAAGGGTACTCCTGTCGTAAGGGTACTGCTAGTAGCCTCCAGAAAGAGAAGTAGGTCATTAGCATATATTAAATGTGTCACAGTAGGACTGATATTATAGAATAAAGCAGTGATTTCTCTCCTCTCCTCCCTGATAGTAAGTAGGATTAATAGATCCATCACCAGGGTAAAGAGGGAAGGGGACAAGGGGTCTCCTTGCCTCAGTCCCCTCTTGCTGTGTATCTACCAATTGGGCTCCCCTTGGAAGTATATATTTTTTTTTGGAATAAGGGTAAAATTTTATTCCACGCAGAACTCAGTAATAATATTACAGTACACAATCTCACATCTCTCCCACCCCAATTAAGGGGCCATTACAGATACATCGAATTCTAAATTATTTAGAATTCCAACAGGGAGGTAATCAGCCCCTCAAATATATGCCTGTTACGCTCCCTCCAGACGTGCCAAACTGAAGCAGCAAGACGAACTCTGGCCATCCTAGCCCAACCAAGCTCCATACCTCGGCGATCTCTAATCCAAGTGAGGATCCCCCGTATATCTCTAGACCTTGGAAGTATATATATATATATATATATATATATATATATATATATATATATATATCCTACATCCAGGTGCCTAATACCTAGATCATGAACATAACTACAACAATCTGTTCAACCAAAAATAGCCTAGCCAGATAGTATCAAACCTGCAGAAAATATCTTTTCTTTTATAACCCTATCCCACACCCGCTTGCAGGCTAGTAACCCACATAAAGAATTAAGGAAATCCATTGTAGCAAATGTAATGCAACCCAAGCTACAAAACGGGAAAGGAACAGGTACATCCGACAGAACATATTATTGCCCTCATATGTGAAGGAAATGATATTTAATCATGATTATAGTCCTATATTGTGTTATACTGATGCGAGCGCACCAGGCGTCGCATCTTCCTCGGGTGGTGGAGGCGTCATCACGTACGCACGTCGCAGGAGACGCGGAGGAGCCGTTTAGGCATTTTATTTATTTTATTTCTATTTTAGTCATGGAGGATTATTTTGGTCTTTCACCTCCTCTTTGCTTTTTCTATATATATTAGGTCTAGCCGTCTTTTATGGCTTATGCTTGTATTGAGAAGAAACTCTCAAGCGTCATTCAGAGGGATTTAGACTTTGTCCGTCCATCAAAGTTGGGAGTTTGTTCTTTTCTCTAATAAAGATCGTTCTTTTCCTTCTATTTCTATTTTTCTAGAAATTATTTGTGAATCGATCTGGTCGATTCACATCAATTGCTATCAGAGCTCTCTACGAATCCATGGCGCACGGGACGAGGAACACGGTCGAGGAGAAGATCCAAGGTCTTCGTGAGGATCTCAATCTCGAGATCGAGGGTTTGAAGGCGGCAATCAAAGATCAAGCGTCCACGCAGGAGGAACTTCAAACCGAGGTGCGGAGCATGCGGAAGGAGATGACAATGATTCCGGCAATGATGACAATATTGCAAGACATCTCCAAGAAGATGACCGGCACCGAATCGACGAGCCAACCGAAGGCGGCAGCAGCCCAAACCCTAGGCAGCCGCCTAGAGTTTGCTCCGACAAACCTCGGCAAAACCGAGGATCCCAGCATCACGACCGCCGTCGATCACCAGGATCCAGGCGGGTCGGCGCCGGCGAGAGGAGGCCGCTGGCCGGCCACGGACGCGAGCAAGGGCCGCTGGCCGGTCGCCGTCGACCGCCAGGGCCGCTGGCCGGTCACGGCCGACGCCACCCGAAGCCCAGGCGGGTCGGCACCGGCGGGAGGAGGCCGCTGGCCGGCCGCGGACGCGAGCCAGGGTCGTTGGCCGGTCGCCGCCGATTACCCGGGCCACGACGGGCCCCCGCCTCCTGCAGGGGGTGTCCTAGGACCGGCCGCGACGAGTGGGGAGAGCCCAGCGGCACAGCACTCCCTCCGGGGGGTGCCCTATTGCCAACCCTCCACGGGGGTCGGACAGGGGGAACAGGGCCCCCAGGAGGGGCAGAGACCGTGGGAGGCGCTTTCGGAGGCAGCAATTTCTACGGAGGAACGGCAGCTCCCGCTCACTTCCAGGAGCGGTATGGAGGAGGTGACGGAGTTCCATACGAAACCCACCGGCGAGACACAGGCCGGTGGGGAGGAGGTCGAGCCAGAGATGACATACAGCAGGGAGACCTTAGCGCTGACCGCCGGCTTAAGAAGCTGAAGCTACCTACGTTTGAGGGTGCGGCTCCGGACGAGTGGATCTTTCGGGCAGAGCGCTACTTCGAGGTCATGGAGTTGACTGAGGCGGAGGTACTCAGATGCATCGGGATCTACTTCGAGGGCCAGGCCCTGGCGTGGTACCGGTGGAGGTCAGCGAGGACCCCATTCCGCAGCTGGGAGGAGTTGACTGCATACCTTTTGGACCGATTCCAGGAGACGGCCGGGGGAGACTTCTACGAGCAGTGGTCTTCTCTGCGACAGGAGGGAACGGTTCGGGACTTCGTAGCGAGGTTCGAACTGTTATCCGGACGTGTCAGAGGGGTGTCGGATGAGCTGCAGATCGGGATGTTTATGAAGGGCTTGAAGCCCTCAATACGAGCGGAGCTCCGGTTGCAGAGTCCGCAGTGCTTAGAGGATCTGCTCCGCCTGGCTCATAAGGCAGAGGAAAAATTGACAGAGAAGAGACGTCTTAAGGGCGCTTGGGGAGCATCGGGGCAGCACAGTCAGACGGGCCCAGTACTTCCACGACCAGCAGCGGAGGCTCAGGCACCAGTACCACCTAGATCCGCAGGCGGGACAGGGGGCTCCATAGTACCGGGGAGGCGCCTGTCGGATGCTGACATGAAGGCGAGAAGAGCAGCTGGCTTGTGCTTCAGATGCGACGAGAGGTTCACTCCCGGTCATCGATGTGCGAGCAAGTTGCTGCAGATCGTGATCTTGCCCGACGAGGAGGAGGATCCGACGGAGGAAGAGGCCGCTATAGCAGCAGATGCTGGGGAGGAGCAGGATCATGTGCACCTGGATGTTGCGGAGGTGACCCTCAACTCCGTAGTAGGGTTCACTCCGAACCACACCATGAAGTTGGCGGGAACGTTGGGAGAGCAGACGGTGACGGTGCTGATCGACAGTGGGACAACCCACAACTTCATCTCTCAGAGACTGGTCGAGCGGCTTGGCCTAGAGTTGAGTACGGTGGAGAAGTTCACAGTGTTGCTGGGCACCGGAAAAATGGAGGAGAGCAAGGGCCTATGCAAGGGGGTATCTCTCTCACTGCAGGGATATCAGCTGACGGAGGACTTCTTACCATTGGAGCTGGACAACGTCGACATCATATTGGGGGTCCAGTGGCTGAAGAAGCTCGGGGAGATGAAGGTGAACTGGAAGCTTCTACGGATGGAGTTCCTGGAGGGAGGCGAGACGGTGGTGCTGAGGGGGGACCCGACTCTCTGTTTCTCGGTAGTGGCCCTCAAGGCCATTACGCGAGCATTGCGGACGGGAGGAGAGGGGTACCTAGTAGAGTACCAGGGGTTTTCGGTTGAGGGTGAGACACAGGAAGAGACCCCTGAGGAGGTGAAGGCGGTGTTGGAGCAATACTCTGAGGTATTCCTGAGCCCGCAAGGGCTACCTCCGATCAGAGGGCACGAGCACGCGATAGTACTACGTGGAGAGGGAGCACCGGTGAGCGTGCGTCCCTACAGGTATCCGCATCTGCAGAAGGACGAGATAGAGCGGATGGTGCGGGAGATGCTGCAGGCTGGGGTGATCCAGCCAAGTGTGAGTCCCTTTTCGTCACCGGTGCTTTTGGTGAAGAAGGACGGGAGTTGGAGATTCTGCGTCGATTACCGGACGCTGAACAAGGAGACGGTCGCTGACAAGTTTCCTATTCCGGTGATCGACGAGCTGCTAGACGAGGGAGGTTCTGATTCACTGGATGGGACTACTAGACTGCGACGTGACTTGGGAGGACTATGCGAGATTCCAGACACAGTTTCCGGATTTCCACCTTGAGGACAAGGTGGCTCTTTTAGGGGGGTATTAATGCGAGCGCACCTGGCGCCGCACCTTCCTCGGGTGGTGGAGGCGTCATCACGTACGCACGTCGCAGGAGACGCGGAGGAGCCGTTTAGGCATTTTATTTATTTTATTTCTATTTTAGTCATGGAGGGTTATTTTGGTCTTTCACCACAAATAACCCTCCTCTTTGCTTTTTCTATATATATTAGGTCTAGCCGTCTTTTATGGCTTATGCTTGTATTGAGAAGAAACTCTCAAGCGTCATTCAGAGGGATTTAGACTTTGTCCGTCCATCAAAGTTGGGAGTTTGTTCTTTTCTCTAACAAAGATCGTTCTTTTCCTTCTATTTCTATTTTTCTAGAAATTATTTGTGAATCGATCTGGTCGATTCACATCATATACCCAAGGTAGTTAAAGGCGCACTCAAGGCACATAGTGTCAATTTCGTCCGAGTGCAAGGGGCACTTAAGTCGTATGTCCGAGCGAAGCGGGACGCAAAAATAAAAAATATACATAAATAAATTAGTTAATAATGTAAGAAAGAAAACCAAATAACATATTAAAACCCAAAAAAATATGTTAAAACATAATCAAATGAATTAGCATAGCAGCAGTTAACAATAGAACTAACAAGAGTTTATGTTCTCCACCACGCTTTTAGTAAATTTTAATTTTTTCAGTTCAATTGTAGCCAACTTTGACAACCGTGGAAAAGAACTACCTCCCTCCCACTTGTATGAGGTAAGGGCTATCTTTCTGCCTCAAAAAAAATTTAGAAAAAATAATAATAATATACATTAAGGTGTGCCAAAATAATAATAATAACATAAGGCGCGTCTAAGCACACCTTTCTTCGTTACGCCTTGGGTGCGAATGGATAAAGGCGTCTCACCTAGTGAGGTGTGAGACGCAGCTAGTGCGCCTTGCTACGAGGTGCGCCTTTGACTACCATGATTATACCAAAAGAATCAAACAACTATTTTGCACGTATAAACATATAGTCAATTCCTATATAACCTCGATCGAAAAATTACTTCATAGTTCGCTCAAATCTAATATTATTAGCCTCCCCTAAAGGGTGAAAGTTCTTGTTGGAATCATATAAATATTTAAGCCTAAACCCTCGTCAGAGCTCTAGAGTTTTGGTATCGTGGCAAGGACTTAAACATCGTGTAAGAGCCACCTAGGTTCAAAGCTCGTCTAATGCGCATTTTATGCATACTTTAAAATTATTGTACACTAATCCAGCTCTCTACCCACAAAATAGACTTTTGACATGCAGGTGATTATTGGAAAAATATAAATATTTAACACTCAACACTCGCAACAAACTCCAACATGAAGGAGTGCATGAGAAAAGTATAAAAATTTAACACTCGACCCTGAGTACAGATCAAGAGTTTTGGTATAGTGGCAGGTTCTTTACAGTCACATAGTCCCAATAACCACCTGCTAATACACTCATCCAAAGAACTTCCTTGTCAAACTATCATTTGCTACTCGCTATATTTGCAGCATCTCCAAACAACAGCAGATAGGTACACCTTCTGTTTTGTTCAACATTCTCTCTTTTCCTCTCCGTTCTTAAGTACATACTTTCCTCCTCCTTTAGAGAAATGTCTTCTCTTTTCATCAAACTTTCTTTCAACCAGTTTTGGTAAGATCAGGCCAAACTACGGGGTAACTGGCTGAATGAGTGAAATAGAAGCTAACACTCCATCTTATTAGCCCACTCAATTTTCAATTTCCAGTTTGGGAGCGTTATGCACAAACCCAATCCAAAATTATTGATACGAATAGACCTACTTATTGAACTTTGCTTTCAACAAGTCAAAGGAGGTCCTCTGATTCATGACTATTTGTATTACATTTAAAGCATAGAATACATGAATGATGAATGTAACTGTAATTTGGTATAGCTGATTCCTACCTATTGACTCAAGGCACTACCCTCTTACGAGGATCCGTGCCACAACATTTTGCTTCCAGTGCAGCAAGCCCAAGCACCCTTCTTTAGGAAAAAATGTGTTATATGTGTGTGTGTATATAATAATGGAGCCTCTACGATTAGAGGTAGGCATAGACAAACACGATTTGAAGTTTTAAATAAGGATATGGATTTTGTTAGCATTCTAGAGGACATGACCCTTAACAGAGCCAAATAGAAGAAATAACTCAAATATAATATCCCAAAATTTGGGATAAAGGCCTTGTTGTGTGTGTATTCAGAATTGACAAACACCTCTAACTCAAGTGGCTAAGGTGAGTGTCATACCCCCAAGAGGGCTCGGGTTCAAGCCTTGGGTGGAGCACTTTCATTCCCAAGTGGTGGAAAATTAAGTGAGCAGCTAGATGGCAATTGTGAACAAGGTTGTAAAAGGCACTAGGCGCTAGTCGGACGGGCACCGGGTGCCTAGCACGCCTAGGTGGGCGCCTAGGCGGACGCGGTTAAAAAGTAAAAAATAAAACCAAAAAAAACTACTGAAATCTGCAAAAAAAAAGTCCATAAAACCCAAAAACATACATAGTCGGGATCGGGAGCCTAGGTGGGCCCTTAGGCGGACGTCGGACAGGCACCAGGCGCCGCCTAGGCCGACTTTTAGAACACTTACAGCGGACCAGACTTCAAAGCAGCGGGCGTTCAGGCAGCCAATTGACCAAGTTGTGGCCTATAGGCCAAGTTGTGAGAGTTGGGAGCCCTTCGGGGCAAAGTAGTCAGAGTTGTGAGCCATCCGGGCTGAGTTGTGAGCCTTCGGGTCGAGTTGTGGGCCATTCGGTGGCAACAAATTTTACCAATTACCCTTCTTTCAAAATATATATATACACACTAGTATATATGCGCGTGCTTTGCACGTATTTTAACCTCCTTTAATTATTATTATTTTTGTATTTGGAAAGAGCAAAAGGCACTATAATAGCAAACTATACTTTTAAAAAAATATATGTAATTACCTAGTTGCCCTCATTACATTTAATGAACAATTTTAATTAACAAAGTTAGATAAAGGCATATTTGGAAGGAAAAAATCACGGCGAATCCAACTTTCCTTTTATATATATATGTGTGTGTGTGTGTGTGCAGAATTTAATAGCAGAGGAGGCCAACAATATCATGAACTTTATAATCAAGATAACTACCTTACTGAATTCTCTTACAATATAACAAAAAGGAATGTGAATCAAGAAGGCAACAGATTGTTACAGCAAACAGTAACAGAGGAAATCAAAGCAGCAGTAGATGACATTAGGCACCAGGGCCAGATGGATTTGCAGCCTTGTTCTTCAAAATTCATTGGAAGGAACTTAAGGAGAAAGTAGTATTAGCAATGCAGGACTTCCTCTCACATGGGAGGCTACTCACACAACTGAACCATACAATCATTACTTTGATTCCTAAAGTTGAGAAAGCAAACATAATACCTATCTCATGTTGCAAATTTTTTACAAGTTGATTGCAAAAACTATGTGCATGAGGATGACTGATATTATCAAGGAATTAGTTTCTCACAACCAGACTGGTTTTATTAACGGGGGGAGCATAGCAGACAACATGTTACTAGAACATGAACTGGTTAGTGTTAGCAGCTTTGACAAAAGAGGAGAAGGAAAATGTTGTATTAAAATTGATCTTAGAAAAGCATATGACACAAGAAATAGATATTTTATTTGCCATATCATGAGATGTATGGATTTTGATGAGACTTGATAAAGTTAGTGGAGGAATGTATCACATCACCATCCTACTCACTTATGATCAATGGAGAACCAAATGGATTTATCCATAATTCAAGGGGGCTTCAGGCAGGGTGACCCATTATCACCCTATCTGTTTGCTTGGCACTGGAGTTTCTGACCAATCTACTAGAAATTGAGGAAGCTGCAGGGAGGTTGGAAAAATTTTATAAAAACACTTACTATATGCAGATGATATTTTGATATTCACAAGAGCATCTATTACTTAAATGTTGAGCATAAAAGAAGTCATTAGCACAATGAAACAATGGACAGGATTGAGTATGAATGTAGAGAAGAGTAGAATATACATCTAGTAAATTCTGCAGAGAGAAACAAATACTGAAGAATCTGTTGGGTATAAAAGAAGGTAAACTACCAGTTATCTACTTGGCAATTCCTCTATCTTTTAGGAGCCTTAATGCACAAGGATGCTCCAAATTGGTGGAGAGTTGCAGAAAAAGATTGGAACGATGGCAGTCAAAGCTACAACCATTTGCAGGAAGAATAGAATTAATAAGGTATGTCATCACTGCCCTTAGTAATTATTGGTTAAAAATCTTCAAGCTACCAGCACCACTATAAAGGTCATAGAGAAAGCTTGTGCTAGTTTTCTATAGGAAAACTCTCTTCATGCTCTCAGCTGGGTAAAAGGTGCTAAACCTACAACAGAGGGTGGTCTGGGACTGAGAAGACTAGAAGACTGGCCAAAGCATACAATTACAAAAGAATTTGGAGACATACAACAGAGGAGTCATTATGGCACACCTGGATGAAGAATAAAATATCAACAACAAAGAAGCTTCTGGGATCAGACTGTAGACTAATGCATCTTGTACTTGGAAATTGATGTTGAAGGGCAGGAAGTGCTTCCTGTGATGCAAAAGAAAATAGGAAATGGGGAAATATCTCCATATGGTTTGATAAAATGGTAGAATCATAGATAGAGTTGGATGGAACTCATTTTATATTTATAATGAGAACCACAAAATGGATAAGATCATAGAGGGTGGAGAATGGAATCCTACAAGGCTAAACATCACTACTATGTTCCAGGATGAAATTAAAGAACTATCCATTATCGGTTCACAGACATAGGACTATTGGGAATGGACACAGATGGGAAATTCACCCTGCATTCAACTGGAATCTAGCAAGAGGTAATGTCAACCAAGTGGATTGGCGGCCAGCTTTCTAGACCGCTGCTAACGGCTACGTGTTGGCATATATGGCAAGAGAGGAACAAGAGACTTTTCCAGCAGGAAACAATTAGAGAGAAGGATCAATAAAAGAAGTCAAAGAGCTAATGAAGGACTCTACTAGAAAGACACAGGAAGAGACGAGGAACTATCAAATTCTGCAACAATGGGGAATCAGCCTAACTCAGGAGAGGAATATATAAAAGATAGGAGAGAGCAAACTATACATTTTGCACATTATATAACTATAGCTGAAATGAGAATGCTAAGATCGATGAGTGATAGTATATCAAAGGATACGATAAGAAATGAGTGTATCTGTGGGAAGTAAGAGGTGGCACCAACTAAGAACAAGATGAGGGAATATCGACTTAGATGGTTTGGACATGTGAAACGCAGACCAATAAATGCTCTCGTAAGGAGGAGCAATAATATAGTAGTTAATGGAGTTTCTAGGACTAGAGGAAGGCAAAGACTAACATGGTTTGAAATGTTAAAGAATAATATAGATATTGTTAGTTACAGAGGACATGGCCCTTAATAGAGACAAATGGAAGAAGAGGATTCAAACAGCCGACCCCAGCTTTGTTGTTGTTGTTATCAATATAATTGCCATTTTCAATATATACAAGTATGTACTAATCCAGAATAATAACAATCTCAAGAACAAAATGGTCATACCCACAGCGCTCAGCACAGCTTTTTGATATAATTGTAGATTGTGCTCCACTATCAACAAAAGCCTGAAACAGAAAGCATGTATATAAAATGTCTCATATAAGTTCTTTTAGATTTTAGCAAATAAAAGCATATAGCAGTGCATCAAACAATTACTAAAATAAGCATCTTGGAGACAAAAGTTGAAATATACAAGACATAATCTAGCAAATACAGATTTCCATACTGCTTAAGCCAATGAGAAAAAGTGGACTCAAAAAAAAAGTACTAGGACATAAATCATCGTCATTTAAGCCTTCTATCAGAATAGGGGAGCATAAGAATGCTCCATATAAGAATCACAGCTTTTATGATCTGGCTGTTGACCTAACATCAACCCTCAATGTTGGTGCCAGATTCTAGCCATGTAGCTATGAGCATGAGCAAAGAACCTAGACAGCCACAGTTTTGAGAGTAGGTAGACTTACATTTTCACTATGCAATTTAAGCTCATGAAACCAAGGAGCACCTTTCAAGCTCCCCTAGAATATAGAGTCTAGACGAACATGTAAGATGATACAATTTGTTATAGGGAATTGCATTCATCTCTATGGGCCAAAGGTGAAAAGAAATTACCCTCCAATTTACCACAGACTATAAAGAAGCTAGACTAAGAGGTAGGATGATACAATTTGCTTTAGGGAATTGCATTCATCACTTTGACACATTAAGCCAAAGAGTGAAAAAGGAAGGGCATTACCAAGTATTAAGACCTAACTGCGATGCAAAAACTATTGGCTCATATCAAACAGTTTAGTGTTGACAGTTACAAATCATGAAATCCCAAAATATAATTTGATATAGATGGATAAGTAACTGTAATGTACATAGATTCCACAGCCAGGGATATGGCACCAACTTAAAGAGTTTATACATGGTGACAATTACTTGTAAAATTTGGTCATTATTGTTATGCAGCCTTCCTAACTCAGGGTTATGCTCCATAATTTATCTTGTTTTGATGGAAAAAGGCTACAATGAAGAGGATGACGACGATGAGGAGGATGACGACAATTACAACCTTGACGACAAACAACAAGCACGGCAATCACAACAACAACGATGATAAATGCAAAATATAGGTTTCAAAATATCTCCAGTTGACTTCAGGCATCATTTAAATGTTGTGGGACGCAGCTTACAACTCCCCGAGGTACATCACAAAGACGACCATAGGTACGGCAGTGTAGTTGCAGGATACTGTACATCTTCAACATCGCATTGTTTGCACATCTTTCACCAGAAACGACAATAAAACTACAGAACATGGACATCAACTCTTCATCGTGTGACAGCCCGCAACAGTTGCACAATATAACTGCAATACACATATGCTTAACTACGTGTCAGTGCACCACAAAGGTCACAGTACTTATGAGGATGTTCTTAAGAGCTTATATAAAAGAATAGTCTTTGTTATTGGAGTTAGCATTACTGATCTGAAATGTGCTGGAAAAAAGGGTATCAGCTGCTTGTCCTCAATATTGAATCTAATGATTCTAACTGTTTTGGCCTAGTTGCTGCCAATACATGCCAAAACAAGGAGCCAACATTGGGTTTTGATGCCAAAATCAAAAAATGAGAGAAGATACATATGAGGGGAGACGAAGAGGGAACTGATGTGAGGGATCTGGCGCTTACATGAATGCGTGCCCAAGTTCCTCTTAGAGGTGACGAGGATGAGGTAAATGTCAAAAACTACTTCCTTTTCTTTTGCCTTTCTGTAGGGGTTAATGTGAAACAGAGGAGGGTGAGTGAAGACGAGACACAAGATTTGTGAACAAACTTATAAGTTGTGGAGTGGCGTTTCTGGCCGATTTAGTCAGGCCATGTATGAAGTATGAACCAAATAACTAAAGTGAAAACCCAAACAACCACATATAAACGTCAGTGTAAACTGGTGATGGTCCTTTTTGGGTCCGAATGGCTATAAATCAATGGTTCGGTTTGGGTTCAATTTGATCCGAGTAATTTCGGGTGCACAAATATTTTGGGTTGTAAAATCAGGTCAGATATGTTGGGCCTCTTAGCTGTCACAATGGTTGCATGTACATACTTCTTGATTGCATGTTCTTAAATATTGCTGATTAATTTATTGTTAATAGCCTAATACACTAGCATTTCGACATAAATATAAGACTCGCGATCGAAACATCTTCCATTTCTATCACATTTACAACTGACAATTTTATTCAAAAACATTTACAACTGATAATTTTATTCAAAAAATCTTTTATAGTAAAGAGAGTTTTAGTGCAAGCGTACAACAACAATAGAGTCTTTATCCAATAATTTTGGAGTCCCCTACTGCAGATTAGAAGCAAGGTTCACATTATAGCCAATACCGATACAAAAAACGTATCCTACTGTTTGGCATGTACAATTCAATACTCATCCTAGCCGATACTGACCTATACCAAAATTGTGGCCATCTTTTCCGGTCAACTCGAAAAAACAAAGAGAAGTACAGCAAAAAAACAATGTTGCCACAATGATTAGATAGTGTTGAAGATCAATCTGTTACAGAGTGCCCATAAAATTCTTATCAACGCAATGTAATCGTTACATTTCTAGAAGTTGTATACTATAATTCATACTGTTCATACATCTTAATATTATTTCAACACTATTTAATGTGAGAGTATGTTGTAATGCCCCGCTCCGCACGGTGCATTAAGTAAGTTCGATGTAAGTGTTAAGTTGGCCCGAGGGAAAGCATTGAATCGGTTCGAAGAACCAATAAATCGAATCGACGCAAGACATTAGTCTGATTCGGACAAGTATTGATTTTAGTTGGTTTCGTGTGCAGGCTATACGTTTACGCTGAAATATAAGAGGTCGACTTTTTTTGCCTTATTTGCAATGGTGTCCGCAAAACCAAATCACCGCCTCGCAATGGACTAAAGCATAGGCACGGTAAGCCAAAATCGGTCGGATAATTCAACAAAGCACGAAGTGCTCGAATGGCTAAGTCAGAAGAGTTGGTCGTGCAACAAAGTTATGAAATCGAGCCGCATCGACTCGGCAAAACGATAAGACGTATCGGCTTAAGGTGGGAGGACTTTGACCATTCTTTGCTACTCCTTCATGCCTAAGTAAAATGTACCATTGTATGCTAAGTTAACCTATCGAGACCACGGGCGTGGCTCGATCGAGAGATAGAACATAGTGCGTATCGAACACTAGATAGAACAATTGAAATGAAACGTACATCAAATGTACGAGTCGCTATTGAACATTGAATATCGCAAAGACAAGCACCTCGGTGCGCAAATTATAAGAACATGGAATAACTGTATCGACGAGTGCCTTAGTGCACAAGTCATTCGTGTCCCCGCGCACGAGTTAGAAGGCTAGCACACTGAAAGACAATTGAGGCGAGTGTCCTAGTGCACGAGCTATGAACATTGGATACTAAGGCATAGAATATGGAAATACGGTATCGAGGCGTGTATCGCATGCACGACTCGAAGAATAGGGAACAATTGTGTTAAAGCGTGCGTGCGTGAACGAGAATCATAAAAGATGGCTTCGTTGTGAAGAGAACAGTTATGGCATGAATGTGACAGGACTGTTGAATGTAGCACGGCGCCTTGGAAATATTCAGGATCTTCGGGTCATTCGTTTGACGAACATTGAGTTGAGGTATGGTGCCATTGAACATTGAAACGAAGAATAAAATCGTACAAAGAATGTAAGAACATAGAAAGAGAACATTGAAAGTAAGAGAATTACAAGACGATGTGAAGTCTGAGTCTCGGACTCAAGACTATGTTTGGTTGTTTGAATAAGACGCGTGTTGCATGATCGAATGGACTTGAGAAATGGACTGGAGATAATCTCCCGTGCACGGGTGTTCCCTCGAATGAGTTATTGGCCCGGGGCACCGGGACCGTTCGGCCTAGGAGGGGATGTTAAACGTTGATGGGCACGCATCTCTAAGACGATTAGCGACCGGTTATTGATGTGAAAGCCGTAATGATTGGTATACAACAGTAAATCTCCGGTTATTGGGATAGCAACCCAATACAGGAGGAGCTGGCCTACCCAATTTGAGAAAAGAAAAGAAAGAAAAGAAAAGAGAAATAAGTTAGTCCATTCTGGCGCGAATATGCCAACGACCTTCATATAGTTTAGGAACGGTGGGCCGAAAGTGCAGGAACACAGAGATCCTGCACAGAGTACTTATAACATAACATGGAAGGAATGAGGCGTATTCACCTTGCGTTGGTACAGGGACAAGTGCGTCGATGTTGGTAAGAAGTCACGAAACAACACGAAATTGTTATTGGTTGCCTGCTTGCTTATGCAAATCAAATAACATGCTTGCCATGATAACATGTTTTACTGCTTTCAAATATGCCATGAAACTCACCCTAAGACAAGGATAGAAAGATTACTAACTTGTATGCTGCATGATTCAATACACTACTTAATGTCGGTTTAATAAAGTAGCTATTTGATCAGTACAGCGAGGACGAAAGTACTAATCTTCCACTAGTTTGCTAGCAGGTTCAGGGAATGGTCTGCTCGCGGCGGAGCTTCGCTTGAATGCGCTGAGACATGGAATGTTGTAGCGTATTAAAGTGTGCGACCGCATTGACGCTCGGACTTGCAACAGGATGATGCGGCCGAGATATAGAAGACATGATGTATGGAACGGTAAAATCTTTTGTGGGCAAGAGAGAACCTGAGTGTTGTAGCCAATCTGGCAAATTCAGTTGGGCTATTGAAAGCCTTTGTAACCTCAGTTCATTTATTGAATAAAGAGAATTGTTTCATATACTTTATTTCTTCCGCTGCTAAATACAATATCAAAGATAACCATTTGAGAACTTGTCATCTTGCCTTGTACGAGTGTAACTCCAGACTCGTATGGCATCACGCCCCAGCGAGGACAAACGATTCGGATAAATCGATGCGAGGACGAGCGATTTTCTGGGTCGGGGCATGACAAATTGGTGTCAGAGCTCTTTGTTTAATTTCCTCAGGATGCGTTGTTTCGTTTCAATTCCAAAAAGTTGTCCACCACAATCAAATCACTCTTGACTCTACTCGATGCCGCACTGGATATTCCATACAATAAGTCTAATACAAATCGTGTAATTTTGTCGCATGTGTTTTGGAAATTACATGATGTTTGCTGAGAAAGTCGTGAAATCTTTATTGAATTGTGTTGCAATGAACATAAAAGTTTATATCAAATTTGTTGAACGGATTCGAGTATTGACTTTGAATATCAAGAGTAAAACGTTGCACGAGATGCAACGGAGGAGACTGAATTAAAACGTTGCACGAGATGCCACGGAGGAGACTGAATTAAAACGTTGTACGAGATGCAACAGAGGAAAGTGAAATAAAAATGTTGCACAAGATGCAACGGAGGGAACTGAAATCATAAATCGATAGAACGAATCGTTCGGTTGCGCACCGAACTTGTGTTGGCAAATAAGTACATTGGCCGAATTGTGTCGGATTTTGATTAATCAAAAGTTACGGTTGTGATCGGCCTGATCACTGCAGAAATCGTAAGTTGGAATAGATTGTTGGTTCATACCGAGTGATGCGAGGGAAATAACTAGATTTCCGAGTGGTATATGCCATACCACCTATGCGATGAATGACTCGATTCTGAGTGGTATATGCAATACCACTTGTGCGATGGATTCCATCGACACATTGTGTAATTTGCAAAAGATTTGTCCGCAACGGACGAGAGAGTACCGAGACTCGATTGAAAATTTGTATGACGGTATGTTGATGCAAGTGTTCTTCGATAATCGGTTGGAACGATAGGGCAGGGAGTCGTATCAATGAATGATACGTCAAACGAAAATTTGTAAGTCGGTAGAACGACCGAGACTAACGAAACAATTATGCCATGAAGCAATAATCGGATCGACAGATAGGAAAGTTAAACTTATAAACGAGTCGCGCGACTGGCGATCTCGATAGAAATGTTGGGCGAGGCGAATTGTAATCGAATCGTACGACTTGCGATCTCGATATAAATGTTGGACGATGCGAATTGTAATCGGATCGCATGACGTGCGACTCGGTGAAGAGTTGGTTGAGGCGGGTAAATAGCGCCTAAGGGATAGTTGGTTACGTTGCGGCGAAACTCATTGAGTACGACTGAAACACGCAAAACTTAGAGGGCGTGATCGTATAACTCGAGGGTTCGATGTTGGATAATCGGTAACTCGGTGACGCGATCAAAGTATAGCGGGATGCGGCGAATCGAAAAACGAGTTGATGAGTATGGAAAAGTTTGTAGTGAACTTGGATATATGCAATACGAACTATAGTCGACGTTGATGCAGATTCAAAGTTGAACTTGTGCTACCGAAATTGGTGCACAAGAAAACGTAAGCACGATATGAGAATACAAAACAGAGCGGGCTTACGATGTCGTAATTTTTGGAAATGGCAATACGAGAATGTCGAACTAGTTGATCGTAAACCTTGCGATTGATCAGGCGAGACCGTAAAATTATCGACGATTGTTTTGATGCATATAGCATCTCGGACAACGACCGTGGGTAGAAAGACTCTAACTCAATACGAGTAGATGTTTCATGAATTGCGAAATTATCGACGGTAGTGCATGAATTTCTCGGAGGATAGTTGTGCCTCAGTTGCACAAATAGAAATTGTGTTGTCCGGGTTTGGGTAGTCGCATAAAAATCGTCGGAACGTGATTTGGCTCCGAAATAATATAGCATGGTTCGTAGTAACTGTCCTTCATTAATGATCCACAATTATCGAGCGTAGCTTCGGGACAGTTGACCCTAAACTTGACTGTCAAATCAAATTGAATGTTGCAAACCCGTAAGATGACCCATGCGATGTCGCATATGAAATTGCATCGGTAACAAATATAATGTGGTGCATGTTGATGATAAGTCTAGGCAATTTTTGAGAATCGTGCTATGCACGAGAGCGAGCGGTAAGAGAATGACTTACGAGTTATGTCGTTAGATTTGGATTCACCTTACAATTGAGCTTGCGTGAATCGAACTTATATTCGATGTCGCGAGACGGACAAGTTGAAAATTTGGCTAGTGAATTTCCTACTCGATAGGAATCAAACGTAAGATGTGTCGTAGAGACTTTGTGCCAAAGCGATTGCTGCCTTTGAGCACCGTCGCCTTGAGTTAAACTTCTGGGTCGGAAAGACCGTTGCCTTTGAGCACCGTCAATTTGAGTTGCGTCGGAAAAGAGTTTGAGCACGGTGTCTAGGTAAGTGACCTAGCGGGCGTAGTCTTGAATGTTGGTGCATTTGCAAGTCAACAAAGGAAATCGTATCGAGATGAGTAGCATAGCCAGACTTTGGAAATAGTTGGCAGCGACTTCGAACGCAAGGCGTTGCGGGGGATCGTTGCGATCGGATGCGCGACGGCTCGACGTGATGCATAGAATTGATGGTCAGTGCGAAGACTTAGGAAAATGAGAAATGCGATTTTTAATCGCATCGCAGGCGACGATTTTTGTTAAATGAATCACGTATGTATCGAATATACATATGCGATAAAATTTGGAGAACAGTCGCTAAAGATAAGTACGATCAAGAGTACGAGATGGCAAGCATAGGATTGAAATTTACCTGTCAGCTTTGTTTCAATTTTATACCACAGGGCTTGGCTGAAATACATATATTTTTGGAACACCTTGAATATGTGTACGATCCAAATCAAGTTGTATATTAAATTCAAATTGAGCTGCAGGAAAGACAGAAAGTTAATGAAAGCTTGCACGAGTGTTTGAAACGGAACAACGATAGTTGGGCGAGATCGTGAAACGATCAGGAGAAATACTTGAATTGAGTGTTGGTTTTGGTTCGAAGATGAACCTTGTTTTGAGTCGTATATTATGCAATGTCCCGCTCCGCACGGTGCATTATGCTGAGTCGTTGACTCGAAGAGTTACATTGACCCGAAATATGTATCGATGCGAATTGATGCAAAGAGTTACGTTGACCCAAGGAATGCATCGAGTAAGTTCGATGTAAGTGTTAAGTTGGCCCAAGGGAAAGCATTAAATCGGTTCAAAGAACCAATAAATCGAATCGACGCAAGGCATTAGTCCGATTCGGACAAGTATTGATTTTAGTTGGTTTCGTGTCCAGGCTATACGTTTACGCTGAAATATAAGAGGTCGACTTTTTTTGCCTTATTTGCAATGGTGTCCGTAAAACCAAATCATCGCCTCGTAACGGACTGAGGCATAGGCACGGTAAGCCAAAATCGGTCGGATAATTCAAAAGCATGAAGTGTTCGAATGGCTAAGTCAGAAGAGTTGGCCGTGCAACAAAGTTATGAAATCGAGCCGCATCGGCTCGACGAAACGACAAGACGTATCGGCTTAAGGTGGGAGGAATTTGACCATTCTTTGCTACTCCTTCATGCCTAAGTAAAATGTACCATTGTATGCTAAGTTAACCTATCGAGACCACGGGCGTGGCTCAATCGAGAGATGAATATAGTGCGTATCGAACACTAGATAGAACAATTGAAATGAAACGTACATCAAATGTATGAGTCGCTATTGAACATTGAATATCGCAAAGACGAGCGCCTCGGTACGTAAGCCATAAGAACATGGGATAACTATATCGACGAGTGCCTTAGCGCACAAGTCATTCGTGCCCCCGCACACGAGTTAGAAGGCTAGCACACTGAAAGACAATTGAGGTGAGTGCCCTAGTGCATGAGCCATGAACATTAGACACTAAGGCATAGAACATAGAAATACGGTATCGAGGCGTGCATTGCATGCACGACTCGAAGAATAGGAAACAATTGTGTTAAAGCGTGCATACGTGCACGAGAATCATAAAAGATGATTTTGTTGCGAAGAAAACAGTTGTGGCATGAATAAGACAGAACTGTCGAATGTGGCACGGTGCCTTGAAAATATTCAGGACCTTCGGGTCGTTCGTTTGACGAACATTGAGTTGAGGCATGGTGTCATTGAACATTGAAATGAAGAATGAAATCGTGCAAAGAATGTAAGAACATAGAAAGAGAGAACATTGAAAGTAAGAGAATTACAAGACGACGTGAAGTCTGAGTCTCGGACTCAAGACTATGTTTGGTTGTTTGAATAAGACGAGCGTTGCATGATCAAATGGACTTGAGAAATGGACTGGAGATAATCTCCAGTGCACGGGTGTTCCCTCGAACGAGTTATTGGCCCGGGGCATCGGGATCGTTCGGCCTAGGAGGGGATGTTAAACTTTGATGGGCACACATCTCTAAGACGATTAGCGACCGGTTATTGATGTGAAAGCCGCAATGATTGGTATGCAACGGTAAATCTCCGGTTATTGGGATAGCAACCCAATACGGGAGGAGCCGGGCTACCTAATTTGAAAAAAGAAAAGAAAAGAAAGAGAAACAAGTTAGTCCATTCTTGCGCGGATACGCCAATGACCTTCATATAGTTAAGGAACGGTGGACCGAAAGTGCAGGAACACAGAGATCCTGCACAGAGTACTTATAACATGACAAGGAAGGAATGAGACGTATTCACCTTGCATTGGTACAAGGACAAGTGCGTCGATGTTGGTAAGAAATCACGAAACAACACGAGATTGCTATTGATTGCCTGCTTGCTTATGCAAATCAAATAACATGCTTGCCATGATAACATGTTTTACTGCTTTCGAATATGTCATAAAACTCACCCTAAGGCAAGGATAGAAAGATCACTAACTTGTATGCTACATGAGTCAATACACTACTTAATGTCGGTTTAGTAAAGTGGCTTTTTGATCAGTACAACGAGGACGAAAGTACTAATCTTCCACTAGTTTGCTAGCAGGTTCATGGAATGGTCTGCTCGCGGCGGAGCTTCGCTTGAACGCACTAAGGCATGGAATGTCGTAGCGTATTAAGGCGTGCGACCGCATTGACGCTCGGACTTGCAACAGGATGATGCGGCCGAGATATAGAAGACATGATGTATGGAACGGTAAAATTCTTTGTGGGCATGAGAGAACTTGAGTGTTGTAGCCAATCTGGCAAATTCAGTTGGGCTATTGAAAGCCTTTGTAACCTCAGTTCATTTATTGAATAAAGAGAATTGTTTCGTATACTCTGTTTCTTCCGCTGCTAAATACAATATCAAAGATAACCATTTGAGAACTTGTTATCTTGCCTTGTACGAGTGCAACTCCAAGCTCGTACAGCATCACGCCCTCAGCGAGGACAAACGATTCGGATAAATCGATGCGAGAACGAGCAATTTTTCGGGTCGGGACGTGATATATGTAAACTAAAAACAAAATCTATTGTGGGATGACACCAACAATGCTAAATATTTTTATTAAAAAATAATAGGAAGCAACAAATAATAGATAAAATTATGCCTATATGTATTAATATTTATCTATTTTTAAAGATAATTTATTATTATTATTTGGCTTTTGAAACCAATTTGAAATCGGTGAAACTGCCAATATCGGAACTCATAAGAAGGATCCAAAACAGATTCCGGTAAGAACTGTGCAAACTTTGTTGAAAAAAGTTCAAAATTTAACAAGGGTATATTTAAATATATCTTGCCTCTGATATTCCTAAAAATGATACTAAAAAGATACATTAGGATCATATGTTCAGCGCTTTGAGTACATATATATTCCTTGTAAAAGTCTATCTAGTTGGGAACTAAACTAGACTAGATGGACCCAATCACAACTTTAAACTTCTAACTCAAGCTAGACATGTGAAACATCATATCCAGCTTATTACATAAAATAGGAGAAAAAACTAATAAAAATCAAAGAAAACTTACGGAACTAGAACAACAACATCAATTATGTGCACTAGAAAAAACATGGGTGACAAACATTGCAGAAGATTGAAGATCACTTTCATGAGAAGAGACAATAGAGACTGCGAATGAGAAGAGACGGAGAGAGATAGAGAGTGCAAACAGCAGGTGTGCCAAGAAAAAGAAAAAAAGAAAAAACGTGAAGACTAGTGGTGCCAAGATATAGAGATCATAAAGAATACTAGGGATGTCAAGAACAATAGAAATTCTCAAAACAAGTAGGACAAAGAGAGACCGAAAAGAACAAGGGTGCCGAAAAATAAAGGGGTCGGGTAGAGATTGGCACCACAACATCGGTGACAAGAGATAGACACTGTGAACAGCAAGGGTACCGAGAAAAAAAAAAACTACTTAGGGATACCAAGAGAAAGAGAAACTACTTAGACAAGTACGGCCAAGAGGTAGAGACCGAGAAGAATACACCAGTGCCGAGAAATAGAGAAATCGGTCAGAGATTTGTACCAGAATATTCGACAACATTCCCCTCATGTCAAGCATGTTCAGTAATACAAAAGAAAAAGATTTTTGGAAAGATTTAACAGAGAGATGGCTAAACTAAAAATATATTAACAAGGAACCAAAGAATTGGACAAAAAGGAAATACTAACTGTAGAAGTGGGTCATGGACAAGGAAAATGTCGGGACTAGAGTCATGGACACAATTAGTGTCAATTTGTTTAGAGATTTGTATTATTGCGAACTATGTGGAGAATGCAGAGCCAGTATAACAAGGAAGAACGAGGGAGATCTAATGGGAGAATGGGAGGGAAAAGACAATTGGAGATGTATTAGAGACAGTTAGGGTGTATTATTAAAGCAAATTTTGTAGCGGCAAGGTTGTCTCCGGTCATCTCAGGCATGACATAGAACTGGTGAACATGACGATAAGTTTGAAGCTGACTGTGGAGATACGAGGTCCTAGTTCCTATCGGAGTAGCAGAAGGTGAGCGTGATGGGACTGTCGGAGGCAGCTAGGTTGCTCGTGGTGAGCCCGATAGCAGATAACTTGTTAGGGAGAGAAGGTCGAGCTGCTACAAAGGCATATCTGGAGCTCTGGGTTGCAGTCATTGATGGGAGACAGGTGTCGAGAATGTAGATAATTAGTCGGGATTAACAAGAATAGGATTAAGTGAGAGATGGAGTCAAATGGTTGGGATAAAATTTGTGTTGGAAACACGGTAGCTAATGGTAGCAAGATGAAATTTTGGGACCCAGATCGAGTCTCAAGAAATCTCGGTGGATGAAACCCGACCTTTGACTATTATCTATATGTTGCACAAAACATAGCTAAATAGTGTCCATATCCGTATTGTGTTCATACCCATATCCACGTCCATAGTCCATACTTGTACAACACAAGTGACTATATGGTACCTATTTGGAAATGTTTGTATACAACATGTGTATTGTGTCCGTATTCTCGCAAAATAGATTATTACTAAGACTATGAATTCTTGTAAGAATTACCGATGGGTCTGACCTGGCAGGATAAGAGGCAGTCTCGAGGAATCTCAGTGTTGTTATGGACAAAACCTACAATTGATTATTAATAAGACCAAGAATTCCCGTAAGAATGACCAAAGGGAGATTTTACAAGCAGTCTTTATGCATGAACAATGCAATTTTTGAGATGAAAAACTATTGGAATAAGTAATATAATCTCTTTTGCGCAGGGATCCAAGAACAAGAAGGGTGAGATGGATAGAACATAAGATATGGATCAATGGGATAACGGAGCCTTTCATGGAGAATAGTATAGGAATCATCATAGAAACAAAAAGTAGAAAAATATGAGACGTCTTTCTCTGTAGACCTAGGGCTAGGAGTGGTTTATGGGTGTGGATATGGTTTCCAGAAAGTACAGGGTTTGGGGTGGTAAAAGACTAAAAGATAGAGATGGATTTCCAAAGGGAGGTGTCGGAGACTATAAGATGAGTTTGATAAGCATTAATGGCTTCCGAGAATATATTGGAGAGGAAGGAGAAACTAGAAAAAAATTGGTGAAAGGAGGCTACGGTTGGATATTGAGGATTAAGAGTTAGGTTTGAGACATGGATAAATGGCTAAGATTTTGGAGACTGAGGTAGAGAGCTACTGAACCATACTCTGATACCATGTAGAAAGCAACATTGGAATCAATTGGGATGTGCATTTATTAAGTGTTTTAAGTAATACATATTATATAGGAAGAAACTTTCCCAAACAAGTCTATCCAATGTAGGACATAACTAGACTGCATACACCCTCTAACTCTCATAAGTCTAACATCTAACATACCATCAAAAGGTAATATTAATGTGTATTTCAAACAATAGTATATGTAATAGAACAATGATAGTAGTAGCATAATTACCATAAATTAGTCATTTTCTGCTAACAAATTAGACATTTTATGCAATAAATTAGAGGCTCAAAAGAACTAGAGGACATTTTTTTTCTAAAACTTAAGGCAATTGTAGCTAATAATTTAGGCATTTCTTGCTAATAAAATAGGCAATTCTTGTAAATAAATTAGACATTTCTTGCTAATAAATTAGGCATGTTTTGGAATAAACTACGATTTTGGACTAGTATCTTAGGTGCTATGCTAATAGATAGGCATTTATTTCAAGGAAAACGACAGCAAACTAGTTAACTCATGCATGAAATTATGCCTAATGTGCAACATCTTATTTTCTATATTAGAAGGATTCTTAACTTTTTAAATTGGGATGCGACAAGCAGTTACAAAAAATTAATTTTTCAACTTCTATATAAATTTAAAACATAAGATAGATTTATTTAATAAAGACCTTTCTGTAAATTCAAAAAATGAATCCAGGCATATATATCCTCTACATAACGAATACACATTCTTGAGTGGAACCAAGGATCCAACCCGCAACTGACCCCTTTTGACCTATATTGGTTCATCATTCATCAACAGAGAATGTTCATTCATTGAGTCATAGCAAATCAACAGAAGTGCAAGAAATAGTGTACTCATATAAGAAATATTCTTTTACTGAGTGCTAATCAACAAAAGAGCAAGAATTTGTACAATGTAGAAAATGCTATAATGAAATGAACATGAAAAATGCGATTTTAGGATTCAAGTAACCATTCTCTAACACTACCTTCAAAGGTACACCATTGACTTCCATATCCACATACAACATAACCTACAGGAAGGATAAAAGAAAAGATGAGTTAACACAGTAATTCTAAAACGTAAACAGAAAGAAAAAAAAGAAAAACATGATTAGGGCCCATGCTTACCACGCGTGCAAATCCTTCAGGGTTATACTCCAAAGCAGCCTCCCAATTTTCATCTATTCCTTTCTGCAATTCATAGAAATGATCAACAATAATTGAATTGGAAGACTTAAAGCATTAGTGGAAGTTGAATATTTCCACGCATTCATGCCAGATACATTATTCTAAAATATAATAGGTGGAACACAGTAACCTAGGTTTCATAGACACGGATACAGACAGAAATATGGATTCGGAATATAACACTTTCTTAGAATATCTAGGATATGGGTACAGCACAAAGTCATGGACAGAGTTATATATACCCAAGAACACATGCTTATACAATACATTACATTTCAATAAAATCTATTTTTATGCATGTTTCGGAAAGTAATGAAATTCCCAATAGTTCTAAGAAGATTCAGATGCAAAGAAATGTTACTTCCTCATTTTGCAATTATGTTTGGCACGATGATATTTATGCCAAATCACTTTCAGCACATTTTGGGTCCACTTGGAACTTAGACATGGAAAAGGGAAATACAATACAAGTTTCCGAGAAAGTATTGTGTCGGGTACGTGTCAAACATTGATGCTGTCCTCTGGTGGAGTATCCCTGCAACCTAGATGGTAACCAACATAAGGCAGCAGACAAGAAGAAGATTTACCCAATGGCATGTGTAGGCACAAATACATGTGCACGTGCTCGGGCACACAGTTCAAATTAAATGGTAGATCTTGTGCAAGCTGCCTCCAATAATGAAACACCCAAAATGTCTCATATTATTGGCATTAAATGTCAATGAGAGTACACAATTTGTCTTGTACATGTGCACATAAGCACTCAACAAAAACTTTATCTTTCTGTGATTTCTGAAAACCAGTTTGATGAAATTCATAATAGAATATTCACTATTCTGACTCAATCCAGTATGTTTACCAAGAAAAGACTTCATATCTCTTATTAAACATTTCAATCATAGCAAAAGTTAAATGATCCCTGATAATAAATAGTATTCCTATATGTTAAAGCAACTGTAACTGCCCCACCATAACTGCAGATTTATGGTGAGCGTTAAGGGTTAAATATATATATTATTCCAAAATGAACCTGCAGGTCGAAGGTCCATTTTGGGTTGACAGATGGATTCATGTAAAAGTATGATTTTTTATTATTATTTCGCATATTATGTGCACAAGATGGATTTGAACCTTGGTTGCTTCAGTACCATTTTCATGTTTCCAGAGGAACTCGAACCAGGGTTGCTCCGATACCATGATAAAGTCCTCACTGCCATAACTCTGGTGTTAATATTAATATTATTCCAAACAGTATCAAAATTGACCAGGGAGGTCAATTCTCTCCAAACAATTCAGCTTCTCCCACCACTCATTTGTCTAAGAGAGCTTTCTCGTTGACCGGTAATTGATTTGCCAATTGATTCCCTTTTCTGAGAAAACTTGAAGTTTCGTGATCAAGAAATCCATTGAGAAAGTCCTTGGTATTTATCATTAGAGGATGCCATTGGGATCATCATTGTAGAGGTAGGAAATAACTACAGCCGATACTCCAACAGGTAAATTCTTGTGACGTGCCAGCTCAAGTGGACATTGACTCCCACCAAAGGTTCTCACAGTTCAATTTAACAAGTCATCTTGATAAAATTAGGTGCGTACTAAACCTACCTCGCGTATCTAGGAAGAGGCATCTGCAGTGAGCTAACAATGAGAGAATTAAAACGATTCATCCAGAGCCCATAAGCAATCTTCAAAATGCTTCTGAAATAGCCATATAACCCCATATGAAGACATTGAAGCTAGGTCAGGGAGGTAGGTTCCATCATTGGCTTAGTGGCTTGACCCCTCTTCCTTGGCTAGTGACTTCTACCTCCCAGTGCAGTTCCCCAATTGCCATCCACGTAATTAATGCTCTACTTGTCAGTTCCTCAGATTTTCATTATTTCGGAAACTATCTCATCTCATACATTCAAAGATGTCGGAACTATAGGCCAGTCGCCGAGGAGAAAGATGTCGGAACTGTAGGTCAGTCGCCGAGGCAACCCTAGTCTGGACTCTGCAAAAGTATGAAAAGTAAAGAAGTGAAGCAAAGAAAGTATATTGTGATGGTTAGGCCATGCATTTACGTTGAGTCTAGAAGTTCTTGTAGGTGCGTGGTCATGGACAACTTGTGCACAAGGTTTCGCGCCCTCGATTCGGTAACCTGGGGCCACAAGACCGTATCGGCCTAGGAGGAAAGCAAGGTAGTTAGGCAAGAATACGCCGCAATGATTCGAGGACTTGAACAGGGCTAGCTATCCTTAGCTGCAAGGGTCTCGTCTGCACCACCTACATGTCCAAAATGGCTTGAATTGCCAGTGACCTTTCATATAGACAAGTTGGTGTGCTAAGCGGCAATTCGCATGCACGGTGTCGGTCGAATAAAAGGAAGTACAAGCACGACACGAGTTGTGTCAAAAAGGGTATGTACGGTTGCAACACCGGTATGGAGCCTAAGATTTGGCTAAGTAAAGACACATGCTTCAGCACGAGATGCGGCGTCGAGTATTGAGTCGTTTACTCAGAGTTGCATTAGTCGGATTTGAGTCTTTCGAGTCAAGAAGGGCCGTAAGACAAGTTGGGTTAAGTCATATTGAATTGTGAGGCACGGCCTCGATATCGAAGCACGAATAGAGTTTATGGCACGACCATGTTGTTGCGTCTCAAGTATGGGCCAAAAGGCAAGCACGAGTCGACACGTTGATATTGTTGACACAAGAATGGTCTAGAGACACAAGATAAGCAAGTTATCGGTACAATGGTACGATGATGGTTTAGAGACACAAATAGGCCAAGAGTCTATGTCCTAAAATCGATCATAAGGCAAGAATAGAAAGACAATCATAAAGGGATTATGTTGCACAAAGTAAATGAACGTGTTGGTTTTGTATGGGTGAACGAGGAGCTCACTCCACCAGTACGGTTGTGTACTGACACCCACACAGTTTCATGTGCAGGCACAGATAGAAGATCGTTTGGCGCGGAACTCACTTGGATGCGTCGAGACACGGAGTTCCTTGGCGTTTCGAGGCGTGCGACCGCACGGAGTCAGAACTTATACGGAACATAATGTATAGACATCGCCTTTTGAAGCATCCGCTGGCTCGTCAAGATTTGTATTGAGAGATGAGAGAGAGCTGAGTGATTGTAATCAGAGAGAAAAGTGAGCTTGAGCGATTGTAATCTTGGCCTCGTGCCCCATTTGTAATCTTTGTTTCAGTATCAATAAAAGACTGATTTTGTTTCAATACTTGAATTACTTTGTTTATTCAATATTTCTGCTCGGGACTCCTGTGTGACGACCTCGTCGCAAGCTGTTGTAATCGGCCGTTATGGAATCCGTCTTGCATGAGCGCAATCTAGGCTCACGCGGCATCAATCCTTAGCGAGGACGATCGCTCCTACGGGAGCGGAACGTGACATAATAGTATCAGAGTACGGCCTTACGTTCTTGGACTTCGATTGAATTCTTTAACTCTGATGTTGTTTCCGCAAACTCTGATGTTGTTTCCGCGATTGATATCGTTGGTGCGCTCTCTCTCAAATGTCCCACGGAATATCCATACAATAAGTCTATATAATTTACAAAAGCGTTCGCAAATAATTTTCGATAAAAAAATAAAAGATGGTTTCACGTAAGGTACGGTTGGCTAAGTCGGGCTGGACATATACACCAAGAGTTGCATCGTTGTTAGCAAACTTATGTTCGAGATTCAAATTGTTTCGGATGAGAATGAGTTAGACTCGATTCATAAAAGCGTTGGGTAGTTGCGATAGAGGTGCTATCGTACGACGATATCGTCAATGCGATATGGATGGAACATGCTTGAAATTGAGGAATGGTTCGAACGGAGATTCGAAGAAATCGATTGTGATTCGAAATTTATTTCGAGGATTTATCAAATGACTTCATCCCTGAGTGGTGTATGGGATAGCCTTGGGGATGTTGATTGATTGAGGATCGGGGGCCAACGAGTCTATTAGCAAGCACGGTGCTAAACGCAAAGCCTTCGAAAGAGTGATTCAAAGTTAGTCGTGACTTGATAGCTAGTATGAGTTGATTCGAACGAATTAGAAACGACGCATACGGGATTGGGATTGCGCAAGTATGAAATGCGAAAATGATTGAGTAGGTAAATTGAATTGAGGGAAAGTTAAGGTGTAACGAACGGATGACTCAGTCGAGGAATCGATACAAATCGTATACGAAAAGTTAGCACAGTTGAAAGTTAGCGTGCATGGAAATGATTCGAATATTTGAGAATGACTCTAAAGATTTGGGATAGATGTTGCTCGATGATTTAAGTTAGCATAGATCAATGCGTTTTGAGAAAATATGTTGCTCGATGACTTAAGATAGACAAATGGACATATGTGATTTTGGGTTTGAACGAATTGATCACGTAACTAGTTCGGGGGATAATGATCGAACTTGATCTTGAATGTCAAGAAGATTATGGTATATCCAATTCGGATGATAGCATCAGTTGCACGACTCAGAGTTCGTTGCAGAGAAAGATCATTAGGTTACGTATATCGTCGATGGTATTGAGGCGTATCAAAGGTCTATGTGCGATAACTCGGGGGTAATCTAATTCGAGGAATGACGATCGCGTAAAATATTATTGTTCAAATGGATGCTATACTTGGGATTTTGATAGAAATGAATATTTGAATGAAAATGAAAGTATCTTGATTGCTTCGAAGATAACCACAACGTTGACGTTCTTGTCTTGTGCGAGCGCAATTCCAGCCTCGCACATGCGTCACGTCAGATTTGGGCGATCATTCTGCGAGAGCAATGACATGGTGATTCATGTCCAGCGTGAATGATCGAACTTGCGGAAGATCATGTAGTGCCCCGCCCCTCGCGGTCCACTATATAATACCTACGGCTTGCTGACTCAGTCTTGAACTGAGTATTTGAGAAAACCTTTGCCGGTATCGATTGATCACGGATGAAATGCAATAAACCTTTCCAATTGATGGATTGGCTTCTATTGAAATGAATCCAAGAGTTTTGTTGGATGTTTTCTTTCGCTGCTTGGTTTTGATGAATGCTTTTTCGTGTTGGTTTTCGATGATTGGTTTTCATTGTTCGCTTTCATCGCATTTCGCATTCATTCCGAATCTTGAGAGAAAGAGACCGAAGTATGCTAATCAACTGTTGGTGCCAATGTAGGACGCGTGAACTGTTCGTGAACGGCGCGTGAAGTCCCTCCTTCTCTCAAATTAGATTCATCTTGGTGAGTTGCTTCAACCGAACAAACATTAATCTGTACGTCTAATAAAAATGATCACTAGTCCACTCTGTTGCCTCGTCCCTATGATCAACGATATCACAACAACAAAAGATAAGAGAAGATAACTGAATTGAATCAAATGCAAGATCATGTGTTGCTACTCTATCTGCTCCATAAGAATGATCATCTGTTCGGTTACTAAGTATGCTTGAAAAATGTAGACATGTACAGACGAACTTGTACGTGTTGAGATGAATAAGAAGGCACGAAATAAACGTGTCGTATATCTGTGCATAAGTCCAAATTTGTCTCATCTGATAGAACTGCTAGAGCATGGTCTCGGACAACTTGTATACAAGGTAATATTTGTCTCTCGGGTGGTATCTGGGGGCACCTGGAACCGCTCGGCCTAGGAGAAATTGGGGCCTCCATGTGAAAATGGGAGTCGATATCTGAGTCCTTAGCAACGAACTGAACCGGAGAGTCACAACGGCTAATCATGGGAATATCCCATGGACCATCATGTAGAATAGGCCACCTGCATGATCCAAATTACAAACTTCAATATCTGCAAGAATGAAACATGAATTATTCGATGTGCAAATTGTGCTAACATGTCTTATGCAGGGATGGCTGTCGGCGATGGCAAGTTTGCTTATGAATTATTCTACTATCATGTTCTTATGAATTGTTAAAAAAAACCTAGACAAGTAGAAATATCACTAGTAAAATGTTAGCTCCACATGTTGATTTAGTGCAGAGATTTGCGAGTTCGGCCAAAAGCCGCTCGCCAGTACATGATGCGTACTGACCCACGTTGTGGGCATCCTTTTCAGAAAGCAAAGGAGACAGGGGGATTTCAAGTGAGGCACTAAAGCTCGTCTAGCCCAGTAGAGCTGTGGATTGCCTCGAAGCTTCTTTTCATTTCCAGTCAAAGTTGCAAGTTTCTTTTCTTTTGAAGGTGTCTTTACTTTTTCAGCATGTAATAAAGGAATATGATGTATGGGCATTGCGACTATTTTCAAAAGAGAGTTTTAAAGAGAATCATGTAGCCAAGATAAGGCAATCTGAGTTTGCAAAGCTTTGTACTTGTATTCCTATCAAGTTTATCAATAAAAGAAGTATTTCCATTTCAAATATATGTGTCCAGTATTTGGTTTTCTGCAATAAATGGGTGCGTGCATGTGTTTTACTTGACTAGTTGTTTTGTGCAGGTACTTGGCCTTGTGCAAACGCAACTTAGGCTTGCACGGCATCACGCCTTAGCGAGGACGAACGATCCTGCAGGGATCCAGGCAAGACGGACGACCCTAGCAGGATCGAGGCGTGACAAAGTGGTATCAGAGCCAGGTTTTACGTCCTTGGCCTCTTGCAAATATCGTTTTCGAAAAAGTATATAGAGTATTTTGATGGCTTTTAAAGGTCCCGATTTTGAGTTATGAAAACCAATGCCCCATACAATAAGTCCATAATATTTTATGAGACTGACAGAAGTTATACTTTTGTAGAGAAATGGCTCCTCCTCGACCATCTAGCTCAACCGATCCGATAGAGCGGATCATGACCATGATGGAACTACAGAGGCAGGATAATGAGGAGCGTGGCCAGATACAACAGGCTCGAATGGAGGCCCAACAGAAGCGGTTGGATGCCTTGACCCAACTTGTAACTGCGCTAGCGGGAAATCGAGATACCACCGCAACAACCAAACCGACGGGCACACCCGAGATTGAGCCCGTGGACGGTGACGAACCCCAGCCGGCGCAAAGGCACTCTTCCTTTAAGCCAAAGGACTTCTTGGATGTGAAACCTCTGGAATTTGAGGGCAGGACATCACCAGATAAGGTGGTGGACTGGATCGATAAAATGGAAAGTCTGTTCACATTCGTAGGAGTTCCGAGTAGCAAGAAGGTAATGTGTGCTGCTCTGCTACTACGGCTGCGGGCAAAAGACTGGTGGAAAGCGAAGATGCCGACGCTGCTCGCAACGGCTAGGAATGGGAAAATTTCATGGGCCTCGTTCAAGAAGGCATTTCTGGATCAGTATCTTCCTCCAGCCATGAGTAAGAAGATGGAGAATGACTTCATAACTCTGAAACAAGAAAATATGTCTGTGTAGAACTATGAATCTGAATTTGCCAAGCTGGCGAATTTTGCAACTGTAATGTTACCCACGGAGCAGACTCGTATAGATCGGTTCGTTGAAGGTCTGAATGACGACATTCAGTTGAGTGTGCTGAACCGAGAATGTGAGTCGTATTCTCAGGCCTTTGAGGCGGCGCTGCAGGTGGAACAGTTTTACCTGAAAAAGGCGTCAACTAAAATGCAGTACGGTCGGAATCAGCCCGCTAAGAGATATCACGATGGAAAGAAAAAGACTGACGGAGAACAGAACAATAAGCCAGTATGCACATTTTGCAGTCGACGAGGGCATGTGAAGGAAGACTGTCGCTATGCGAACGGTCTGAATTGCAGTTGCTGTGGCAAAAGTGGGCACATCAAGTATGACTTTCGTGCCGCTAATAATGCTTGTTTTGGTTGTGGCCAACAGGGTCACTCTGTCAGGAATTATCCGAAAAAGAATAAAACGGCTCAAATCGTAATAACGCTGAAGAGGGTGGGCCACTAAGGGACCCACCGCAGATCAGAGAATCCGCACAACCAGCAGCTGCGGACTAATGCTTGTGTCTTTAACCTATCCACCTTACTTGATCCTGAATGCAATACTAGTGGAGGTGAGCTTATTTCTTAAGTTTTGAGGACAAAACTTTTTCTCAGTGGGTTATTATGTAGTGCCCCGCTCCTCGCGGTCCACTATGTAATACCTACGGCTTGCTGACTCAGTCTTGAACTGAGTATTTGGGAAAACCTTTGCCGGTATCGATTGATCACGGATGAAATGCAATGAACCTTTCCAATTGATGGATTGGCTTCTATTGAAATGAATCCAAGAGTTTTGTTGGATGTTTTCTTTCGCTGCTTGGTTTTGATGAATGCGTTTTCGTGTTGGTTTTCGATGATTGGTTTTCATTGTTCGCTTTCATCGCATTTCGCATTCATTCCGAATCTTGAGAGAAAGAGACCGAAGTATGCTAATCAACTGTTGGTGCCAATGTAGGACGCGTGAACTGTTCGTGAACGGCGCGTGAAGTCCCTCCTCTCAACTTAGATTCATCTTGGTGAGTTGCATCAACCGAACAAACATTAATCTGTACGTCTAATAAAAATGATCTCTAGTCCACTCTGTTGCCTCGTCCCTATGATCAACGATACCACAACAACAAAAGATAAGAGAAGATAACTGAATTCAATCAAATGCAAGATCATGTATTGCTACTCTATCTGCTCCATAAGAATTATCATCTGTTCGGTTACTAAGTATGCTTGAAAAATGTAGACATATACAAACGAACTTGTACGTGTTGAGATGAATAAGAAGGCACGAAATAAACGTGTCGTATATCTGTGCATAAGTCCAAATCTGTTTCATCTGATAGAACTGCTAGAGCATGCATTTGGTCTCGGACAACTTGTATACAAGGTAATATTTATCTCTCGGGTGGTATCTGGGGACACCTAGAACCGCTCGGCCTAGGAGAGATTAGGGCCTCCATGTGAAAATGGGAGTCGATATCTGAGTCCTTAGCGACGAGCTGAACCGGAGAGTCACAGCGGCTAATCATGGGAATACCCCATGGACCATCATGTAGAATAGGCCACCTGCATGATCCAAATTACAAACTTCAATATCTGCAAGAATGAAACATGAATTATTCGTTATGCAAATTGTGCTAACATGTCTTATGCAGGGATGGCTGTCGGCGATGGTAAGTTTGCTTATGAATTATTCTATTATCAAGTTCTTATGAATTGTTAAAAAAAACCTAGACAAGTAGAAAGATCAGTAGTAAAATGTTAGCTCCACATGTTGATTTAGTGCAGAGATTTGCGAGTTCGGCCAAAAGCGGCTCGCCAGTACATGATGTTTGCTGACCCACGCTGTGGGCATCCTTTTCAGAAAGCAAAGGAGACGGGGGGATTTCAAGTGAGGCACTAAAGCTCGTCTAGTCCAGTAGAGCTGTGGATTGCCTCGAAGCTTCTTTTCATTTCCAGTCAAAGTTGCAAGTTTCTTTTCTTTTGAAGGTGTCTTTACTTTTCCAACATGTAATAAAGGAATATGATGTATGGGCATTGCGACTATTTTCAAAAGAGAGTTTTAAAGAGAATCATGTAGCCAAGATAAGGCAATCTGAGTTTGCAAAGCTTTGTACTTGTATTCCTATCAAGTTTATCAATAAAAGAAGTATTTTCATTTCAAATCTATGTGTCCAATATTTGGTTTTCTGCAATAAATGGGTACGTGCGTGTGTTTTGCTTGACTAGTTGTTTTGTTCAGGTACTTGGCCTTGTGCAAGCGCAACTTAGGCTTGCACGGCATGAGCCTTAGCGAGGACGAACGATCCCGCAGGGATCCAGGCAAGACGGACAACCCTAGCGGGATTGGGGCGTGACAGATCACGGCGTGGCAATTGGACTGTTTCGATTTGTGGTTTGATGCGAAGGTAAATTCGAGGATGGTTCGGAATTGTGATTGACGATTAAGTAAGTTTGAGGATTGAGTAGATCCAATCTGCGTATCGAGAATGAATTAGTCTAGACTCAAAGCAAGAGTTACGTTCCGAGGAGGACAATTATCCTGCGGGAGAGTTGGTATGGTGATTTCATGTCCAGCGTGGATAATCGAACTTGCGGGAGATTGGAACGTGACATATTGTTATGCTAGACGACCTTGTGATCGAATACGTGAATTGTGATAAACGACTTAGGGAATATGGTATGAGAATTACGTTTAGTGACAAATCGTGTCGTAGAGTATTTGACTTCGTTACGATGGATATATCGAACATGTTTGAAGAGATAGAGTATGCGAATTGCTAGTTTGGACGTGCGTTAGTGATATGCAAAGGATTTGGTTGAACAGAACTCACCGTAGGAAGGCCTTGCTGAACGACTCGGACCCCTTGGACTATGTAATGCCCCGCTCCGCACGGTACATTATGATGAGTCGTTGACTCGAAGAGTTGTGTTGACCCGATGAAGTATTGATGCGAATCGATGCAAAGGATAAGTCCCGATTGAGCAAGTGCTGACTTTAGTTGATCTGGTGTGCAGGCTATGCTTTTACGCTGGATTGTAAAGGGTCGATGTTAATGCCTTACTCGAAATGATGTCCGTGAAACCAAATCGGTGCCTTGAACGGAATGGCTAAGTCAGGAGAGTTAGCCGTGCAACCAAGTTATGGAATCGAGCCGCATCAGCTCGGCGAAACGACAAGGCGTTCTTGGCTCTCTCTCCCTATTCCTTCACGTCTAATAAAACATATCCTTGTATGCGTAAGTTGCTGTCAAGTTAGCGAGTGTAGCTCAAACGGTTAAGGGTCTTAGTAGGTGTTGGACATTAAGATAGAACATTGAACATCGAACATTAAACAGTTGAAGCGACGTGCATCAAGCGTATGAGTCGCGATAGGATGGTGATGGTAGAACATTGAAAGACAATATCGAGATGTGCATCACGTGCACGACTCCGAGAACATTGAACACTAGGCCTAGAACATTGATTATGGCATTAAGCGTGCCCTCGTGCACGAAAGCTATGAAATAACTAAGTAACTACGGAACGGCTATGTGCGAATAACTTATGAATGGAACGCATTGAGTTTAAGTACGAGATGTCTAAGCCGTTGGGCGTCGTGCATCAATACGGATGTGTTGGGGCATAATGCCGACGGAACTTGAGATAGAGATGGTGAATATGTTATAGAACGGAATTATGTTTATGGAACGTAAGATTTGTTGGTATGATATGACTTGTATGCTATGGCGCGTATTGCATGGTCAATGGACTCGGATGGCCCGTGCACGGGTGCGGCTTCCCTCGGACGATTACGACCGAAACACCGGGACCGTTCGGCCTAGGAGGAATTATGTATGGTATTTATGGTGCACATCATTCGGACGGTTTGCGACCGGCCAGTATTGTGATAAGCTATGATATCGGTAAGTTTGGGATCCTTCGGATATTGGGCTAGTAACCCGTATCGAAGAGATCATAGGCTTACACATAAGGATGCCAAGTCCATTACGGTGCGAAACACCGTGACCTTCATATAGATAGGGCCAGTGGGCTGAGATTTAAGTTGGGTACAGGCGCAGGGCCTGCGACCCTTATGCATTGTCTAAGTTTATGATTGGTTGGGTGGCATGAATTGTATGAATTCTTATGTAAAGTTCTAACCATTGCAGGCTAGACAAAATGGAACGACGATGAGCACGATCACTATGTTTATGTTCATGTTATGTCTAACTGTATTTGCCGCAGGGACACGGTATCAGACACAATTGTGATAAGCTCGTATGCGTGAATATTACCATGAAACTGATCCTAAGGCTAAATAGAAAGATCACAAATTAAGATGCATGTTCACTAAATATACTTAGTGTTTGGTTTGGGTGCGAGTGGGTCTTGATCAGTGCGAAGCGAGGACGAAAGCACTAATCCCCCACTAGTTTGTGTGCAGGTTCAGGTATGTTCGGCTCGGGGAGGAGCTTGGCTTGGACGCGCCGAGGCATGGAGTCCTTAGCATGAGCTACCGCATAGGCGTTCGGACTTGCGACATGGAAATGTTCGGCCGAAGACTACTTGTTGGCTATAAAGAGACATAATGTATAGAATAATGAAATCCTTTGTGAGCTAGAGAGATCATGAGCGTTGTAGCCAGTTGGCATATTAAGTTGGGCTATTCAGAGCCTTTGTAATCTTCAGTTCATTATCAATAAAAGAGATTCTTATGTTATACTTTGTTTCCTTCCGCTGCTTATGTTATCAATTTGAGATAAACACTATGTGAATCAGTTATCTTGCCTTGCACGAGCGCAACTCCAGGCTCGTGCGGCATCACGCCCCAGCGAGGACGATGATTCGGGTGAAATCTAGCGAGGACGAACGATTTTCCGGATCGGGGCGTGACAAGTTGGTATCAGAGCGGTTCCATCCTCTGGACCGTGCATGAATCTCTTTGACCCTCAATTGCTTCGCTATCGAATTCAGTTGACTCTAAGTTGTTTCCGCAACCGCATGGCTCATGGATCTGCTCGATGCTACATTGGATGTTCCATACAATAAGTCTATATTAAGTGAGTACATCTGCCACAAGTATGTCGTGACTATCACACTACCTCCGAGTGCCGTCGGAGAATGTTGGTTGCACGAAGTGCAACGTGTTATGAAATGTCGGTTTCCCGAAGTGCAAGAAAGTTGCGAGTCGTTGGTCGCACGAAGTGCAAAGAATATGGTGATGTTGGTTGCATGAAGTGCAATGATATATGTATCGTTGATCGCACGAAGTGCATGGAGTTGTGTTGTCGATCGCACGAAGTGCGAGGAGTTACGTGTTGTTGGTTGCACGAAGTGCAACGAGTCGATATAGTAGGCGATGCGTGTTATGTGACTATGTGAATGGTTATGTGTTGTTGGTTGCACGGAGTGCAGCAAGTCGTGGATCGTTCGTTGCATCGGTGCAACGAGTCGACATTGTATGATATGTGTTGTATAGCTATGCGGATGGATAGCGATATGTTAAACGAGTTTGAGTAATGACCTTAAGTATCGAGAGTAAATTGTTGCACGAGTTGCAACGAGTGAGATTGGAAGATCGCGAATGCGATAATAACGAGTCGAGTTGGTCACTAAGTCGAATTTGAGTAGGCGAACTTGCAAGTTGGCCGCATTGAATCGAGTTTGAGTAGGTGAGCGTTATGTTGACCGAATGTCGCGTTGAGCTTTGAATAAGCGAATGTTGCGTATGTGATCGATATGATCGCTAAGGCACGGTTAGATTGAATGTATGTCAAACTTAAGTGAACGACTGTGCATGTTGGTCAAGTTGTTGTGCCAACTCGAGTAAGCGAACGCTAGAGCTGGAATCGGAAAGGATCGCAATATGGGATAGTCGATTGGAAAATAGATGTCGGACCTATGCGGAGTGTAAAGTCGAGTAATGACTCGATTTCGAGTAGTATATGCAATACCACTTGTGCGATCAGTACAGTGAAGCATTGTATCGATAATGATAGGCTCGATTTCTGTGTGGTATATGCATTATGCAATACCACTTAGCGATAGCTATGTTAAGCCGTTTGGTGACTTGCAATAGGATGCGTCGAGACAAATATGTCATTACAATTGGTTTGTCCTGAACGGACGTAGTAACGAGACTCGAATGGAAATAACCTGATAGAAGTCGATGCAAGTATGCCTCGATGAATTGAGTTGAGCAATTATGCGCGAAGTCGTACCTATGGATGATACGTCGGGTGAGGATTTGTTAAGTGTAAGTCGAACGATAGGCTGAGCATAGCGAGAGAATGTTGCGTTGAGGAAATTGTTGACTCGGTCGAAATTGTGTTGAGTATGTACGAAGAAATCGTGCGAACGAATTCGAGTCAGCGCGAGGAGTCGGTAGCACGATTGGAAGTGCGAGTTAGGGATATGAGAATGGATATGTAAATTGGAAATTGTGTCGTGATGATGGTAGTTAGTTACAACTGAATGGATCTTGATGTGTGCAAGACTTGATTCGTATTCGAGTTCGGATATTGGCAGTGATTGCAACGAATTTGAGCTTATGAAGAGAGGAAGATGTTCAAGTTATGCATATCGACGATGGTATTGAGGCGTATCAAAGACGATATGCAATAACTCGGGGATACTCTGATCGAATGAACGAAAATTATGTTGAGCATTGTTGTTGGATGAATAAGATGCAAGTTAAGTTAATGGCAGTTTGGATGGTAACGGTAGGAATACTTCGGAGTATTTGAGAGTGGACGAATATTACTTGGATGAAAACGTAAGTGTTTGGATTGCTTTGTTGATAACCACAATGTTGACATTCTTGTCTTATGCGAGTGCAACTCCAGCATCGCACATGCGTCACGTCAAATTAGGGCGATCATTCCGCGTGAGCGCTGGTATGGTGATTCATACAGTGGGGATGATCAAACTTACAAGGCATGGCAAAATTGGATTTAGACTTGTGGTTTGATGCGAAAGTTGTTCGAGGATGGTTTTGATGAGTAGGAAATGTGTCGAACTATGATCACGAATGGGTAAACTCGGACTTGAGGCGAGAAGATGTCATACGACTAGTGAAAATAGTCGACGGTAACGCATGAGTGATTCGAGTAGTAACAGCGCATCAGTTGCGCGGGGGTAGATAAATTATGGATTGGTAAATTATGTCGGATTGGATGAAGTCTCGTAGGAATTGTCGAAAATTGATTTGGCTCCGCGATAGGATATAGCATGGTTCGTGTTAACTGTCCCTCGTTGATGATCTTCAATTATCGAGCGTAGTTTCGGGGCAGATGACCCTAGAAGACTTGACCGCCAAATCAAGTGAATATTGAAGTCCCATAGGATGACCCAATGAAGTCGCATAAGAAATTTCGTCGAGGATGAAAGACGATGTAATGCATATTGAGGATAAGTCTAAGCGAGTGAGTGTTGTGCTTCGTAAGTTAGCGAGTAGCCTTCGACTAGAATGATATGGTCAGAAAAGAAAATATGATCAATCAAATAAGTACGTAAATAGACTTGGTTGGTCGATAATCGAATAGATGTTGAGGAACGTGCTTAGCATAGTGATGCGGTAAGGCGATTGCAAGAATTCTGCAATGCACGAGAGTGACGAATAGTAGAACGATCCTAAGAGTTGTATCGTAGATCGGTTTGAGTAAACGATTAGGTTATACGTGTTGAGCGCACATTCGATGTTACGAAACGAACTAGTCAGGATTGAATCGAAGATTGAGTAAAGGATTCGTACTCGGTCGAGAATCAGAGATGAGCGTATCGTAAGAGACCTTGGGTCGAAAAAGATTGTTGCCTTGAGCATCGTAGACTCAAGTTGACCTCTAGTGTCGGGAGAGATTAAGCATGATGTCTGGATAAGTTACCTAGTGGGGGTAGCCCCAGACGCGATACGTAGATAGTTCGAGAACGTGGATCGTGTTGGAATAGTTGCGTGTGATGCATAGTATGGATAGTAGGCAAGGAAAGTTTGGACGTGTTGGACTTAGTCCATGTCATTGAGGCCAAATATTATGAACGACTAGATGAAAGGCTTGAGTTATGTGGGAGATAGGAAAACGGTTGGGCGAATAGGCGTTGCGGAGAATTGTTGCGATCGGATGCGCAATGACTTGATGCAATGTGAGTGTTAGGTGGCCAGCGAGAAACTTATGAGATCGAACTAATAGTTTCGAGTTAAGTTATGTGCAAAGATGTTTGGAAGATGATCGCATGTTATGGGATGATGCATATGAGAAGTATTTTGAGAATAGGCGCTAAGGTCTGACTAAGTCGAGTATGGAGTGATTTGGTGCTTGAGGATTTAAGTTGAGCTTGTTATCCTTGTCCCGATATCCTACAATTGAGCTTGGCTGAAATGCATATATTGGTGGGACGCCTAAAATATGTGTATGATCCAAACTAAGTTGTATGATTCAAACGATAGTGGCACGAGATCGTGAAACGATCTAACGAAACACTTGGGCTAAGTGTTGGTTTCGGTTCGAGGACGAACCTTGTTTCGAGTGGTATATTATGTAATGCCCCGCTCCGCACGGTGCATTATGATGAGTCGTTGACTCGAAGAGTTGCGTTGACCCGCTGAAGTATCGATGTGAATCGATGCAAAGGATAAGTCCCGATTGAGCAAGTGCTGACTTTAATTGATCTGGTGTGCAGGCTATGCTTTTACGCTGGATTGTAAAGGGTCGATGTTTATGCCTTACTCGAAATGATGTCCACGAAACCAAATCGGTGCCTTGAACGGAATGGCTAAGTCAGGAGAGTTAGCCGTGCAACCAAGTTATGGAATCGAGCTGCATCAGCTCGGCGAAACGACAAGACATATCGGCTTAAGGTGGGCGGGTTCTTGGCTCTCTCGCCCTATTCCTTCACGTCTAATAAAACATATCCTTGTATGCGTAAGTTGTTGTCAAGTTAGCGAGCGTGGCTCGAACGGTTAAGGGTCTTAGTAGGTGTTGAACATTAAGATAGAACATTGAACATCGAACATTGAACAGTTGAAGCGACGTGCATCAAGTGTACGAGTCGCGGTAGGATGGTGATGGTAGAACATTGAAAGACAATATCGAGATGTGCATCACGTGCACGACTCCGAGAACATTGAACACTAGGCCTAGAACATTGATTATGGCGTTAAGTGTGCCCTCGTGCACGAAAGCTATGAAATAACTAAGTAACTACGGAACGGCTATGTGCGAATAACTTATGAATGGAACGCATTGAGTTTAAGTACGAGATGTCTAAGCCGTTGGGCGTCGTGCATCAATACGGATGTGTTGGGACATAATGCCGACGGAACTTGAGATAGAGATGGTGAATATGTTATGGAACGAGATTATGTTTATGGAACGTAAGATTTGTTGGTATGATATGACTTGTATGCTATGGCGTTGCATGGTCAATGGACTCGGATGGCCCGTGCACGGGTGCGGCTTCCCTCGGACGGTTACGACCGGGACACCGGGACCGTTCGGCCTAGGAGGGAATTATGTATGGTAATTATGGTGCACATCATTCGGACGGTTTGCGACCGGCCAGTGTTGTGATAAGCTATGATATCAGTAAGTTTGGGATCCTTCGGATATTGGGCCAGCAACCCGTATCGAAGCGATCATAGGCTTACACATAAGGATGCCAAGTCGATTACGGTGCGAAACACCGTGACCTTCATATAGATAGGGCCAGTGGGCTGAGATTTAAGTTGGGTGCAGGCGCAGGGCCTGCGACCCGTATGCATTGTCTAAGTTTATGATTGGTTGGGTGGCATGAATTGTATGAATTCTTATGTAAAGTTCTAACCATTGTAGGCTAGGCAAAATGGCACGGAGATGAGCACGATCACTATGTTTATGTTCATGTTATGTCTAACTGTATCTGCCGCAGGGACACGGTATCGGACACAATTGTGATAAGCTCGTATGCGTGAATATTGCCATGAAACTGATCCTAAGGCTAAATAGAAAGATCACAAATTAAGATGCATGTTCACTAAATATACTTAGTGTTTGGTTTGGGTGCGAGTGGGTCTTGATCAGTGCGAAGCGAGGACGAAAGCACCAATCCCCCACTAGTTTGTGTGCAGGTTCAGGTATGTTCGGCTTGGGGCGGAGCTTGGCTTGGACGCGCCGAGGCATGGAGTCCTTAGCGTTTCAAGAGGAGCTACCGCATAGGCGTTCGGACTTGCAACATGGAGATGTTCGGCCGAAGACTACTTGTTGGCTATAAAGAGACATAATGTATGGAATAATGAAATCCTTTGTGAGTTAGAGAGATCATGAGCGTTGTAGCCAGTTGGCATATTAAGTTGGACTATTCAGAGCCTTTTTATTCTTCAGTTTATTATCAATAAAAGAGATTCTTATGTTATACTTTGTTTCCTTCCGCTGCTTATGTTATCAATTTGAGATAAACACTATGTGAATCAGTTATCTTGCCTTGCACGAGCGCAACTCCAGGCTCGTGCGGCATCACGCCCCAGCGAGGACGATAATTCGGGTGAAATCTAGCGAGGACGAACGAATTCTCGGATCGGGGCGTGACAGACTAAACGTTACAAGTACGGATAGGAGAAATCTATGCTCGAAGTTTAGAAATCGGAGTGATGCGAGCTTGGGTAGAAAGCTCCGTACTATCACCTTTGGTTTGACCTTAGGATTGGGGTCAGTATCGATATTATTGTTTGGGAACTGTGATTCCAATACTGACGTTGACTTTAGCCTTGAGAAATAGCATAGCAGTTAGGCAGACGTCCCTGCGCGGAGAGAATGAAATTGTGCAAGCGACCTAGTGAGAGTTGCCGAAGTATTCTTGAAAAGTCTTAAGGATCGATAGGATTGGATATTGGTGTTGGTGGGTGGATAGAATGATTCAATTATATGGAAATCCCACTCACGAGGCTTGGCTGAAATGCATATATTTCAGGGATGCCTGAATATGTGCACGATCCGACTCGAGTGGAAATTGCGGATTATATATCACGAGGCTTGGTTGAAATGTATGTATTTTGGGGACGCCTAAAATATGTGCACGGTCCAACTGAATGATATGATGAATTCAGATGAGATGAAAGGAACGGGAAGGTATCGAGGATTTTGAAATCGTGTGTTTTAAAGAAAATCTTGATGGTAGTGCGATCGTTGGATTTGAAATGTAATAAGGATATCGCTCGGGTGTGTTGCCCTAGAACTAAGTTGTCCGTGTGCGCGACGAACATAACTTACCCATGTTTGAGATAGGTTAATGAGTGTGTACTCAGTAAGTTTCGAGAACGAAACTTTTTCTGAGTGGTGTATAATGTAATGCACCATCCCGCTCAGTTCAATCGGAGGAATGAAAATGCCAACGGCGTTTGGACTTAAGCCATGCAACGGCCTGCTCGAAGTCCCGCTCGGTCGAGGCGACTCCTCGCTCAGGTGGGTGGCTTCGGTGAACTTGCCTCAGCTTGGCCTTCACACTAATAAAACGAAAATTTTCAACTGCACAAGTAGGCTTGATAATAAAAGAGACAAATCCACATAGCTAAGGGAATAACCCCAACTTGGGTCACATTGAGTTAGAATATAGAAAGGTCCCACGGTTGGCTTAGAAGTGTTGCACGACGTGCTTTCAAAATGACACTCGGTCCTTCCTTCCGTGGCTTGGGAGAAGGAAAGTTGGTCTATGTTGCCACAAAGCCATGAACTTAGCATAAGTCATAGGCGACGCACGTATAAATACTTGATAAAGCATGTACTGTCCCACTGTCCAATGCTTGGCATAGCAAAAGTGTCCCACAAGTCTCAATGCACGTTTCTACGGTGCAAGGCTTGGCATAGCCTTTGCTCGTCCCACGGGTTAAGTTGTTGCACGATTGAGTTAGGCAAAAGTTATGTCGGGCTATCAAAGTCATAGCAAGCATTGTCCCGCAATTTCTGCGGTTGTCATAGCCACATAGTCCCACGATCTCAAAGCTCGTCATATAAAGTATGACTTGGGCGGTAGTGTCGCACAGAACATAAGTTGGTTTAAGGCACGAGCTACGGTTGGTTCAAAGATAAGTGTGCCACGGTCTATGGCACGTATAGAACACGTTTTGTTCAAAGTTATGCTGGAAGGCTATGAATTAGTCATCCATAAGTTTGAGTCAATAAGAGTATGGAAACACTGGAAAATATATTGGGACTGTGGGCCAGTCGCCGAGGAAAAAGATGTCGGGACTGTAGGTCAGTCGTCGAGGCAACCCTGGTTTGGGCTCTTTAAAAGAAGCATGAAAAGTAAAGAAGTGAAGTAAAGGAAGTAAGTTGTGATAGTTAGGTCATGCATTTACGTTGAGTCTAGAAGTTCTCGTAGGTGCGTGGTCATGGACAACTTGTGTACAAGGTTTCGCGCCCTCGATTCGGTAGCCTGGGCCCACAGGACCGTATCGGCCTAGGAGGGAAGCAAGTTAGATCGGCAAGAACACGCCGTAGTGATTCGAGGACTTGAGCAGGGTTAGCTACCCTTAGCTGCAAGGGTCTCGTCTGCACCACCTACATGTCCAAGATGTCTTGAATTGACAATGACCTTTCATATAGACAAGTTGGTGTGCTGAGCGACAATCCGCATGCACGGTGTCGGTCAAATAAAAAGAAGTACAAGCACGACACGAGTTGTGTCAAAAAGGGTATGTACGGTTGCAACACCAGTATAGAGCCTAAGATTTGGCTAAGTAAAGACACGTGCTTCGACACGAGATGCGGCGTCGAGTATTGAGTCGTTTACTCAGAATTGCATTAGTCGGATTTGAGTCTTTCGAGTTAAGTCAAGAAGGGCCGTAAGACAAGTTGGGTTAAGTCATATTGAATTGTAAGGCACGACCTCAATATCGAAGCACGAATAGAGTTTATGGCACGACCATGTTGTTGCGTCTCAAGTATGGGCCGAAAGGCAAGCACGAGTCGACACGTTGATGTTGTTGGCACAAGAATGGTCTAGAGACACAAGATAAGCAAGTTATCGGTACAATGGTACGGTGATGGTCTAGAGACACAAATAGGCCAAGAGTCTGTCCTAAAATCGATCATAAGACAATAATAGAAAGACAATCATAAAGGGATTATGTTGCACAAAATAAATAAACGTGTTGGTTTTGTATGGGTGGACGAGGAGCTCACTCCACCAGTACGGTTGTGTACTGACACCCACACAGTTTCATGTGCAGGCACAGGTAGAAGATCGTTTGGCACGGAACTCGTTTGGATGCGTCGAGGTACGGAGTTCCTTGGCGTCTCGAGACGTGCGACCGCACGGAGTCAGAACTTATAGGGACATAATGTATGGACATCGCCTTCTGAAGCTTCTGCTGGCTCGTCAAGATTTGTATTGAGAGATGAGAGAGAGCTGAGCGATTGTAATCAGAGAGAAAAGTGAGCTTGAGCGATTGTAATCTTGGTCTCGTGCCCCATTTGTAATCTTTGTTTCAGTATCAATAAAAGACTAATTTTGTTTTAATACTTGAATTACCTTGTTTATTCAATGTTTCTGCTTGGGACTTCTGTGCGACGACCCCGTCGCAAGCTGTTGTAATCGGCCGTTATGAAAGCCGTCTTGCGTGAGCGCAACCTAGGCTCACACGGCATCACGCCTTAGCGAGGACGATCGCTCCTACGGGAGCGGGGCGTGACACTCGTACTTGGAATGTTCAGTATACAAAGATTGGCATTGATCAATCCCGCGGCATCGAAGATTTGTTGGACATGCAGAAACTCTCCTTGCAAAAGATGATTTCTTCTGTTTATAAAAGACATAATGTATGGAACATTGTATAGCTGTTGTACCAGTGAGTTGTAAGCCAAGTCGGCATATCCAGTTGTAATTCTATGTACCAAGTATCCAAAGTAAGCCTATATGGCATGTGATTCAGTTGGCTATCAAATGTAATTTGAGATGTTTTGTAAGTTTTGTATTCTGGTGCAAGCCTTGAACTTCATTTCAATTGTCAATAAAGAAGAACATATTTCTACATGTCGCATTGTGACTTCAAGTTATCTGCTCGTTCCCGCTACTTTTAATCAATAATGTGTTCTATTCAATAAAAGAGAGACGTCATTATTATCTTAAATTTGTCTGCTTGTGCCGCTGCGATGTGTTCCTATTTGGAGTATCAATTTTGTACCGTCTTTACCTTGTACAAATGTAATTTAGACTTGTACGGCATCACGCTCAAGTGAGGACGATCAGTTCCCAGAGATTTATGCGAGGACGACTAGCTCTATGTCTGTAGAATCGAGACGTGACAAATTGGTATCAGAGCACGACTTTACGTCCTTGGACTCTTATTTGATTCGCTTCAAATCGAAGTTGCATCCGCGATTAACCAAAGTTGCCTCCACGATTACTCAACGTTGCTTCCGCGATTGAATCAAAGATTGCTTCTGCGATTATTCCCAGTTGCTTCCACAATCATTCCAAATCATCTCATGTCCAAAAGTTCGTTGACCCTCTTGGTTGCTCACTGGATGTTTCATACAATAAGTCTAAATACATTGTGATGCCCATAAATTTTATTATTGTTGGTTTGGACACTAATGACCCAATAATGGCTCGATGCCATAGTATGATGTCTTGTGATTGATGTTCGAAATATGGGAACATAGAGTTGTTATGTGTGTTGTAACATGTTTGAGAACTGCATGTTATGTTGGAAAAGAATTGTGAATAAGACAATTGATGATTGAGTTCAACAGAATTGATGAGTTGACTCATGTGTGGTGGCCTTGTGATTTTGAGACCCTGAGAATGTTGACTTTGTGTTGTGATCAGTATAGATCATGATTGTCCGGTATAGACTTGAGTTTTGCATTGGTTGAGAATGGCTTTATTTCTGAGTAGTATATGCCTCTACCACGTCAGAACGAGATGTATTTTGACCCTTTCCATAGGATAGCATGAGTCTATATGTAAGCATTGGTAGTGCTGAGACTTAGCTGGGAGTCATGTCGTGTTTCTAGGTGACTCGGGTGTCCCTTGATGGTGATGTTATGCTTAGTAGCAAGATTGTTGAAAATTGTAACAGGTACCTTGGTTGAAAATTGTACAGTCAGGTGATGACTCAGACGAGCCAGGTGATAGTTATGTTGTGGATAATGGATTTGGCAAGAGAATGTTATGGCTTAGAACATTGAACGATAGTTGTGATTGATTGGATGAAAATCATGTGTGGCTATTACAATTTGGTTGCTAATTTGAAAGTTTTGGAAATGTTGTCGGTAACTCGAATAAATATGGGAAATTTATGCAATGACCCTAAGGTGTGATAGATGATAATCCATCTTGACCACCAAAGGATAGATTCAGTGAAATATGACTTCGTGCTTTATAAGATGAATAGTCGTTGCATATGTGCATAATGTTCGAGGATTTGAATTGTATCACAAAAGTAACAAGTAGTGACCTTGAATACTTGTGTTGCATAGAGAATGGTTAATTGATACATGAATTATAGGATTGGATTGGAATGGATTACTCGACCCTTGAAGAATGAGATTTTGTGAATGTCCGTATGAGATTTTGATGGCTGAAAAACGAATGGGATTGAGAATCACAAAATGTGTTGGATAATGTCAGTAGATGGTGTGATGGTATGGATGACTGTCGTTTAGGATATAAATTGTTGGGTTATGACTTAGTGGTATGACTTTGTCATACAGACCGAGATAGTAGGATTGTTGATGTTGGCAAGATCAGTAACATGGTCCTATGATTATTAGATGGTACATGTGGATAAGAAGGAATTAGAATTGAAATTGGATTGCTGAAAATTGTATGTCGGATTTGGATGTAGACCGTAATGTTGCTAGATCGATCTTAATCGATTGTTGGGTAAGTCTAGAATGAGCCTCTGTGGAAATTAGTTCCTTGAGGATGACCATAGATATACTTGACCCTAGATATTGTTGGTTGCATAACCAATTGTCAGCATAGTCCGCAATGGCGATTAGTTGTTCAGAATGAGTTTATACCCATAGGTTTGGATAGAGTTCCTTAGAACCGTCGGTTTATTGTTGGCCCTAAGAATGAGAAATTTGTATGGTCCCTAGTAGCCGTCCACTCTAGGAGAGTCACCTGAATGGTTAGATTTAGTTGTCGGTATAGCTAGCCTTAGAGACTTGACTGAATAATAGGTGACCGTTAGCGACCATAGGATGATCCTTTTAGTATTGAACGAGAAATGGTGATGAGTATGACCTAAGGAAGTATATGCTGCAACGTGAGCCTCATAGATGTTTGACATTGAGAAGTAATGTGTCGGCCTTAAGCGAAAACTGCAATTGTGGGGTGAGACTTGAGTTGTATGTATCGAAAAGTGAATTGTTCCATAAGATGGAATTGATTGCTCATGACGAAAATGACAGATCGGTATTTAAAGTCGGTTAGCTGGAATAACATGGAATACCGTATATCAAGTTGAAAAGATGGATTGTTGCTCAGAAGTTTGATTATTAATTTCATAGTCGGAAAGGAAATTTGAAATGAGACATTGTGGGATGGATATTATGTTGGACGGAATGTTGTATGGAATTGTGCTCTTGGCACAAGTAATTGATAATGAGTGGCCCTCGGATTGGATCTTTTGGAAATGATGAACTGCCTCGGTGAAAAATGTTATTCGATCCGGAAAGGAATAGAACTGCATATTGATTATTATGAACTTTTATATGGTTGGTTTCAAGTTAGACCCTTGGCTCGAATATTAGAAATATTGTGCTTGGATAAGTAATATCTGAGTAGTCCTTATGTTAAGTGTTTGTGGCTTGAAAGATAGCGATTGTGGCAAATGAACGTAGCAAGAAATTAGTTAAAGGATGCTGATAGACCTTGAGAATGCCTAGACCGTAATTGGATATTTAATATGTCCAAGTCAGATTTTGGGAAGAGAGCTGCACCTGTAGCTTATCAAATCGCACTAGCACGGACGTTGGTTGAAATGCATGTATTTTGGGGACGCCTAAAATATGTGTATGAATCCAAACGAAGTGATAGGCTGCGACCAAGATAGCACTACAGGAAGAATGTTGGTGAATCAATGAGAAGTACAAATATTTTGGAAAAAGAGAAAGACGGATTGAATCATTGATGGATTAAGTGGTACAGATGGATAACAATCTCGAGATGGTCGAGTGAGCTGAAATGGATATTGGATTGAAGTTGAATGAATAACTGGTTGTGACTGAGTAAATTAGTAGCATGAGTTGTTCTCTTAAGTTTCGAGGACGTAACTTTTTCTGAGTGGTATATTGTGTAATGTTCCGCTCTGCGCGAGGCATGTGGTGGGCTTGTTGGATAAGATCTGAATGTTGGATTGTGACTTGTGTGGAAAATCAAAAGAGATTTGAAAATGCTGCAATCTTCTTAGTTGGCTTGATGGGATGTGTTATGGAACATGGCTCGCTTGTGGGACTATATCTAGTGGAAAACAGATGTGACCGGAACAGGAAGATCATTTGTGCGAGTGAGTGGAACCATCCCTTCTCCCCTACTCCTTCATGCTTAATAAAATGTAGTGTGTTGCTAATTTATGTCCCTAAATGTTCCATGCTTTAGTTGCTGAAATGATAGAGATGTTTACTTTGAGAACTGATGTGTCGTTAACAGTGAACTACCTCTGTGAATCACACACTAGAAATGAATTGATAATAGTGCTCATGTTAATGCTGTTAAAATGAATGAGACACTGCATAATGCAATGCTATGTGAATGATACATGAGAAATGAACTGGCTATGCTATTGACACAATGAAATGAATGAAACATTTGAATCATGTACTATGTAACTATTGTAAAGATATGATATGCTGCCTTATTTCTTATGAGTAATAAAATGCTGCAAGTCCCTATGAGAAATGAATGAGTTGATGCTATGAGAAATGATGAGGCTTGGGATCGATGAGATCACCAAATGGAATGATGGAAATGAATAAGTCATTGAACACGACTTGGATGAGATGAAATGATGCACTGTTGTCTTTAATTATTTCAATATTTTACCATGCGATTATGTTCACGATAGAGTCGACCACGCATTCGCATGGTCATGGACAACTTGTGCACAAGGAATTGTTTCCTCGAACGGTACCCAAAACACTGGGATCGAGTCGGCCTAGGACGAAATTCGACGTGCTTTGGTGGCACGAGGTATCGGGACATTCATTCAGGCTCGCGACCTGTTGAATAGCACATCTCATACCCTTCGAAGTCCTATATAGCAACGTCCTAAATGGTGGATTAACACCAGTGATCATGTAGTCAGGATGCACGCTAATGAATGTTTTGTGCAGGCAGAGTAAGTATATCACATAACAGTACAAGGAAGTCGGCTATCGGTAAGAAATCACTTAAATGTGATATGTTTATTATACATGTTAGTTCAACTTGCCTGGTTAACATGTTAAATACAATGATGCTAAATGTTGCATTTCCATGAGTATTGTTATAACCTGTTGAACATAATAACACCAAGTATGCTATAATGATGTCTTGTTATGAACACTGCTTAATCACGATATACATGCTAAACTGTTGTTATAAAAGTAAAATGTGAGAACACATGCTGCCCATGATTTACTGTTGCTTTCACATGAACAATGCTACTACATGTTTAGTTGTTTACATGTCTTTCAATGATACTGCCCATGAACTGTAAACTGATGCTAGGCCCCGAATAGAAAGATTACTCTTAATAATGTTTGCTTACATGACTACTTAGTGTTGGTTTAGGCGAGTGGGCCGGTTCTGCTCGCCAGTACACGGCAATGTACTGCCCCACGTTGTGGGCACTCTTTTCAGGTGCTCGTACTTGGGAAGTTCAGTACACAAAGATTGACATTGATCAGTCCAGCGGCATCGAAGATTTGTTGGACATGCAGAAGCTCTCCTTGCAAAAGATGATGTCTTCTGTTTATAAAGGGCATAATGTATGGAACATTGTATAGCCGTTGTACCAGTGAATTGTAAGCCAAGTCGGCATATCCAGTTGTAATTCTATGTATCAAGTATCCAATGTAAGCCTATATGGCATGTGATTCAGTTGGCTTTCAAATGTAATTTGAGATGTTTTGTAAGTTTTGTACTCCGGTGCAAGTCTTGTATTTCATTTCAATTATCAATAAAGAACATATTTCTACATGTCTCATTGTGACTTCAAGTTATCTGCTCGTTTCCGCTACTTTGAATCAATAATGTGTTCTATTCAATAAAAGAGATATGTCCTTATTATCTTCAATTTGTCTGCTTGTGCCGCTGCGATGTGTTCCTATTTAGAGATTATTAATTTTGTACCGTCTTTGCCTTGTACGAGTGCAATTTAGACTTGTACGGTATCATGCCCAAGCAAGGACGATCGGTTCCCAGAGATTTGTGCGAGTACGAATGGCTCTATGGAATCGGGGTGTGACATGCAGGTCCTATTGCCTATGCACATAAATAAACTGGCAATAAATGGCAGCTGATTTTTTACTTTGCACATCCAGCAACCCCCACCTACCACTTTCTTCCAAGCCTACCAAAAAATTTCTAACCAATTGGCAAACCGACATACCTGCTGTGGAGAAGACGGATGGGATGACAAGGCGGCTAGAACGACAAAAGAGGTAAGTTTCCCTCCCTCTCTCCTAAATATGCCTTTGTCTGTTGGGCCATACTTGGATGAATCTGGGCGTGTTTGGACGAATATGGCCGTATTTGGACTGAATCCGATCTGTTACCGTCCCTGATTCGATCCCGAACCGTGTCCAACCCGTACCCTGGCAAAATCCATCCGAATCTGGTCAAATCTGACCATGTCCGTACGTAATATGTACCATACACGGGCACGGACACCACATTGGTGTATCCATACAACATAGCCCTTTATGCAGTGATCCTTGAGAATATTTACTTTGTGTTGGCCTCATCCTGGACACAGGATGCAGGAATCCTTGAGAATATTTACTTTGTCTCAGCCACCAACTCGCCCATTTAAGACTGTCAATCACTACACTAACAGTAATATAATGGCTAGTCACATTAACATATATGAATCATTTAGTCAAATCAAGTAGAATCAGTATGCCAAATCTTTTTCCAAACAAAGCAATCATATAGCTTCTATGCCTGGTTAATAAACAGTAACATCATAATCAATATATAAGAAGATATTGTCCTCCTACGAATGATAAGATATCATAGTCAATTGAATCTTCATACATGATCATAATACTGTCACCAAGTGAAAGAATGACACTGACCTGTCGTATAGCTGCTTCAATTTTTTTCTGTGATTCAACATCAAAAGGATCTGCATACATCAGAGCCTGGTAAAAGTGACAAATTGAATGTCAGTAAGCTTCTCATTCAATATATTGCATAAAACTGTTGAATATTAAAAAGAGAGGAATCCTGTAGCCTTCAAGTCAAAATTTATCCAATTATGTGATAGAAAGACTATTCGATCAATAAGGAAATTAATGAAGTAAAACCGCAAAAATAGTTTGAGACCAATTACAACAGAAAAACATTAATAGTCATAGAATTCTTGAAATCATGATTCATGAAGCTAAGCAATGAGATCCCGAGTAAGTCAGAGGTATGAGTAGCCAGTTTAAATCTGGAATAGTTATAAATTTTGAAGGTCCTTCATATTTGAAAAAAAAGGTGCTTGCCATTTAAAATGGTCCTGAATAATCAGAAGAAAAAGAAAATCTTCACATGAAAATTCACAAATAAAAACATACGTATGGGTCATAACCAGTTATAAAAGACATTATTCCGTTGTGTTGTTATATAGGGACTATTCTTTAGGATTCGAACCTGGGTTTCTCTGATACCATGCTATAGTCCTTGCTACTATAGCAAAACTGTAGAGCCGTGAGGGTTGAGGGGGTTATGTATTTATAATTTTATATTCTTAACACAAACCAATGACAGATGGACATGAACTTCCCCATACGACAACAAAGCCTTCAATAGAATTTGGTATATAAGTCCAAGTCATGAACAAGACATTCTACCTCCTAAAATATCTAGCTTTTTGTTTAGCACAGCATTAGCTCCTAAAATATTTAGATTTTGTATAGCACACCTTGTGTGAATATGTCAACTAATTTGATCAGAAACCTTACCAACTTTAAACTCCATGCATTATGCATGCAAGTTTGCTAGTATGGGCTACAGTACAAAGATCCTTACCAGTTCTTCCTCTTGTTTACGCTGTAGTTGCAACTTTTGTTGATGACGCTCTCGCAAGAGGTTCTGCAGTTTATCAAGGTCATTACCAAGGATAGCCTGTGCAAGTGGTGGATCATTCTGCAAGTGGAACATGAATTATTACTAGTTTATTACTAAAGAAACGGACTATAGGAATACTACAACAAGATTGATGTTCCAGAAGGCAATAGTTGGCATTAAAATACTAAAATAGTGGCAGGCATTCGTCCAGGACTCTTATACACAATTGAGATGCATATGTATCAAGGATTTCCAAAACAAATGAGTTGCATGTCAAATAGATCAATTAAAGAATAAACATAAATTTCACTTATTCAAACTCCAAACCAAACAAGGAAAATGAAAATACAAGCATGATTCAATTGACTGAAAAAGTATGGAATATTGTCAAGAGATACTACTTCATGGGTATCAACCAACCAAAACCTTAAGATATGTGTTAAGAGTATTGGTCATATAATAGTTATGGGCTTTAGTCCCACATCAGGTAAAGAATGAGGAGGCTAGTTCTCCTCCTATATATATGTAATCCTTCCTTCAATAATGATAAGAAATAATTCCCACTTTACATGGTATCAGAGCCATCTCGCTCGCTCTCCACTTACAAAACCTAAACCTAACCCTAGCCGCCCATCACAGCCACACATGACATGGAGACAAAGAGTATAGATACACCAAGAATGGAGTGTCCATGTACATTTTGGCATGTTCTGTGACATGATCGACATGGAGAAAAGGGCACAACCTAGTCTGAGTCAGTTAAAACCTCAATTGTGGCATGAAAATATACAAGAGTAGCTATAAAGTGAATTCTCATGACAGCAAATCAACTAAGTCTAAATTGATGGAACAAACCAAAGTTTATTCAGCTAAAATGTCCAATATTTCATAAGCAGATTAACTTGGATGGAGTACATAGGTATTAAAATTCACCACACGCTTCATTTCAGCATGACAAAAGAATTACAGGTAGCTGATAAATCCTACCTGAAGAAGTTGAGTAACCATCTGGGAATTACCCCGAATATGCTGCTGGAAGGCTTCAGGTTTTACAGCCGAACCATCAACATTAAATCTCAGGTCACTGGAAGGAGTGCTGAAACATATTAAAAAATTAAAGAATTGGTTTGATTTTCATATTGGAAAAATCACACTCACATAAACAAGCCTTTATATATATCCAAGTAGAAAAAGGCAAATGTAGGATATAATATGCTGAATTTGACATAACTCTCAAAGATGATGTATATCACCTATGTTGCATGAACAGGGTAAAGTGGTGCCCATATCCATGGCTATATTCATGCAAACCTAGGTGACTACTTATTATACCTATCTGGAAATGCATGTATCCCTTATCCGTATTGTGTCCCTGTCAGTATTTGTGTCAGTATACATGCAACATATATATGTAGTTTTGAGTTATGGAAGTTCGACAGACAGATCTGACCGGGTAAGTAGTTGTGACAGAAAATATATGGCATGTTTTATAAAACTAATAGAGGTATCACATATTCACTTACTATAGATATGAATGATGAACATATTTTATTTACATGAGAGTTGAGAAACACAAAAATAGACAACGGATGCAACAGATCTCTTCTTAGACAGCCAACCAAAGAAGACTTGCGAAGATAAACAATACATATTCCTGACATTATCAGGAGACGGGTGATTCCGTTTCAAACTTTAGAAGACAGATCAAAATTACACGTCTTAATATTACTAAACCAACAAAGCCTTTATCCAAGTAAGAAGAGGGTTCTTAAAATACATAAGATAGCAAAAGTTGGTACACAGAAAGGAGCTACATGCATTTCCTGGCCACCATTTTGGAACTAAATTCACCCTAATTATTGAAAGATTATGGCCTCACCATGACTTCTTCCCCCTCTTCTCAGCATCCACAGTATCGTAACATGCTTCAGTAGCATAGGATTATCCATAAATAGTCAATCACCTTCAGTTTTCCCTGTTCCCATTTTTCTAAGGTGTAGATTTGGCTTATCTTGCATTATTTTTCAATTTTCCAAGTTATAGTTTGGTTTATCTTTCATATGAAAAGCTAGGGGAGATATTGGAGGTGTGGTTAAGAAAACCTTAGCATTAAGTATGAAACAAAAAAGACAAAATTGCAAAGAACAAAAGGTGTGGTTAAGAAAACCCAACTTTACACTTATTTCAAACTAGATAGACCACCACCCCACCCCTCATTCCCTCTTTTCTTTCTAATGCAGGAAGAAAGAACAGCACCAATTGACCCAGACCATGAAGTGGGCATCTGCATCAATCAATCGAACATGTAGTTGACTCCATCACCTTGTAGAAACCAAGAGTAACACCTCAGTGGACCATATAACTGATTTGGGGCAAATCTACATCACCGGGTTTGATATGAGCTATTTGATTGACATCATTGGGAGATTGAGATGGATATATACATTTTCTACTTTAGAAGACCTTAATGGCCGAATTCCTAAGTGTTATTGATGTGTATGCTTCTAAATCAATTTGTTTAATTATTCAGAATCTTCCAAAGTCTGCTTATATAGAGATCAGTAAGGCATTAGGAAAGGAAAAGGAGGAAGGGTGTCTTTGCTTCTTCCCTTGATGTTACACCAAGTAACCCTTGGTGTTCACTTCAAGGCCCACAAGGGTGAAACTTCGATACAGCCCAGCATCTGACCCCTCGGTTACCCTAATGTAGTCAGAGGCGAAAGGCACATTCAAGGTTCTTCTACAACCCTTGTATCACCGAGTTGCAAGAAAAGTGATCACCCAAAGGAAGCAAGATTTCGTTCAGCCCTTGGAAACATAAAATTGACTGGGAAACAGGTCAGAGATTCGATTCCTCCCCCCCCCCCCCCCCCCCCCCCCCCCCCCCGTTGCAAACCACAATTACCTCTGCTAATATATAACAGTTACTTATATTGTATATTCTATAACAATATTCTTTTGAATGTCAACTCACTAATTCTTAAAGTTAAGTTCTTATTGGTGAATGATCTTATATTCACGAATAATACCATCATGTAATACTGATGTTATGTTAACTTCATGATGAACGTGTCGAGCGAATCGACAAACGATATGTATCTTGGAAACCTAGCTAATTAATTATTTACTTGCATCTTCACTTCTTATGTTTTACTTTTGCATGTTAAACAGACTCTTTACACTATCGATTCTATCATTTTCATCAAGGGAATTGCTGAATTCATTGAAAGTGAACCCAAAACAAAACACCTTCAATTTAAATCAATTGAAATGGTCATGTGAGATGCATATCACCAATTTTGGCCATTTTATCATGACAAAAGATGCGAGCAGCTTAATGTGAGAAGCCAATCGCTCCCACCTTCCTCTCCTCCATGCTCTATTTCCAACTCTCGGTATGTCAATTGAGAATTTGCTTGATAAGATATAAATGATGACCCCATTAATATATATATATATATATATATATATATATATATATATATATATATATATTGTTATTGATGATATCTCAAAAAAAAAAAAAATCCTTATTGATGCATGATCTTACAGTCATGAATAATACCGTCATGCAATACTAGTGTATTCTTATCAACTTTTTTATGAAACTGTCGGTTAATGCTTGATAACACTCCTTATTTTGCTCAATGTGTTAATTATCCATATATGTATGATTATAATACGGACACCATTTTGTGATGTCCATACAACATAGCTCTCCATAAAATCCTGACCCAAACAAGCACTTGTAGCCTATCACAGCACGTATCGGTCTATGCAGCTGAATATCAGCGAATTCCAGCCAATGTGATAGACTTTAGGCCAATAACAACTGCAGTCACCCAAAACCAACTTTTTGGAAGATTTTTGGGTTCAGATTGGGTATGTTGAAATACGATTCTGGAGGGACGACATGTATCAGTATCGGCAGAGCTTTTGAACAGTGTTTCTAACTAATGATTAATTGATATATAATCTACAAGTGTATAGGTATGCCATATTTACATGTTCTGATATTTATCGGCCTATGTCAGCTGAATATCAGCCAATTCCAACCAATATAATAGATTTTAGGCTGATAAACAACCGCAGTGGGTTCAGGTTGTGTATGTTGAAATATGATTCTGGGGGCTGACGTGTATCAGTATCAGCAGAAATTTTTAATAGTGTTTGTAACTAACGATTAAATGATATTAGTAAAATCTACAAGTGTACATGCATGCTTTATTTCAAAGTTCCAAGTTTTACAGCTAAGATACTTATAAATTCATGGCTCGTAGTGACAAGTTTTTGCAGGCTTTTCCTTGAGGCCCAAATAATATACATAATTTGGAGGAATTGTACCCTAAGTCTTGCATTTGTGTTCTAATGGTAAGATGAAATTATCCTCTTAATCACATTAACTTCCAATTAGTTATGCTTAAGAATTGGAACACTTAAAATCATGAATCAGTCTGCCTATCCCCCAGGCTATAAGTGTTCATATCAACCTAAAATGTCACATCCACCTTGACACATTCGTTAATATATGATACAGAAAATCACCAGTATATGAGCATAATCATCTTTAATTACATTAGAACCATCTTTGCATTGTAGTATCGGATGGATTATGTGTCTGGTCTAGCACCAAAAGTATGGAAATTCCTTGACGAGCATAATGTGTTGCGCATCCCACGTTCCTTTAGCTTTCCTTTAGCTTGAAGAGTAACAGTAGCCTATAGTTGAGCTTTGGAATAACATCTACACTTATTATACTTGACCGAATGAATGGCTAAACAGAGGCATTGTTGATGCTTTGCGATAACAGATAGTGATATTGCACCCCAAACTTAAACATCATAAGAATTTATAACCTCATATGTGATAACTATCAAATATAAGTTAGGATCTAGCAAAAAGAGAATTTACCCAGAAGAGAGTGGAACCATCATCACCATATCTCCATCTCCAATGCCAAGCGAACTCAACTGATCAGAGTTCTTCATCTCTTTTCCATTGAAATTCAGCTGTTGTTGATGCAAGGACACGCTAGTCTGCAAAATTTAAAAAAAAAAAAAAAGAATAAATATGTACATAAGAAACAAAGTTAAAATAGATAATCTATCAAAGAATGTCTGAACGAACAGCTTACCTCCACCTCAAGTAGTGCTTTCACATTCTCAACCTACATAGACAATAATAATTCACAATTAATAAAAAAAAACAAATTTCAAGAGAAGCTAAAATTACATCAAGGGTGCAATATTTTCAAGCTTCAAGGCAGGGGAATGCATCAACAGACGAATTTGAGGCATTATCACACCCTCTATGAGTCTAGAATTGTCATGGAATCTAACTATATTCATTAATGGAACAGAATTTGCACGAAATTAAACAAAAACACAACTTTTATCCAGGTAATCTATCAATAGAATTAGCATTGAATCTATATATTCAATACTAAATCTAGTAGTCAAGCTTTTCAACCGGAAGAACATCAGCATAACCTCAACAAACCTAGATTTTTTTTCATAGGATCTAACTATTCATTAATAAAGCCTAGAATTTTACAGGAAATCATACCAAAGCCGCAGATTTTAGATTCTATGGTCCGTTTCAGTGCCATGTGGTATTTCTTTCTATGCAACATGGACAAAAACCCAAATTTTATACAGGAGTTGAGAATTAGCGAAGATTAGGGGGTTTGAAAGGAGATCCTTACGGATTCGTCTCGATCGACATCGAGAGTAATGAACTGTTCGTCGGTAGTCATGACAGTGATCTTCATCTTCGATTTTTGAGAATTATCGGGTTCTTGGAGAAGGTGAAACCCTAGATTTTAGGGAAATTTTGAACAAACAGGCGGGGGTGGTTTCGAAAAGTGGAGATTTTGGTAGGGGAAGATACGATTAAAAAAAAAAAGAGTCTGAGAGAGTTCCGACTCGAGTTCTGATTTGTCAATCCACGTCCAATTACTTGTCGGGTAGGAGAGGGATGGCTGGAGTAATGGAAATAATAACCCTGTTTTAAAAAGAGAATCATAATCATAAGAGCATCTCCAACCCTATTGTGAGTTTAGAAAAAATGGTTGCCACATAGGAATGACAAACTTTCATTCCAAAAATTCTTCTCCAATGCAAATGTAGAATAAAACATGAAGTTGACATGGCAATGACATGGCAAGGAGAATGTGAAGTTGGTTGTCTAGATCTAGACAATGCACTTCACAATGACTTTGTCTCCACATCATCAATTATGAATAGAAATATTTATAAAAAAGTTGAAGAAGTGGAGGAGTTGCCTTGGAAGTTGGAAAAAATATTTTTTATTGTCTCCTCAATACTTTTGCATTGGAGAGAGTTTTTCTATCTCATTGTCTTTTGAGATATAGTTTTGCCACATAAACAAGACATTGTCTTGTGGCTCATGCCACATAGGAGCCACCTAAGACTCACAACACTTAACAAGACAATAGGGTTGGAGATGCTCTAATAACAATGAAATCTACACTATTATATAATCCAAATATCAGGGATATTTGGATTATATAATTTCATAGATGGAATAATACATTGTTAGATAAGAATAAATTTATATATAATAAAAAAATTATTCTCTTCCACTAATTTTAAAAATTCTTCTCCAATGCAAATGTAGATTAAATCATGTCTTTTACCACCCAACAAGAGGTGATTAGTACCAGAGGCCATATCTATCTATCTATACTATTATATAATCCAAATACCAGGGGTATTTGGATTATATAATTTCATAGATGAGATGATATAGATTGTTAGATAAGAATAAATTTATATATGGATAAAAAAGTCATTCTCTTCCACTAATTTAAAATTAAAGTATATACTATTATATAATCCAAATACCGGGGGATTTGGATTACATAATTTCATAGATGGGATGATATAGATTGTTAAATAAGAATAAATTTATATATGGATAAAAAAGTCATTCTCTTCCACTAATTTAAAATTAAAGTATATTAGAATTGACAGTTATTTAATTTAAGATCACATCATTAATGTTGTATCTTTAGGAAACGGATAAAACAAACTCTCATTATTCCACGCCTCTTTCTCTCTCTCTCTCTCTCTCTACTATTTCTCAATATTTCTTTTTTTTTTTAGTTTCTTCTAACCCTAACATTCCAATATTTTTTTATTCCTATCAATTGAATTTATTTGGAATTGGAATTTTTTTCCACAGATGCGCTGGAGCATGAGATGGAAATCGAAGCATTTGAACAATTACGATGGATGAATTCAAAGGTATTCCTTCTCAGTGTAGTTATTTGGTTTAGAAATTTGTTTCCGTTTGCTTTGATTTTGGATGGCAGAGATTGACTACAGTGAGAGCGGACTAGACACAAAGTACTGGTGCTTCCATATCACCCTTAATCCACATGTGAGATTAATGTTCAAGATCTAGAACTTGGTTGCAAAAAAATGAATCTTTGTTCGTCATTACTCCATGTCTCTCTCTCTCTCTCTATGTCTGCTATTTCTCAATATTTATTATTTCTTCTACCTATAACGTTTCAATATTTTTTCTTCCAAACAATTGATTTTATTTGGAATTATTTGCACAGATAATGCAGGACATGGAAATCGAAGCATTGGAATTAACTTTGATGGATGAATTCAAAGGTATTCCTTCTCGCTATAGTTATTTGATTGAAGAATTTGTTTCAATTTGCGATTTTGCGTTGCAAAGATTGACTATAGTGAGAGCGGACTAGACATGAAAACCGGTGCTCTTAGATCACCTTAATCCACATGTGAGATTATTAATTTTGGAGACCAAGAACTTTATCGTAAAAAAATGAGTCTTTGCTTGATTTTAGTTTTGGAGATCTAGAAATTTATCGCAGAGAAATGAGTCTTTGTTTGATTTTAGCTTATTTGATTTGTAAAGTCTACAATTTTATTATCGTCAATGTTGTATGAACATGATTACCACACGACATGATCGGACACGATAACACTAACGATGCATGGACTATGCCTTATCCTATTGGGTTTTGGTGCGTCTTTGTTGGTATCCATGAAATGTTCAATACGACTCCAACGGACACGACATAGGTCACATTATTTTTTTAATATAATCTTAGCAATCTAATTGATAATTTTCTTCTCCGGGTTGATTAGTCAGTTATATATTATCACAACATCACTTTTGTTCTTTTTAGTGATAAAAGCGTAGTCAATAGATGGATATATTCAATAGATTAAATTTAAATTAGTTTTGATTAAATTAAGATTTAAATTGGATTAAACTTTTATTAGATTAACTTAACTTTTAAATAGTATTAAATTTGTATTAAACTTTAGTAATGTATGACAACATAAAGTTGTATCAAACTTGCATTGGATATGACTTATATGATTTTAGTGAATTTTTTGTTAAAGTTGTATTCATATTTAGAATATTTTAGTTAACAATAGATTACATTTCAGTTATATTAGATCAACTTTTAAATGGGCTTAAATTTTCATTAGAGAAATCAGGCTTCACCGTGAAATTTTTGTTAAAAAATGCCCTCATTTATGTTTAGTAATTAAAATTGTTCATCTATACTACTATATATTTATATCTATACTACTATATAATGAGAAAAGTATTATTCACCATGGAAGTTTTTATTACAAAAATGTCCTCATTTATGTTTACTAATTAAAATTGCTCATTAAATTTAATATGTGTAGTTATGTAATTACCTATAGAAGATGATTTTTTTTAATGAGGCTGCTATTTGCTATTCCTAAATATTATGAAATATATGCAGGGCACGTGCATATATACTAGTCATTTTAATTAGTAAACATATGTAAGGATATTTTGGAACAAAAATTTTCACAGTGAAACATAACTTTTCTTGTTTTGTAGTAGTATAGATAATAGATAATCATTTTAATTAGTAAACATATCTAAGAATGGAATAATTTTTTTAGTATAGATTATATAGTAGTATAGATTACTAGTGTGATGGCACACGCTTTGTGTGTGCAACACATTTTCCAAATGTTCATACTATTTTATCAAAGATAACATACAACGAAACTAAATTAAAAAATATATATATTTTCAATATAATATATTTTATGTTATAAATTTTTATACATCTTATTTAATAAAGAAAACATCCATACAAACTTACTAAACAAAAATATTAAATTTTCGATAGGAAATCAACCGACTAACAAAATTATAATCATAAAATATTATTTGTTAGCATCTTCAGCATCTTTATTAGCATAACTTGACTGGTAACTTTGATGGTAGATAGTCACCGACATTAGTAACTTGTATTGTCTTGCAAGAACCGAAAGTAGAAGGGAGGAGGAGGTTCCTTTACTGAGGAAGATGAAGTATCTATTTAAAGAGCTGTTGTAGAATAATGTGAATTTGACTGCGAGTAAAAATAGATGGAAGTTATAAACGGTTTCAAATATTAAATTAGTCAAATGGGAGATCAATGACCTTTTTATCCATATTTAAATGAATTTTTAGCTAAGAATTTATATCATCTAAATAATCTATCTATGAAATTATGTAATCAAAATATCCCTGTTATTTGAATTATATATTAGTATAGATAAATTTTATCTTGTTTAACTTAATCTTCTATTTCAAAATTAATATAATTTTAAATTTGACCTACTATTTCAATTTTAACATATTGTTTCAAATATAAAAGTCAACATATTTACCTATGTCGTAACTTTAATTTAGATTAAATTTTAAGTTAATATAACCTAACTTAAAGTTCCAGCTATTATCTAATATTTAATCTACTTTGTAAAATATAATAGGAATGAATAATTTTTTGATGTTTAAAATTTATAACTTAAAATTTTATGTAAAGTAATCAAAATAAAATTTTATGTACATTTTATCTAATCTAATGAAAATTTAAGCCCATTTAAAAGTTGATCTAATATAACTGAAAGGTAATCTATTGTTAACTAAAATATTCTAAATATGAATACAACTTTAACAAAAAATTCACTAAAATCATATAAGTCATATCCAATGCAAGTTTGATACAACTTTATGTTGTCTTACATTACTAAAGTTTAATACAAATTTAATACTATTTAAAAGTTAAGTTAATCTAATAAAAGTTTAATCCAATTTAAATCTTAATTTAATCAAAACTAATTTAAATTTAATCTATTGAATATATCCATCTATTGACTACGCTTTTATCACTAAAAAGAACAAAAGTGACGTTGTGATAATATATAACTGCCTAATCAACCCGGAGAAGAAAATTACCAATTAGATTGCTAAGATTATATTAAAAAAACAATGTGACCTATGTCGTGTCCGTTGGATTCGTATTGAACATTTTATGGATACCAACAAAGACGCACCAAAACCCAATAGGATAAGGCATAGTCCATGCATCGTTAGTGTTATCGTGTCCGATCATGTCGTGTTGTAATCATGTTCATACAACATTGACGATAATAAAATTGTAGACTTTACAAATCAAATAAGCTAAAATCAAACAAAGACTCATTTCTCTGCGATAAATTTCTAAATCTCCAAAACTAAAATCAAGCAAAGACTCATTTTTTCGCGATAAAGTTCTAGGTCTCCAAAATTAATAATCTCACATGTGGATTAAGAGTGATCTAAGAGCACCGGTTTTCATGTCTAGTCTGCTCTCACTATAGTCAATCTCTGCAACGCAAAATCGCAAATTGAAACAAATTCCTCAATCAAATAGCTATAGCGAGAAGGAATACCTTTGAATTCATCCATCAAAGTTAATTCCAATGCTTCGATTTCCATGTCCTGCATTATCTGCGCAAATAATTCCAAATAAAATCAATTGTTTGGAAGAAAAAATATTGAAACGTTATAGGTAGAAGAAATAATAAATATTGAGAAATAGCAGAGAGAGAGAGACATGGAGTAATGACGAACAAAGATTCATTTTTTTGCAATAAGGTTCTAGATCTCGAACATTAATCTCACATGTGGATTAAGAATGATATGGAAGCACCAGTTCTTCGTGTCTAGTCCGCTCTCACTATAGTCAATCTCTGCCATCCAAAATCAAAGCAAACGCAAACAAAGTTCTCAACCAAATAACTATAGCGAGAAGGAATACCTTTGAATTCATCCATTATAATTGTTTCAAATGCTTCGATTTCCATCTCATGCTCCAGCGCATCTGTGGAAAAAAAATCCAATTCCAAATAAATTCAATTGATAGGGATAAAAAAATATTGGAATGTTAGGGTTAGAAGAAACGAAAAAAAAGAAATATTGAGAAACGGTAGAGAGAGAGAGAGAAAGAGGCATGGAATAATGAGAATTTGTTTTGTCCGTTTCTTAAAGATACGACATTAATGATGTGATCTTAAATTAAATAACTGTCAATTCTAATATACTTTAATTTTAAATTAGTGGAAGAGAATGACTTTTTTATCCATATATAAATTTATTCTTATCTAACAATCTATATCATCCCATCTATGAAATTATGTAATCCAAATCCCCCCGGTATTTGGATTATATAATAGTATATACTTTAATTTTAAATTAGTGGAAGAGAATGACTTTTTTATCTATATATAAATTTATTCTTATCTAACAATCTATATCATCCCATCTATTAAATTATATAATCCAAATACCCCTGGTATTTGGATTATATAATAGTATAGATAAATGAGGGCATTTTTGGAACAAAAATTCCCACGGTGAAGCTGTATTGCCCCGTCCCTACATCGTGCCCCGTTCTCCGTCCATGGGGTGCGCGAGAAAGGAACATTGTCGCCATCGATTCGGTCGGAACCGATAGGTCGGGATCGATCGAGTAGGTCGAACGGGAACGGTTGAATTAAGATCCATTCCCCGTTATGGAATGGCTTCTTCGGAACCAAGTCCCATATTCAGCGGGTTGCGCCTCGAGGATAGACTCTGCGACTGAGTCGGAAGAGACCTCCCGTTGCTCTGTTTTTTATGCCGCACTTGCTTTTTTGATTTTGGTTTTTTGAATGCGTTTTCGTGAATATTTTCGATGGTTTTTATGGCTTGCGTTTTCGAACTCGCATTTACATATCGAACTCCTTGAATAATACAGTGTTCTAATCGGTTGCTTGTGCGATTTCAGGTAATCGCTTAGGCGACGACTAGCATGACCAACAAGTCTCTCGCCTTGAACAAAAATCAAGGTGAGTGGCTGACCCTTCTCTTCTCGACCCCTTCTTAGTTCAATCGATAACATTAATACGAATGAAATGATCGATGTAAGGGCACGGACACGTCTACTTACCTTATAAAACTGTGTTGAACAAAGATTGACTTATCGAACTAATAGAAGCCATGACAAGGCGGGACACGATAAAATGATTAAGTTCTCAAAAAAATGTAGACCATGCCTTAGTAACTAATTGTTCTAACATGGTCATGGACAACTTGTCGACAAGGTAAAAGTTTCCTCGAGCGGCATCCCGAGGCCACGGGACCGTTTTGGCCTAGGAGGAAACACGGTATAGCTGTGTTGGATGAGAGAACGGGTTAGGTGGGGACTTTCAGTGGGGCTCGCTACTTGCGTTGAAAGAGCCCCGGCTAACAAAGCTATAAGTCCAGGATGGCTTGTGGTATCAGTGACCAATCACACAATAAATTGCACATGCTATGCTCGCGATAACAATTGACAGGGAAGAACATGGTAAAGTCTCACATTACACGGCACGCTCTGTCGTGGGTAAGTTCTAGCGTAGTTTACATTATGCTTATCATATGCTTGTCTGAAATTCATTAGGATGGTTAGAAAGATTCACCAACTAAATCATATAAACTCTTCAACCAAATGAGAGCACGGAACTTAATTTGCCACGCACCAGTACAAAGTATAATGTACTGATCCTCGCTCTCCACACAGGTACCACGAACCAAGAAGGACGTGCCACTTAAGCTCAAGGCGACGCAAGTACATTGAAGCCTCGTCCGTGTGTTGAAGGCTTGTTTGAATCCTTTTGAAGACTCCACATTCAGTCCAAGAAGAAATGGCGTCTCGACTCCCCACGATTCTAGGCCCTTGGAAATGTTTTGTTTGTAAAGGAGGATATAATGTATGGAACGACTATCTCATCAATGTTCATTTTGTAATTGAGTCATGTTGTAGCCCGCACGACAATGATTGTAATGGAGTCAATGTAAATGATGTTTATTATCAATGAAAAGAAAAGTTCCTTCTATTTCAAATATGTCAGTCAACTTCTATACGTACTTTATTTTGATGTTGTGTTTCGGATAACCTTATAACTATGCCTTGTGCGATCGTAACTTAGGTTCGCACGACATCACACCCGAGGGACGACTATCGATTCTACGAAATCGGGGCATGACAGAAGCCTACTTTTCTCATTATATAATAGTATAGATTAATTACAGTTAATAGGGGCAATTAGATAATTACGGGAGTTGTCTTTTGGTGTCACATCCCGACTCGGGAAATCGTTCGTCCTCGCTTGATTTCACCGAATCGATCATCCTCGCTTGGGTGTGATGTCATACGAGTCTAGAGTTGCACTCGTACAAGACAAGATGACAGGTTCTCAAAATGATTATCTTTGATTCAACAATTAGCAGCGGAAGAAACAAAGTATATGAAACAATTCTCTTTATTCGATAAGCAACGGAATTATAAAGGCTTTCAATAGACCAAATGAATCATGCCAGATTGGCTTACAACACTCAGGTTCTCTCTTGTCCACAAAGGATTTTACCGTTCCATACATCATATCTTCTATATCTCGGTTGCATCATCCCATTGCAAGTCTGAGCGTCAATGCAGTCGCATGCCTCAAAATGCTATCATATTCTATGCCTTAGCATGTTCAAGCAAAGCTCCACCGCGATCAATCCATTACATGTATCCTGCAAGCAATCTGGTGGGGGATCAGTACTATAATGTCCGGCTCCGTGCGAGGCATTTGGTTGGCTTGTTGGATGCGATTAGAACGTTGGACCGTGACTTGGGTTGGAAATTAGGAGAATTGAGACTGATACAGTCTCTCTTAGCTGGCTAGACGGAATGGGTATTGGATCATGTCTTGCTGGTGGAGCTAAGCTTAGTGGAAAAATGTGCAATCGAAACAAGAAGACCCTTTTATGCAAGTGAGTGGAACTGTCCTTCCTCCATACTCCTTCATGCTTAATAAAATAGAGTATTGAATTGCTAGAATATAACCCTAATGTCCCATACCTTGAATGCTGAATAATTGTGATGCTTTAGTTTATAAATCGATAGATATGCTTATGTTGGCTAATATTGAGATGAATAAGACATGAACATTGAACTGCTGAATAAATAATGCTTGAACTGCTAATGTGAAATTGATGCCATGAAATAAATCGATAATGTCCCTTATGCTTAATGTTGCTGAAACAAACAGATCACTTAAACAATGAGATGCTCTGTGAATGATAGAATGAGAAATAAACTGGCTATGCTATCGACTCAATGAACCGAATAAAACACTTGAATCATGTACACTCTGTATAATTATTGCAAAGATATGAAATGTTGTCGATTTCTTATAAGCAATGAAAGAATGAATAAATATCCCTATAAAATGAATGAATGTTGTTTGTTCCTCTTTTTTTGAAATCTCACACACACACGCGAATGGGGGACTCGAACCTTGTCGGTCCCTTCGGGTGTCCGCTCTAAAACTACTAGGCTAGAGAGCTCGGACATGTTGTTGTTTGTTCCTCGTTGAAAGGAATGCTATGAAAAATGTTGTAATGAATCAATAGATGAGAAATAATGGGGCTTGGGATCGCCGAGATCACCAAGTGGAAATGTTGGTAACGATGGAAATGATAAGTCGTTGAAAACAACGTGGATAAAATGAGATAAAACGATGCACTATTTGCCTTACTCACTTTTAATATTTTTACCATACGTTTACGTTCACGATCGAGTCGGACACGCATTCGCATGGTCATGGACAACTTGTGCACAAGGGAGTGACTGCTTCCTCAGATGGTACCCCGGGACGTTAGGGGGACCGATCCGACCATGGGGAAAGTGTAAACGTACTTTAAGGGTACGTGGTATCGAGATATTTTATTTAGGCTCGTAATCTGATGAAATGGCACGTCGATTACCGTTGAAGTCTTATATGGCAATGTCCTAAATGGTGCACTAACACCAGTGGTCATGTAGTCAGGATGCACGCTAATGAATGTCTTGTACAAGCAGAGTAAGTGTAACATCCAACCTGTATTTGATGCAGGTACGAGGGAATCGGCTATCGGTAAGAAATCACTTAAATGTGATATATTCAATATATATGTTGGTTCTTGCCTACTTACATGCTAAACGAAATGATGCTGTGATGTTGCCTTTCCAATGAGAAATTCTATAACATGCTTAACATGTTAAATTCAGTATGCCAATATGTTGCCTTGCTATGAAACTGCTTAAACATAACATACATGCTAAACGATGCTTTCTATAAGAATTATCATAAAATGTGTAAGATGTTAATGCTAACGATGCCTCAATGCTGTCTTTTCATGATAACACCAAGTATGATATAATGATGCCTTCACATGAATGCTGCTAAGAACAAGTTTACATGCTTCACTATGAATATTGTCCATGAACTGTAAACTGATGCTAGGCCCCAAATAGAAAGTTCACTCTAATAAATGTTTGCTAAAATTGACCACTTAGTGTCGGTTTAGGCGATTGGGCTAGTTCTGCTCGTCATACATAGATGATGTACTGACCCACGTTGTGGGCACTCTTTTTAGGTGCTCGTGCTTGAAAAGTTCTGTACACGAAGATTGGCTTGATTGGTCCTGCGACATCGAAGATTTGTTGGGCATGTAGAAGCTCTCATTGCAAAGATGATGTCTTCTGTTTATAAAGGACATAATGTATGGAACATTGTAATCATGTGTACCAGTGAGTTGTAAGTCAAGTCGATATATCGAGTTGTAATCCAATGTATCAATGTATCAAATATAAGCTTTATGGCATTTGTTCAGTTGGCTATCAATGTAAAGTGAGATGTGTTGTAAACTTTGTATTCCATTTCCAGTCATGTACTCTACTTCAAATATCAATAAAGAGAATACATTTTATATATCTCTGTGCGACTTCAAGTTATCTACTTATCTCTCCTGCTATAAATCAGTGATGTGTTTCTATTCGATAAGAAAGAATGTCCTCATTAACTTCAATTTGTCTGCTTCTGCCACTGCGATGTGTTTCTATTTGAAGATTATCAATTATGTATCGTCTTTGCCTTGTACAAGTGCAATACCAGACTTGTACGGCATCACGCCCATGCGTGGACGAATGATTCGGCGTGAATCAAAGCGAGGACGAAAGATTCTCTGAATCGGGGCGTGACAATTACTAATCCTCTTGCATACTGATATTGATCCACTTTACTAAACCGACATTAAGTAGATATATTAATCATGTAGCTTAGCTTGTGTTCTTTCTATCTTTGCCTTAGGGTCAATTTCATGGCATATTCGAAAGCAGTAAAGCATGTTATCATGGCAAGCATGTTATATTTGATTCATGTAAGCAAACAGTCAGGCAACATATAGCAAATCTTGTGTTTGTTTCATAGCACGACTTTTTACCAACATTGACACACTCGCCCTTGCACCGACGCAAGGAAAATACGCCTACCACATTTCCCTGTCATGTTATAAGTGATTTTTATGTAGGATCTCTGTGTGCCTGCACCTTCAGCCCACCGTTCCTTAACTATATGAAGGTCACTGGCATTCAGCATGCCAGAATAGAACTCTCGGTATGACGGTGACTACTTCAGCCTGTGTCGCTACCCCCATTTTTTGAAGCAGTCCCAAACAATACCGATATTTGTGGCGCTCCATTTCAGTAGTAGGTCGAAAGCCTCATAAATTGAAATGTCCCACATAATACATGTAACTCCTCTTTCCGAAAAATTTTTGAATTTTTTTTATTATTTATTTGATTTAAATGGTAATTTTTAGATTTTTGGTAAATAATTATTTAGTTAATTATTATGGTAGATGACTTTAGCCATGGTTGAGATTTGAAGTACAAGACGACTAGGAATCATGGCACGGATAGTGCAGTGGCGTGCTTTGACTAGTGTTTAGCCATGGTAGGGGAATGCCGAGCCATTGGTGTGTTCTAACTAAGAAAACCAGGCCAAGTTGTGAGTTAATCCCTATAAATAATTTAATTAGTTATTTATTAATATTTTGATTTTAGAAAATTCGGTTATACCAAACCAGCCCAGACTGGACCCGTACAAAGGCTAAGCCCAGGTAGTGATGTAGTGTGATAAAAGACGTCCGTGTGGATATATATTAAGGGGTATTTGTTTCAGTGACATAGTAGAAATTTTATAAAAGTTTGGTTATACATATATTATATATATCCTTAATATTTTAAATAATATTTGATTTTGAAGTATGTCAAATAATTTCCTTAAAAACATCTTAGTCGACTTCTGGAGATTTTTGGGCTATATATATTTGAGTATAAATATATTCATAATGGACAGACAATGTTTTATGTGTACACCCAGAGTTTGTTATTTACAAATTTTAGTATTTATGATTTAATAAAAATATAAGTAAATCGTTTGTTTATATTATTCTCTAAATATGGCTTATATATTTATATGGTGTACGTATATATATATTTATCATCATACATATAGATGTAGATGAATATGCACATATATGAAGTTGTATATGTATATATATAAGTATATACGGATTATAGGTTTTACACATATTTGTAAGTATACATATGAACATATATGTACACACACACACACACACAATACTAGCCAAGGGCCCAACAACCCTTCCCAAGCCCAGCTGAGCCTAAGCCCAGTCGGGCCAGGCCCACATGCCCATACATGCAACCCAACACAGCAAGAAGACCCCGACTCTCTGTAGAAACACATATGTTCTATATATAATTGTATATATAGAGAGAGCCAAGAGGGAGAGAAGGGTTGATACACAAAACCCTAACCCTAACGCCTCCTCCTCCATTCCCCTACCTCCCGTGCGCACCCTCGGCCACCTGCGCACCGCCCTAGCTGCCGAAGATCACCGAAATTGCCGCCTGAACGCGCACGAAGCAGAGTCAACAGCAGAGCAGTGACAACAATGGATGCGGGAAGAAGCCACTTCGTGCCTCTTTTTCTTTCGCGTTTCTCGATGAAACTTCAAGATACAAACTCTAGTATAACTACAAAATAACCCTCTCCTAGTCCTACTAATTAGACTGTTTTAGTTTGTACTAGGTTGGTGGTGATTCGAGTTACAAAACTCGAAAAAACCTGATTTTCGTGGATACCGAAACATGACCTAACTGTTTCAACCTCATAGTTTGGAAGGAAGATTTTTGTCGATTCATAAAGAGTTTCAAAAATCTAATAATACAGAGTCTTAGATAACCTAACCAAGATTGGAACCCCGTTTTTATAATTAATTTTAGTAAAGTATACAGTGAAATATGTCAGAGTGAAAATCGACAAAAAATATAGAAAACCTTCGATACGACGTACGTCCCGCCAAACCGGGCGACGTGGTCGCGAACCGAAAGCACCAAAAGATGCGTATCGACTTCATGGACGTGTGGGCTTTGACGTAATTCAAAATGGTCGCGTGTGCGCGACGAATTTGATGCGTATCCATCAAAATTTATCGTATCGGCCTCTTTGCAAAATTCCCAATTACTTTGTGCATGTTCATCAAATTGAGACAAAACTTGCGCCAACAGGACCATATCATTTTTCTGGTCCTGTATGCCAAGTTTGGTCCGATTCTGAGATAGTTGATCGGATCGTCGTTTTACGGGCCCCACGATCCGATTCAACGGGCGATTTTGTGCACGACCCACCGAAATCTAAAATTGGACATACGGTTGGATTCATATCATCAAAAAAAATCCGTAGACATGTAGTTTGACGACTTTAGAGACCATTGACTCTGGCACGCTTTTCGGTGCAAAGCGGGTCCAACGACGGACACCGTTTTGGCCCAAAATTACCGTTTTGCCCCTGTGTCCAGAATTAGACTTGAGGACAGGCAAACCTACCTAAATTTGACTATTCTGAGAATATTGGCAATGTCCGTTTCAGCTTTCGGAGACAGTTGTGAGATTTGGACTTTATGGCTTACCAATTGACGGTATATTGATGGTCCTTCGTGCTACCACCAGGCAAGATACCTTACCTCCCTCTACAGTTTATTTTCATGCTTATAGTTTCCTATTTTTATATATGTTATTATCTTATTCTCTAGTTGATGTGAGTTTATCTATATGTTTTCTGCGTTCCATGTTTTACTATATTATCGTCTTACTTGTATATCAGTTTCATGATTAGATAGTGTAGTTACACCAGGTTTGTTCACTTTATAGTTCATGCTAGAGTTTTCCTTACCCGTGTCCTGACATGAGTTGTACCTTGTCTCACCTGTGCCTCGACTGAGTCGTGTCTTGGAACGAGTACGTGTAGTTGAACTACTAAATCCTTGTTATCGTTTCCTCAACCAGAGAGTCCACACTCGGGACGAGGGTTGACCATTTGCACCAGAGAGTCCACACTCGGGACGAGGGTGATTGTCTTGATCTGTTTACATCCGTGAGTCCACACTCGGGACGAGGATGTTGACTTATTTATTTGCACCAGAGAGTCCACACTCGGGACGAGGGTGCCTTGCCTTGAACTAACCAGAGAGTCCACACTCGGGACGAGGGTTAGTGATTAGTTCAAACCTGCGAGTCCACTCGGGGCGAGGATTTGGTATTCCATTGATCTCGTGTTCACTTGTTCATCCAGCAGTTCAGTTACGTGTAGTTGTTCTTGTATTCCAGTTCATAGTCACCTGTCAGTAGCCACTTGTCGATAGTCACTTGTTAGCAGTTTTGGTCGTAGTCTCTTGCCATGTGTATGTCTCGTTCCTTGCTTATATCTTATTTATAGTTTATGCATGATTAAACTGCTAGATAGGCATGTTTTTATATATCTTGCTATGTCCTCTGAGGACCTGATGATCTCTTCAGGTTAGTTATTGCGTGGAGTTAGTTAGCAGTTCTGGATGGCGGATGATTATGACACTTGTGTGTTTCAGATGATTACGATACTGCTTGCAAAATTCAGGTATTGATACCATGTTTATTATCCAGCTCATCCAGCTCGTGTTTCCTTTCATTATCATGAGATATCATATTTATTGATTCAGTTTGTAGACTCTTGTTATATTCTTTGAAGTCTTATCGGACATTATGCTAGTGGGCTGCAGACCACGATCCATAGTTGTTCATTCATGCTTATATTACTCTTGTGGATTTGAGATATAGATTGCATTGCCATGATTTGGCAGTATACCATAGCCTTGACAGCGTTTACGTATTCGAGTCGGGTTGGAGTCCGCTTGATGCGTAGCTGGCTTGCTCACGAGCTCACGTCCGAAAAGCGGGTGCGGGTCGTGACAATACCCATCTTAAATTCCCTTCTAGATCGAACTGTCCCGGTTCTTCCCGTGTACATCGTAAAAGGGATATCCATGCATGGGCAATTATCAAGTCCATTTGACCATGCAACGCACATCGAATTCATACAACCAATCATAGTCTGAGTCCGAAACTCAACTATCGCATCATCTCAACATTCAATTCATTCGTTTTTATTTCCATTGGCACCATGCCCCAACTTAATGTTCATCAAACGAACACCCCGAAGGCCATGAACATCTCGAGACAATATGTCATATTCAATAGTTATTCGATATTCTTCGAGTCGTGCATTCGATGCACGCCTCGATTCAGTATTTCTATATTCTACACCTTAATGTTCAATGTGTTTGACTTATGTTCATTCCTTCCGACTCGTGCACTGAGGCACGCCTCGATAGAGTATTCAATGTTCTATAGCTCGTGCACTGAGGCACTCGTGCCGATATAGTCTTTCCATGTTCTAGCATACTAACTCGTGCACGAAGGCACGAACGACTCGTGCACTGAGGCACTTGCTGATACAGTTATCCATGTTCTTATGGCTTGCACACTGAGGCACTAGTCTTTGCAATATTTTGATGTTCAATATCGACTCGTACATTTGATATACATTTCATTTCAATTGTTCTATCTAGTATTTGACACGCACTACGATTCCTCTCAATCGAGCCACGTCCGTGGACTCGATAGGTTAACTTAGCATATAACGGTTCATTTTTACTTAGGCATGAAGGAGTAGGAAAGAAGGGTCAAAGTCCTCCCACCTTAAACGATACGACTTGTTGTTTTGCCGAGCCGATGCGGATCAATTTCTTAACTTTGTTGTACTGCCAACTCATTTGACTTAGCCATTCGAGCACTCTGTGCTACGTTGAACTACTCGACTGATTCGGCCTACCGTGCCCATGCGTCAGCCTGTTGTGAGGCGATGTTTTGGTTCTGTGGACACCATTATAAATGAGGCAAAATGTCGACCTCTTATAATTCAGCGTAAACACATAGCCTGTACACGAAACCAACTAAAATCAATATTCGTTCGAATTGGACTTGTTCGTTGCATCTATTCGATTTCTTAGAATCTTCGAACCGACTTAATGCTTTCTCTCGGGCCAACTTAACACTTGCATCGATCTTACTCGATGCATTCCCCGGGTCAATGTAACTCTTTGCATCGATTTGCATCGATACATATTTCGGGTCAACACAACTCTTCGACTCAACGATTCATCGTAATGCACCGTGCGGAGCGGGACATTACATTTGGTTCCTAAATAGTCCTTATCTTTCATGAATGTATAAAATATAAATATAATAATATTAAGATAATAATAAATTTAAAATAAGTAACATATGTATATGACTTTTAGTCTTCCTAAGCAGTCGTAATAAAAACTAGAATAATTATATAAGCTATATTTTAGTCTTCCTAATAATAATTTATAAAATACGTGCAATGCATATGCATATAATAATAATAATAAATATAATAATAATAATAATAATAATAATAATAATAATAATAATAATAATAATAGTAATCTCACTTAAAATTTACCAAATTGAGCCTTAGAAAACCTAGCCAGCAATAAGCGGCAATATTGGGTTACCAATTAGCCTGACCTGACAACCAGTCTTCTTAGATGGGTTTATATGAGATATATATGAATTCATGTAAAACCTTGTGATTTTCATAGCCCTTAATGTACTGATTGGGTTCGGATTTATATTGTGACCCATTAACTATAGGGTTTATAGTTCCATACAGGGTTGATTGGTTGTTCAATCACAAGCACGAGACATATCTAGTCATGCTATGTGGAACCTTTAGTTTTACTATCGCTGATTGTTCGTTCAGTCTTCAACAGAGCATAACACGGAGGGTATCGATATTTGGTACAAGGGACTTGTCGACCGAAAGAATCTAAATATAAAAGATTTTAGTAAATCTTGGCTGATTTTAATTATATCTTCATGTATATTCATTGGAGGCCTATATAAGAGAGCCAAATGTTCTTTGAATAACAAGCATATATCATAAGTCTTATAGTAACCTTGAGTTTTTGAGAGTCATCAAGAAGGAGAGAATTAAATAACAAGAATAAAAAGGAAGACGAAGAAGTTCGTTTACAACAACGTCGAGACGTCGATAACTCCTATTGATCTTTCCCTACCGGTATTGGTAAGTGCTTATTATATTCATTAGGGTAGGGTAATGATTATGAGTGTGTATTTTTTTATTATCAATTGTGTTGTAGGGATACCTCATATATTTTGTGGGTAAAGGAGTATGAGTAAAGTGTAATTCTTTTTGTAAGGGTTGTTTAATTACTTATAAATATGTTTATTGTAGCAATAAATTGATGCATCATTTGAAAGTAACTCTAGAGGGGGTGAATAGAGTGCAGCAGAAATAATCCAATAAAAACTAAGGAAATTACCAACTAAAAATTTATGCAAGCACGTATAGGAAATAAATAAAGTAAAGAAGTCACAAATGCAAACGTCATGATGTATAATTGTCACGACTCGCTCCCAATTTTGGGATACGAGTTCGTGGTCAAGTCCAGCCTACGCCGCAGAATCGGCGGTAGTACGCTGTCCAAGATAACAATGGTCCACAACAAGCACAACACGCACATATCATCCACAACTAAGCCAGCAATAATCACCAAAATATCCAATAGTCTCAATATTATAAATATGAAATACTCCACTACAACTCAGTAAGTCTCGGGAATAAACCCGGATAGCAGAAAATAAAATAGACAACTAAACTCCATAACTATAACTACAAACTAATGCAAATCCATAAGGAAGAAAATATGCTAATTCGCATCAGTGCTGGAACCGGGTACGCCAGTGACGTCAGTGTCTCCAACATACTCACCGTAAATCTCTGGACAGATCACGTCGTCTACAACTGAAAAATGGTTATCCAGTCAAGATAGGAACAAGTACAAGTCTAAACTAACATGATACAAGTACAATATAAAGCAATAAAATACTAAACATGGAAAATAATGATCAATGGAAACAATGAACAATATGAACAAGAAATCATGGGATGGAAGAAACTGATAAGGAAATTAAGTAACAAGCATGAAAAGTAAAGACTCATATAATCACTCGTAGTGCACGTGTTGTGAGAAGTACAATGTTCCTACACATGGACGGCTTGGGCGAACGATGAGGTTATAATGCCCGCTCCCGTAACCGGGAGAGTTGCCAACAATACAATCTGGACTTTGTCCATGTGCCTAGTAATTGTACCCCTCCAATATCCAAACCTCACTACCATGAAAAATACGGTCTCGATAACGATAAGGAAATATGAACAATAGTCAATCACTCAACTCTCGTGTGTGTAATAGTCAAGACACGAAAATATCATGTATAAGTGAAATATAACAATATAAAGTAAATGCACATGAAGGTGTCAACAAGTACTTGCCTGAACTCCTGGATGGATTGATTTCACAAGTTGAAGACAAGATGAACTCCGACCTAGAAGCTATCAAATCATGCCATCATCCCACGAACCCCGTCGCACAAACAACCACAAGTTAGATATACAATTCCTACTCTAAAAACCTTAGAAAGTAGCTAATGGGTTAACATAATTAATCCTATTTTAATTCTGGAATAAACCATCTAAAAACCTACTTTAACCTTTTTAAATTTGAAAATAGAATCTAAACACAAATAGTTGGCCAAGGAAAGTCACGGTTCCAAATTTGGGATCCGTGGCACGCAAACCGAGACATACTATTGACTAACTAGTCAAACATTTTGAATTCAAAACTTTGAGTATGCAACATAGTAGATTTTTGTGCCACGAGTACATTAGAATCGACCGTGCCACAAAATCACGACTTGGTCAAAAGTTATCGCCATTATGGCTAATCGTGACCAAATTGATGAAACGTTGACCAAATCTGACTTCTACGAACAAAGTAAAATACTAGATGAAACTCTAAAATTTTGGAAAAATTATATGATGTAGAGCTCGGTGTCAGCTTTCCAGAACTTCAAACAGATCGTGAATTAGAGTTCGGAATCACTCGAAATCTCGAAAACTGTGCGACACATTAATTTTTGGACAACCGACACTCAAATAATTATCCAGAAATTCGAGAACAAAATTACAAAAAATAAAGTATATATTCAGAGACCTAACCTCAATACGCTTCTAACCAAAAAAATGGCTCACAAAACGGACGTCTAGATCAACGGCAAACCCTCCGCGAAGTCGAGGACTCCACTTGAACTCTCCCACAAAAGCTAATGGAAATAAATATAGGGTTTTCGGAAAAACCTAAACTATATACATATATATATATATATATATATATATATATATATATATATATATATATATATATATATATATATATATATATATATATATATATATATAGGAAAGAGGCGGTGGCTGCGGCTAAGTCGGCTGGGTAGGGACACGTGTCAGCCATCCAACATGTCCCGCCCATATCCTAAGGTCAGAGGCTCGCCCGGCTTGGGCAGAGCCAGCGGAGCGCGGCCTGGCTTCCCATATATGGAAGCTGCCAGCTCACCCACCCGGCGCTGACGGGTGGGCCTGCCACCCACGCCCAAGCCGCTGACGGGTGGGCACCCGCTCAGCTGACTGGGTAATGAGGGAAAAAATAGAGTTTTTTAAATACAAAAATTTAATTAAAAATCAGGAAAAATCCTAAAAATCCCAAATAACTCCCAGAAAATTCCTAAAAATTCCTAAAAAAATATAGAACATATTTTAAGGGTTCTAGAGCCCAAATAATTTATTTGACCTCAAAAATACTTTCAGGTGCTCTCACAGTAAATCCTAGAAGCTTAAGAAAATAATAAAATTATATCTAAAATTATCTAAAAATTCTAAAAAATACAAACAAATCTAAAATAGTAAAATAACCTCTTAGGGACCATAGTGACCTCATATGACCTATAGTATAGGTGTGCACCCTTGTGAGCTCAAATTCAAATCTCTATTACCTATGATTCAAACCATTCTATACCTAATAATAAACAAAATTTAAAAAAAAATACTCTCCAAAATAAATAAATAAATTTGGGGAGACAAGTGCTACAAACTACCCCCTTAAAAGATTTTTGTACTAAAAAATCAAACGTCAGAAATAGCCCAATAATATGAATACATAGCTCTTACAAGCAATCTAACAATAATTCTTAAGCTATATCATAGGGGATAATGACTATGAATCTAAAGGGAACTGATCAATAATAAGCATACTTCGAACTAACTAAGCATGCAGCCTATCTAACAACTAAAACTAAAGAAGGCTTTCAAGGAAACATATTTAAGTTACCTATGTCTTGGGGTTGAGTCACAGCCACAAATGCTTGTCCTTGACGTTGTGCTCCTCTGGACTACTATTGTAAAACTGGCTTATAAGCTGGTGTTGTGGGGCATTCTCGCACTTGGCGGTCTGGCGATCCACAAAGGAGACAAAGTCCCAACCTCTTTCTACATACAGCCAAGGTATGCCCAGTCTTCTGGCAAAACTGGCACACTGGAAGGGGCTGATTTTGCTTGTTCGGATGTACCGGTGCTACTTTGATAAATGGTCTATGCTGCTGAAACTGGGGATGCTTTATCGCACCTTAAGATATCTTATCCAAAGAAATCATGGAAGAGGGCCTCTCCAGATCAGTCTGCTTCTTCTTCAAGATGGACTCATGACGCCTAGCCGCATTCAGGATAGCCATATAGGATGTCGGATCTGCTGATGCTGTCAAACTCTGTAACTTGTAATTCAATCCAGAATGGAACTTCTCTGCCTTTTCTTCTTCTATAGAGACAAGAGTAGGAGCAAAGCGGCTCAAATGACTAAATTCTGTATCATATTCGTCCACCGTCATGCTCCCTTACTCTAGTCGTATGAACTTATCCCGCAACTCCTTTTGAACTGTTATGGGAAAGAATATGGTATTGAAGAGGTCCGTAAAATCTTCCCATGACATATTCTTGCCCAACCGTCTTTCTTGTGCAGCCCACCAATGATGTGCAATGTCCTTGAGCTGCAACTTCACTGCTTTTATTTACTTTTCTGGTAGCAACTCCGATGCCTCTAGTAGTGTCTCTATCTCTACTAGCTAGTTGGTAACTTCTATGGGTTTTTTCGAACCAGTGAAGGGAGGTGGGTTCATCTTGCGAAACCCATCAATAGTACCCACATGATCTTGTCGTGTTTCTATGCTCCTCTCCAAAACATCTGCATGCCTCTACTGAGTCTCCATCATGCCCTGGAGTATCGCAAGGATATGTGCTCCATCTACAGTCACACCTTGGATTGGGGCTCCTGGTGGTGGGGGTGGAAGATCTTCAGCGCTAACCCTATCTTGTTGATGGTTAGAAGGCTCTACGAACTCAGTACTCTCTGCTATTGATCCCTCGGGTTCGGAAGTAGCATATGGGTTAGCTACCCTTTTTCCCTTACGGATCGCACTGTGCCTTGTCTCAACCATTTCGAACTAAAAGGAAAGAAAGGATATGGTTAGAACGGTGGATACAAACATATCGAAGAAATCAAAGACGGAATCAAGCAAGATGCAATTAAGAGACAATAAGATCCTAAGATAAAATAGACTCATAGGGTTAGAAATCCTATTTATGGATGATATAACCTCTTAACTTCACTCTATTCGCAGGCTCGCAGTAGTACGACTAACTTAAGTACTACCACGAGTTCACAGTCTTTTGCAAAATTGGACCTGCATAGACCACCATAAAAACTTGTCACGACCCGCTCCCAATTTTGGGATACGAGTTCGTGGTCAAGTCTAGCCTACGCCGCAGAATCGACGGTAGTACGCTGTCTATGATAACAATGGTCCACAACAAGCACAACACGCACATATATCATCCACAACTAAGCCAGCAATAATCACCAAAATATCCAATAGCCTCAATATTATAAATATGAAATAATCTACTACAACTCAGTAAGTCTCGGGAACAAATCCGGATAGCAGAAAATAAAATAGACAGCTAAACTCCATAACTATAACTGCTAACTAATGCGAATCCATAAGGAAGAAAATATGCTAATTTGCATCAGTGCTGGAACCGGGTACGCCAGTGACGTTAGTGTCTCCAACATACTCACCGTAAACCTCTGGACAGATCACGTCGTCTACAACTGAAAAATGGTTATCCAGTCAGGATTGGAACAAGTACAAGTCTAAACCAACATGATACAAGTACAATATAAAGCAATAAAATACTAAACATGGAAAATAATGATCAATGGAAACAATGAACAATATGAACAAGAAATTATGGGATGGAAGAAACTGATAAGAAAAGTAACAAGCATGAAAAGTAAAGAGACTCATATAATCACTCGTAGTGCACGTGTTGTGAGAAGTACAACGTTCTTACACATGGACGGCTTGGTCGAACGATGAGGTTATAAGGCCCGCCCCCGTAACTGGAAGAGTTGCCAACAATACAATCTGGGCTTTGTCCACGTGCCTAGTAATTGTACCCCTCCAATATCCAAACCTCACTACCATGAAAAACACGGTCTCGATAACGATAAGGAAATATGAACAATAGTCAATCACTCAACTCTCGTGTGTGTAACAGTCAAGACACGAAAATATCATGTATAAGTGAATATAACAATATAAAGTAAATGCACATGAAGGTGTCAACAAGTACTTGCCTGAACTCCTGGATGGATTGATTTCACAAGTTGAAGACAAGATGAACTCCGACCTAGAAGCTATCAAATCATGCCATCATCCCACGAACTCCGTCGCACAAACAACCACAAGTTAGATATACAATTCCCACTCTAAAAACCTTAGAAAGTAGCTAATGGGTTAACATAATTAATTCTATTTTATTTATGGAATAAACCATCTAAAAACCTATTTTAACCTTTTTAAATCTGAAAATAGAATCTATACACAAATAGTTGGCCAAGGAAAGTCACGGTTCCAAATTCGGGACCCGTGGCACGCAAATCGAGACATACTGTTGACTAACTAGTCAAATGTTATGAATTTAGAAGTTTGAGTGTGCAGCATAGTAGATTTTAGCGTCACAATTGCACTGGAATCGATCGTGCCACAAAATCATGACTTGGTCAAAAGTTATCGCCATTATGGCTAACCGTGACCAAATCGATGAACCGTTAACCAAATCTGACTTCTATAAACAAAATAAAATATTAGATGAAACTCTAAATTTCTGGAAACATTATATGTTATAGAGCTCGGTGTAAGCTTTCCAAAACTTCAAACGGATCGCAAATCGGAGTTCGAAATCACTCGAAATCTTAAAAACCGTATGACGCATTAATTTTTGGACAACCGACACTTAAATAATTATCTAGAAATTCGAGAACAAACTTCCAGAAAATAAAGTATATATTCAGAGACCTAACCTCAATACGCTTCTAACAAAAAAAAGGCACACAAAACAGACGTCTAGATCAACGACAAACCTTTCGCGAAGTCGAGGACTCCACTTGAACTCTCCCATAAAAGCTGCTGGAAATAAATATAGGATTTTCGGAAAAACCTAAGCTATATACATATATATATAGGAAAGCGGCAGTGGCTGCGGCTAAGTCGGCTGGGTAGGGATATGTGTCAGCCATCCAACGTTCCCCGTCCAGATCCTAAGGTCAGAGGCTCGCCCGGCTTGGGCAGAGCCAACGGAGCGCGACTTGACTTCCCATATATGGAAGCTGCCAGCTCACCCACTCGGCGCTGACGGGTGGGCCTGCCACCCACGCCCGAGCGGCTGACAGGTGAGCCCCCCGCTCAGCTGACTGGGTAATGAGGGGAAAATAAAGTTTTTTAAATACATAAATTTTATTAAAAATCAGGAAAAATCCCAAATAAATCCCAAAAAATTCCTAAAAAAATCTAGAACATATTTTAAGGGTTCTAGAGCCCAAATAATTTATTTGACCTCAAAAATACTCTCAAGTGCTCTCACAGTAAATCCTAGCAGCTTAAGAAAATAATAAAATCATATATAAAATTATCTAAAAATTTTAAAAAAAATACAAACAAATCTAAAATACTAAAATAACCTCTTAGGGACCATAGTGACCTCATATGACCTATAGTCTAGTGTGCACCCTTGTGAGATCAAATTCAAATCTCTATTTACCTATGATTCAAACCATTCTGTACCTAATAATAAACAAAATTTGAAAAAAATACTCTCCAAAATAAATAAATAAATTTAGGGAGACAAGTGCTACAATAATGGTGTCCTTCGTGGAAGGCAATCCAGTCCCGGATACTCTTGTTTGGTATTAATCCACTATTTGAGAAATAGTAGTATAGTACGTTCTTTGATTCGAAGGGCACGCCGACTTCTTACTACCGCGTGCTTTGATCCGAAGACCACGTTGACTTCAACACTCAAAGTTGAAAACTAAACTTGGATTTTCAAGCTTTTACAGCTCTTCAAAGACTACTAAACGATATCGCACTTGGCACTAAAAGGGTTAGGAGTTTTCCTTTAGGATTGGAAGATTATATAGCTCAAGAAAAAATAAATGTGAAAGTGAATTGACGAGTTAAAATGATCAAAACTCATGCCTATTTATAGGACTTCTGTGGACCGAGTTTGACCAGAGTTCAATCCTTAAACATTCAAAAATTTGAACGTTTGGTTCCATGTTCTCCTGGACGAACGATTCAATCTAGGATCTGTTTGAATACTAGGTCACATAGGGACTAAGTTTGGCCAGAGTTCGGCCAGGTTCGACCATGGGTAGAACTCGGTCCGAATTCGGTCTGTATAGGGCCAGAATAGTTTTAGGTAGGTTGAGCTGTTTGTGGACTTGCAAACAGGTTTGTTTGGTGAACAAAATATGGGTTTTGGGTCTATTTTGAGTGGACTTGGGTTTAATATAGTTTGTGGGCTGTCTGGATGCCAGTGTGACTCGATGTACAGAGTCTTAGACACAGAAAAATATCAAATACATTAATAAAGAAAAAAAATTGATCGAACAAAATTTGTGTTCTTGTGAGCAGCAAAGATGATGTCATGTCTTCAATTGTTTATGCTTGTACTGTATTAAGTTATATCAAATCAAAGTTTAGTTGATTATCAAAATCAAGCTCATAACTAATTGGGTCAACAATCTCCCCCATTTATATATGACAAACCGTGACTAATGCACCAATACAATTTCTAAAACAAAGCGATACAGAAAGCTCCCCCATAATTTGAAAAGTATCGATATGGCATAGTACAAAAGGATAACATTTTGTAGGTACAGACAACATCTTGTATTAGCTCCCCCCTTTGTCATTTGATCAAAATAGTCCAGCTCCCCGTAATCGATGAAGCAACACAAAAAAGAGAGTAAAGAGCAACAAAATAATACTAAATAGTGCATCTCAACAATGAACCAACATAAACATAGTAGTGCATTAATACTATTGCAAATATCCAGTGCTTAATACATAACGTAAATAAAAACAGATAGTCCAGAAGCATAGACATAATAACCATAAAAAACAAAAGTGTGACATACAAGTGCATAGTCTAAAAATAAATAAAGTGAATGACATCTAGAACATCATTTGCATCTATCAAAACTAACATTTCTAAATCCAGAGTCACTGCAAAACTACGGATCATCACCAGCAGGAAGGTAATCGGCAGAACGGTTGGATCATAATAGGCAACAACAAGATCCAAGTATCTCAAAACATGAGGATCATCAATCCGATAACTATCACGTGAAGGATCATGTACTATATTAATCGGTCCAGCAATGTTGTGAGACATGGTGTACTAAATATCAGCTAAGGTGTTGGAGATGGCATGGGCATGTAGAGTGGTCGTGCAATTGAAAACGAACGTGGATCATGTCCTGGATGGAGTCCAATGTAGTAGCCAGAGCACGAGGAGGATGAGGAGAGTCTCCATGACTAGATGAAGAGTCATTGTCCTGAATAGGTGGTAGTAGGTGTAGTCCGACGAGACTTGGAGAGAAAAACAGGCTCATCTAGAAAAGAATAGTCCTCAAGAGGGATATAGAAATGATCGAAGATCAACGATAAATACATGGCGTACAAAAGGTTACGCCCTTTCTTTTCGGCGTTGATCATGCAGTTCATGATGGTACTAGGTTGAAAGGTATAGTAAAATGCAAATGATATAATCATGAGATTTCTATGATAGTTATTGTCACGCCCCGATTCCGTAAATCGTTCATCCTCGCTTTGACTATACTAAATCGATCGTCCTCACTTTGACTATACTAAATCGATCATCTTCGCTGGACATGATATCGTACAAGTCTAGTGTTGCACTTGTACAAGGCAAAAATGTGCAAATTTGTGTCATTTTAAAATATTTGAAAATATAGCCACATTGCAGAAACATTGAGTACGCAGTATAGGAAGAAATAAATGATTTTATTGATAATTGCAGCAATATACTTCTTTTATCGGTATTCTTTGAAATGTCGTTCTAGCTTACATTGATTCATGAAAAGAAAACAACTGATAAGTTGTCATAAAATAATTTTTCATTCCATACATTATGCCCCTTTATTACATTGAAAGCAACATCGACTCGGACTCCAAAATACTTTGAAAGCCTTTATTCAGCAGCAACTTAAAAACAACAACAAAGCCTTAATTCCCACGTGCGCCTGCGCCTTCCCTAGTACATATGTAGGAGGGATCAGCACATTCAAAAATGTACTGGTGAGCCCCATTGGTCCACTCAGCTAAACTGACATTTGTGGAATTAATGACAAGCATTTTTAAATCTTGAGATCAAATATTAGGGACTAGCAACATTTAAAGATCATGTTCATTCAATTCAAAATAGTAGTAAAACATATAAAATATGTAATAACTTTACCCACTGTCGATCCAACATACCTACATAAGATACATGATATAATACTTACCGCCCTTGCATAAGACAATCATTAGCATACATCTTGACTACATGGCCACTGACGTTGTTATACCATACAGATTTTTTGCCATATAGGACTTCAAGGTAATGCAATGTCCACTCAAAGTAGGTAGCTAGCCTCTAAGAGTGCCTTGCAATACCCGTGCTTCCATAGCATACCAATGTTTCCTCCTAGGCCGAATCGGTCCCAACGCCCCGGGTACCGTTTGAGGAAATTTATCTCAAACCTTGTGTACAAGTTGTCCATGACCATGCAAATGCGTGTCCGACTCGATAAGCATAAAGTGCATGGTAATATTGAAAGTTAAGAGACAACATGTTCATTTCCTAACATTTCATATTTATCATCTCAGGCATCAATTCATTTCATTCCAACATTTATCGCAACATTTCCATGTTCATAGGGACAAGCATCATTTCAATTCTCATAGGGTCATATGGTATTTTATTCATTGGTGTTAACAACATAATCAATTCATTCAATGTTATTTTACTAGCTTCTTAGTGGTATTGACTTGTGGCATTAAAGCATCATGTTATCGATCAACGGACGTAGCAAGACAATAAGAGAATTTATTTAGTTGGCATAAAGGAGTAGCGGAGAAGAGACAAACCACCACTGAGAATCAACACTCACCATTAGAGAATTATCGAGAGGAAGAGGAACACTTGTGCGATTAGCCTTGAGTCACGCATCCGCCTGCGATGGCACCAAAAGTTTGGTTAATACTCTGTCTTTTTATGTTCTTTCTCTTAGAATTCTCAAGAATAAATACAATGAAAATAGATAAAAACGGGCAAGAATCAATCATCGAAAGCCATTTAGAAAAGCATCCATCAAAACCAAGCAGCAAAATCAGTAAAACATCCAGAGAAAACTCTTGGACTCATTTCAAGAGAATTCGATCCATTACTTGGAAAGGTTCTTATGCGTTTGTTCGTGATCGATTCGATGCTAACGGTAAGCTTCCCAATACTCGGTTCTGACCGAGTTAATCAAGCCACAAACCTTACATAGTGGACCGTTAGGAGTAGGGCACTTCATAATATACCACTAAGAAAAATTTGTCCTTGAAACTTCAAACAAAAGTCCGTTATCAAACAACGAAGGGTATTTCACCCTCATCTCCTCTTCGAGTTCCTACGTCGACTCCTCGATATCATGATTCTGCCACAATACGTTAACTAAAGACATCGTTCGGCTCCACAAAACTTTTTTCTTTTTGTCCAAAATCTGAACAAGTTCTTCAATGTAGGATAAGTCAGCACTCAGTTGCAACTGATCGAAGTTCACTACATGGCTTGGATCATGCACTTACTTTTGCAGTTGAGATACATGGAAGACGTAGTACACTTCAGCTAGAGCTGGAGGTAGCATAAGTCGATAAGCTACTGAGGCCACCTTCTCAAGAAGCTCGAAGGGTCCAACGAATCTTGGGTTCAGTTTTTCTTTCATTCCAAACATCACACCTCGCATGGGTGTGACCTTCAAGAACACATGATCGCCCACCGTAAATTCCAAGGGTCGATGATGCACACCCGCATAACTCTTCTATCGACTTTGAGCAACTCGAAGCCTCAATCGAATCAAGTGGATCTTCTCGACGCCTGTTCCATAAGTTCCGATCCGAGCACTTGTCGTTCACCGACTTCATCCCAACATATAGGTGACCGATATTTTCATTCATATAAGGCCTCATACGGGGCCATCTGAATACTTGCTTGATAACTATTGTTATATGTAAACTCTGCCAATGCAAGATATGAGTCCCAATTCATCTTTAAATCGAGCACGCACAGTCTCAACATATCCTTAAGGATCTGATTTACCCTTTCCGTTTGTTCATCAGTCTATGGATGGTATGCCGAACTAAAATTCAATTTAGTGTCCATTGCTGACTGAAGACTAATCCAAAAGCACGACAAGAATCGCCCATCTCGATCCGACACTATTAAAACTGGCACCCCATGCAATCGAATAATTTTATCCATGTAAATCTGAGCTAACCGGTCAACACTCCATATTATTTTGATTGCAATAGAATGAGTCAACTTGGTTAATCTATCCACGATCACCCAAATTGTGTCATTTCCTTTTTAAGTCTTTGGTAGACCAACTATAAAATCAATACAGATGTGATCCTACTTCTACTGCGATATAGCAAGGTTTTGTAGTTCCCCGCCAGGCTATTGGTGTTCCGCCTTTACATGTTGACAAGCCAAACACTGTGCCACAAATAAAGCTATATCCTTTTTCATGCCATGCCACCAAAAGGTGGTGCGAAGATCTTTGTACATTTTGGTGCTTCCTGGATGCAAGAAATACTTCGCAAAATGAGCCTCGATCAATATCTATTTTCTGAGTTCATCATCCTTGGGAATACACAATCTTCCCTTGACACAGACTGTGCCATCTTCTACCGTAAAATCGGTCGCCTTTCCTACTAGAATCAACTCGGTATCTTCTACAAAAACAGATTATCCTTTTGAGCAGTCTTAATCCTTCCTTAGAGGCTCGGCTCAAACTGCAGCTGAGCCAAGTACATGTTCTAAGTGCAGACTCTGAATTAGATGCCCATCTCTTCTAAATCTTGTAGTACTTCTTTAGCCACTGACAATATTCCGACAAATTTTTGACTCAAGGCATCAGCTACCACATTCCATTTACCTGGCATGTAAAAAATCGTCAAATCATAGTGCTTGATCAATTCCAACCAATGTCGCTGCCTCAAATTCAATTCCTTCTGAGTAAATATGTACTTGAGGATTTTGTGATCCGCGAAGATCTCGTAGGACACACCATAGAGATAGTGTCGCTACAATTTCAACATGAACATAATCACCGCCAATTCCAAGTCATGAGTTGGATAATTCTTCTTATGCTGCTTAAGCTGTCTCGATGCATACGATATGGTTTTCTCGCATTGCATAAGGACACATCCCAATCCAAGTTTTGATGCATCACTGTAAATCTGGAATCCTTCAGAGCCTTTTGGAAGAGCAAGAATTGGAGCCATGATGAGCCATTGCTTTAGTTCTTGAAAACTAATCTCATAGTCGTCAGTCCACTTAAATGCTACTCCCTTCTGAGTGAGATGAGTCAAAGATGACACCATCTTCGAAAAGTCCTTCACGAATCTACAGTAGTACCCGGCTAAACCAAGGAAACTCCGTATTTCACTAGATGATGTAGGCTGTTTCCAGTCTACCATTGTTTCTATTTTCTTTGTGTCAACATCAACACCTTCCACTGAGACAACGTGTCCTAGGAATGACACACTGTTTATCTAAAACTCACATTTACTCAACTTTGCATATAATTGATGCTCACAAAGCGTCTGAAGTACCGTTCTTAAATGTTCCACATGAGTCTTCCTGTCTTTCGAGTAAATCAAGATATCGTCGATGAACATGATGACAAAATTATCCAAGAAGGGTCGCAAGACTCTATTCATTAGATCCATGAAAGCTGTCAGAGCATTAGTCAAACTAAACGACATGACCAAAAACTCAGAATGTCTGTATCTTATATGGAATGCTGACTTGGGGACATCTTCTGGCCTGATCTTCAACTGATGGTATCCTAAACGAAGATCAATCTTTGAAAATACGGTCGCTCCTTGTAGCTGATCAAACAGATCATCTATCCATGGCAGAGGATACTAATTACGAACAGTTGCCTTATTCAGCTCTCGATAATCGATGCACAGCCACATCGTACCATTCTTCTTCTTCATAAACAATACCGGAGCTATACACTAAGATATACTTGGGCAAATCTATCCACGGTCCAGTAACTATTGTAATAATACTTTTATTTCTTTTAATTCTGCTGGAGCCATCCTGTATGGTGCATTCCAGGTATCTCGTCTTGGAACACATCGGAGAATTCTGCCACAACTTCGATTTGATCCGAGTCTGCAACCTTTATTCAAGTGTCCCGAACAGAAGCGAGGTACCCTTCATACCCCGAAATAACATGTGCCTTGCCGTAACGGCGGATATCACCATCGCTGTCTTGGACGTCGAGCCGCACGAGTAAGAGAACTCCATTTCTCCGGATAGGCGAAACACAACTCTCTTCTCCGCACAGTCGATCGTCGCATGACAAGCACTGAGCCAATCTGTAACGACCCGCTCCGCCCTAGCGGAATGCCGTTTCAAACGGCAAGTGCAATAAATCAAATGAGTCGTTGACTCGAAGAGTTACGTTGGCTCGAGAGAAAGCTTTGAGCTTTGAGTCGATTCGAATCTATAAATCGAAGCGATGCAAGGCGTAAGTCTGATTCGAAGAAATATTGATTTAAGTTGGTTTTATGTGCAGGCTACGCTTTTACGCTGAATTATAAGAGGTCGATATTTTGCCTTATTTGCAAAGGTGTCCGTAAAACCACTAAGGCAAAGACAATAGACTTGTCCCTTCAAAAGGATCCAGACTTAGACTTTCAAAGGCGCGCTCAGAGTCTCACTTGGTCGATGCGATCTTGGCTAAGGTGAGTGGCTCCGATAAACCTGTCTTTGCTTAGCCTGGACACATAATAAGGCGATAACCCCCTGCATGATAATAAAAGAACTCAACGCACCTAGCTAAGGGAATAATCCCATCTTGTAAGCTTTCATAGAATATGGAAATGTAACCACCACTTTTCTAAAATAAGGATATTTTGGTAATTATGTGATTTTTTATTTTTTGGATTAATTTATAATATTTTAATTGGTGTTGTGTTAGTAGTCGATTTAACCTTAACTAACCATGATTAGAGACTAACCATGACATTAGAAACCTAATTACCTGTCACACTCATTTGTCTAATTAGGGGTATTTTAGTTATTGTGCATTATTTTAAATTTATTTAAATTATTAATTAAATTGATTGTTGTGTAGTTTGGATTGGTGTTTTGGTAGGATCAAGATGGTATAACCTTAGTCAACCTTGATTAGAAGCCTAATAATGTAATTAGATTTACTATTGGCTTTTTAGATTTAATTTAGAATTATTACCTATTTTTAGAATTATTTATAAGTTATTTTTTATAAGCCTTTAAAGCCTTTTGTCATTGGGCCTTTTTAGCAACTTAAGAGTGCTTGGCCCATGACTAAACCCTAACCCTAATACCTCCCATGCATGGCCGGCCAAGCACAACAACCCCCCCTCTCATTGTGAAGAAATCACATAGCCTCCACAAGATCAACCCTAGTTTCTCATTTTCTCCAAAAACCCTAACTTTCTCATCCGGCATCCGATTCATGCCAAACGAATTGCGTTGCGACCGTAGGGAGGAGAAGAACTTGCTAGAGCATTGTAGCAAGGATTTGGAGACGTTTGCTCAGGAGAAACTCGTCGTCAAAGCGCTCGAGGATTCACTTTCATTGAGATTCCAACTCTCAATAGGTAAACCTCGTTCTACCATTGTTCCTTTTGAAATTTCTGCATTTTAGCATCCATATAGATACCCCCGACCTGTGCATGAAGTTTGGTACGTTTCTGATTTCGTTTGATAGCCGTAACGGACACGTGTCGGTCCTATGGAACACGTGTTCGACGAAATGCTACTTAGAACTGAAAAGTGTAATTTTTTGATTCTATTTTCACGAATTCCTTGATAATATTATTTGTAACAACTTTCGTGAAGACGGATCTGAAATCGACACGATTTCAGTGTCCGAATCGGACACGGACACGCGTGCACGAGGCCCATGCACGGCCCCGTGCATGCCCTACCGTTCGAGCGTCATAACTCGACACATAGGACTCCGTTTCACGTGAAATTTTATGAGCACGTGGGGGCAACCTCTGCCCACATGCCCATAAAATTTCACGTTGTTTCGTGAAGCGTGCGAGGAGAAATCTCGCGTGCACTGTTCAGCCCGTACTGTGTATGCGGCTGAAAAGTGCCGCTGATATGGCCGTCATACGCGAACACGACGCATCGAGGACCCGTTCCAGGAGCACGGGCATGAAGCCCTATACCTAGACTACCCAGGGAATCGATCCGGAGTCGCGGTGTGGCTTGAATCACGAGCCACGAGGCCCGACACGCGCCCACGGGCACAAACGCACGCGCGCGCGCACAGGCCGCACGGGGGTTCGCGTGTTGCTGTGTCACATAGACGTGATGTGGTGTCATGTCAGCGTGTCCTAGACCTACCCTTGGACCCTACTTAGCTATATGCACGAGCACAAGGCTTATCGCGTTGCGTGCGACGTCCAATCGGACGAAATGCACGTGCACAACAAGCGAGTTCAGTTTTCCGATACGCGCTCCGTGGACACGATACAGACACAGGTTCGACCGGTGAGTACTCGAGCATGTCACACACATAGACACCTTCGTGTTTGCAAAGTTTCGTGAGTTCTAGTTGTGTATATTGCATTTTGGATATTGAGTTGGATTTCGGGTTTCGATTTATATATAAATTTGAGTTGTTTTGTCATATTTCAAATTTCTGAGATTTAATTCATATTTTCTGAGTTTATATGAAGTTACTAAGATTCTAAACTTGTGGGTTTTAGTCCCTAATTTTACTTTCAAATATTTCTATCATATATGTATATGCATCCCCTTTTTGCCTTATGTATAAGTGTATATATATATATATATATATATATATATATATATATATATATATATATATATATATATATATATATATGTATATAGATGTAAATCATATATATATATATATATATATATATATATATATATATATATATATATATATATATATATATATATATATATATATATATATATATATTTTGAGTATAGTCGAGATATCTTGTTCTCAGATCTGAGTTTTCAATCCCCCTTTGTAAAGCCAACATTCTTTCTCCCCTATACATATATGTGTCTATATTAGTATATGTCTATATATATAAAGTTTCCTTTTAAATAGCCTTGTGTATATATGTATATATATGGTATATTCATGTAGTTGTATATATAACCAATTTGTCTCAATTTTGAACCCCAGTAGCAGTCTTTTAGCGGCACACACACAACCTCTTCTTCACGAGCTTAAGTATATGTGTATGTGTGTATGTATGTATGTATGTATATATATATATGTATATATATGCAGATGCATTACCTAGAATGAATGAATATATATATATATATATATATATATATATATATATATATATATATATATATATATATATATATATATATATATATATATATATATATATATATATATATATAATTGTTTGCTTGTGAATGTGACCTAGGGAGTATTGAGTCAGTTTAGGATTGACTCAATGAGCCTAGAATGGCCGAGTTGACCGACAAGTTGACCAAGTTGACAAAAGTCAACTTTGGGTCAAACTTGATCCAAATCGACTCAAACAAACTTAGAACGACTTGAGAACTTGTGCTTGACCTAAAAATTAGTAAACGGACTAGTTGACTTATAGTTGACCAGGTTTGACCAAGAGTTGACTTTGACCTAGAAGGACCTAGAATCATATAGAATTGTATTGTAGGCATTCCTTATGATATTTTAGACCTTGTTGTGACTTGTGGTTGTTTTAAATAGGATTATATCACTCCAGTTCAGTTACACTTCCTCATCATCAGCTTGGATTGCCAGACGAGTATATTCTCTGACCGTTTCATTCTTGCTTGGACATATTTACTTGTTATAGACTAGTTTTCTTGTTGCTGTCACGATGTTATCACGGATTAGTACTATATGGATCTCTTCATGCGATGTTATCCCTTCGGATACATCGGGTATATTGTGCTCATGTACTTTATCATGTGCATCGTCTACTCTTTGTATTCGTATTTATTCATGTATACTCATGTGACATTTATGTACACTCATGATCATGTGAGCCTTCATGTATAACTCAGTGTTCATGTGGACTAGCTATCCATGTGACACACTACTTTCATGTGCAATAACATAACCTGGACATATCCTTGTGTACTGATTGGGGCAGGGGGAGTATTTATTTGGTTATGTGATCTACACCATTTTCTTGCACAACTCCAAACTAGATTTAAGTCATGTATAACCTAAGCCTGTTTACATAACCAAACATGTGCTATAAATCACGTAGTTAGTTCAGTTTTCTTATCTATATCATATATATCTATTTCCACTATATCATGTTCTTCTTTTTACAGTCTCTCTACTATTTTTTTACAGCAGTTCATGTATATTATTCTATAGCTTGTTTCATATTTCCTTTCATGTTATGATCTGTGTGAGAGATATGTATTTGTTCCTGTCCTGACTGGACCCGTTGAAAATATTACAGATGATGAGGATTGCTGTGATACTTACTATGGAGCAGGCCTAGTTGACACAGCTGACCTGGACCCTCAGCAGGATCCAGTAGTCGCTGAGGACTTACCATTAGCTTAGTCTGGACTTTCTTATTATCTAGTTTTTGAGACATTTGTGATTGTATTGAGATATTATTTAAGGAGTTTTGTACCGAGACTTATTATTTATATTTGTGACTCTTTCTCTCTCTCTGTTGAGATTATCTTATCATCGTTTCCATCTTAGTTTGTGATTGAGATTACTTATTATGTTGTTTTCCATTCGGAGCATATTCTAGATTGTGTTAGATGTTGGACCTAGGACAGCGTTCTATCGTCGACATTACGTCGTAGGCTGGACGTACCCACTTCTCGTACCCTTACACTAGGTGCGGGTCGTGACACATTTTTAGTGGTGGCCCATGCAGGTCCAGATTCACATTAGTGTGATAACGTGGTAGTACAGTGACTTAGTTGTACTGCTACGAGCCTGCTATAGAGTATAGGAAGTAAAGTGTTAGAATGAGAGGATACTCAATCACTGTTAGGATTCCTTGAGAGATTCCTGGGACGACCCTTGATAATTTTATTTTAACTTCGATTTGAAATCTTTTCCCTATATTTGATTCACCTATTACTCATTCGATTCACCCATTACTCCTTATTATTGAATTTGATTTTGATGGATCCATTGTTGAATTTTGAATTTTGATGATTAGTTGTTAACTTTGAGTTTGTATTTATATATATATATATATATATATATATATATATATATATATATATATATATATATATATATATATATATTTATTTTTATTTTATTTTTTTGGAATTTAGGGTATAACCTGATAACATACTTGATAAGGACAGTGAGAAAGGTAAATGTCTACTTTATTTGTGGAGTTAGAATTTATCGCAGTCATACTGGCTAGCATGACAAGGACATGGAGCCTGATTTAGATATACTTATCCTAGTTATGGAATCTAGATTTTCTTACAGCCATACTGGTTGCGTGGTAAGAATTCTAAATAACATGATTATAGGATGTATACCTTAGTTACAGACTCTATTGTTTATTGCAGCTATGCTTACTGGCGTGGCGAAATTCTAGCAACATGATTTCAGGAAGACGTGTATGGTTATCAGATTATGTCACGACCCGATCCCAAATAATTGGGTCGAACCGGATCATGCCCAGCCTGCACCGTTATTGAGACGGCGGCAGTAAGCTGTTCCATTAGCAGGTAACCACAACAACATCTATATTTGTCACAACTCAATATTCGGGAATTTAAAAATTTATTAAACCTTTAAATAGATACAACTGGAAAGTGAAAGAACTGAATTAAAAGCTGAAATCAAATTACAAAATTCTAAAACAACAAATCTAGAAATAGAAAATCTAGCTAGGCGTTCGGCTCGTCGGCCTCAGGTCCTGCGTCCTCCAAAGGGGACTCTGGCAGCACCATGGGGTACAGAACCGGGTCGTAATAGCTGTTGTATAACAGCTCAGCATCCTCAATATCCCCTAAAAATGTTATCTCCGGTCAGGAGGGAGCAAAGTACAATTCATGATAATTTGACAATTGAAATAATAATAGAATCATGCACTTTTAAACAATTTGAAAATAAACAGTTCTCCAGCAGTTAAAACAGTGTGATTTGAATAGGCAATGAATATGACCGGCTTGGGTTTGTTACAGTGAAGATACGGCTTATCCCCGTGTGTATGAGGGGTAAGCTAGTACAGTTCTAAGTTATTTTGGGATGTGGTCATACTCATTACACTACTCCCCCAGTCCCCAAACAGTTACAGTAGTTACAGTAGTTACAGTCAGTGCTCTCAGGGAGAGTTCCGTGTTGCATCGTGGTTTAAACTTGCATTAAAACGATTACTAAATAATTGTAAACTAACACAAAATGTACTTGCCTCAAAATGGACTGGACTTGAAGGGTTGAAGACTTCGAGATGGGATTTAGACTCGTCCTCGAAATCCTACATTCGAGAAGTTGACTCAGAATCCAGGGTTACCAAGCTAACTATGCTAGTTGAAATCTCTAATTGTGTCCTAATCAATTTTAATCTTTATTAATGCAATCACAAACAAAAAAATGCGATTATCGGTGCGTTGTAATTAATAACGAGGGAAAGATCAATTTAACTTTGTATTTTGGAAAAACTCGTAGTTACCAATTTATTTGGTTAAAACTTTGTGTTTTCGTAATTATACGTATAAAACTATATTTCTTACTTAATGAGAAAAACATGATCGTTGTTAAATATTAAAACTTGTAAATTTTAATGTGAGAAAACTTCATTAATTTTCTATTCAAAATAATATTTATTTTTGATTTACGCGTACGCTAAAAACTCGCAAAAACCAGAAAATGACAGAAAACCTACGCTACAAAATTACAGGCCACAGAAAAAAATAGAAAAGCTGGGCTTATGCCCATTACAATTTATTTTACATAAATTGAAATAAGATGAAACAGTTGTTAGTTCTAAAATCTTCCTACAATTTAATTATGAATAAACTAAATAATAAAAATAAATTAAATTATTTATGAGTCTCAGATATTGGTCCAATCGTCATATAGGCTAATGCCTCAACGTCCGGGCGAAGCCGGTTTCGTTTGCACTTAGCCAGGGCCCATTGACCAATATGGTCGTCGCCCGAAAATCCAAAATACTAATATTTTCCGAAAAACCATTTTAAAATCATTTTAAAAATATAATTAAATTTTATGGAAAATCCGGCAGCATTTCTTCTATTTTCGGTCAACCCAAAAACTGGAAAAGTGTGCCAATATTTTTCTGCAAATATCCCAAACCAGGGAATTCCAAAAAATATATATAAAACTAGCCACAATCATTTCCAATATTAATTTGGAACAAGCCGAAACGAATTCGGGAATCCGAAACCAGCCCAAAAACATCACAGCACAAATCGGAAAGATCCGAAAACCAAATTATTCTCAGAATTCATTTCCGAAGGTTTCGGAAAAACAAACCAAACTAACAGAAGCTTTCCCGAAAGTTTTTCGGAAAATCCCGGAAACAAACGTAACCCAAAAATCGAATTCCCGAAGGAGATTCGTGGACCAAACTCATCATTGACATGGGAGGGACGAACTACTGTGATTAACCCGGAATTACCCAAAACGACAGAATCCGAAGGGTTGCCTCGGACTCGGGACGCGCGAATCCACAGAACGAACTCGAAATCGGAATCGAACCACGCCGAAAGAACACGCAGGTGCTGTCCACTCGGGACGGGGCTACGCGCGCGCAGATCGGGGCTGCCGGGGGCGGCAGCGGCTGCTGGAGACGGGTCTGGCCGCGGGAGACGTCGGGGCGGGGCTGGATCGGGGTTCGGGGTGCGCGGCCGCGGGCGCCGCTGGAGGGCGCGGCCTGGTCGGGGCTAGGGCACGGCCACCGGAGTTGGGGGTCGGCGGAAGACCGTCGGGATGGTGCGCGGGTGGCCGGGAGTCGGCCGCGGGAGTGCGCGGAAGGGGCGCGGGCGGGTCGCGGGGTCCGGCGGGCGGGGCGCTGGCTGGAGGCGCGGATGGGGCGTGCTCGGGTACCGAGCTGGCGTCACCGGAGTTGGCGAGAGGTTGGGGGAAAGAAGCTCGGTGGAGAGAGAAGGGTTTGTTTGAAAATGGGAGTGGTGGTGGTGTTAGCTTTGGTAAGAAGAATGAGAAAAAGAAAGTGGGGGATGAGAGATTGTGCTGGAGTGGTACTCGTGGGGTGGTGGTAGTGGGTTTGTGTGTTGGTTTAAATGGGGAAGGGGAGAAATAGGTGGTGTGAGCTGGAGTGAATGTAGGGAGAAAATTGAGGGGAAGGGAGTATGTGGGGGAATGCTGGTCCAACTTGGACCAGTCACAAACTATATATATATATATATATATATATATATATATATATATATATATATATATATATATATATATATATAATAAAAGAAATCAGATTTAAATGAAAGGAGAAAGGGTTTAAAATCGAGTCTGGGTTTCGGGAAACTGGTCCGGGCTCGGGTCAGGTCGGCAATCAAAAGCCATATTTAATTTTTGAAATAATTTTTTTAAACTCATAAATAATACTAATAATAATAGTAATAATATTATAATAATAATATTAAATAATATTACAGAAACTGGGTTTCACAATCTTTCCTCAGAAAATTTCGTCCTCGAAATTAGAGGAGTAAGGTAGGAATTATCTCAGGTCAAGTTGGTACGAGTACTTCACCCGTAACTCAGGTCCAACAATAAGAATTTCGAAGGCAGTCGTGGATGAGATGGTTTAGGGACAAGTTTCATTTATGATATCATCCATGCAGAAAAATACAAAAGCGAACCAAAGTACACGAGGTTGATCAGACCATCATGCACCGGTCCTGATTAGACAATATATTAGTGGGTGCACCCAACAAAATACTGTCATGATCAAGCTTGATAAAGAGATAGCTTGCAAAACTAGGCTAACTTAGCAGCATCAGTCAAGTTTAGAACGAAAAGATAAGAAATAGGAGTTATGTGATGGCTCAAATTTTCTGATCTTCTTCTCACCTCTGACTACGCTTGCTACTGGTTTCTCTGGCACTGAAAGATTGAGTCCAATCTTCAGCTCTGAATTGTCCAAAATGAGACTCGGATCCGGAGTGTAGCGTCTGAGCTGTGATACGTAGAAGACGTTGTGCACACTCTCAAGATTAGCTGGTAAAGCTAACCGGTACGCTACTTTTCCAACTCATCTTAAACTTCAAATGGCCTGATGTCCCTGGCCTCAATTTTCCCCAGCTCCGTCAAAACTGATCGTTCCTCTGGTAGAAGAAAACTTCACAGAAACGCTATCTCCTTCTTCAAACTTCACTGGTCGACGACTACTATCAACCCAATGCTTCTGTCTGTCTTGGACAATCCTGAGCTTGTCTCTGATCATTCTCACCTTCTCTGCTGCATCGGTCACCATCTCAGGTCCAAGCAACGCTCGTTCTCCGACGTCGTCCCAAGCAAGTGGAGTGCGGCAACGATGTCCATAGAGTACCTCGAATGGTGTCATACCAATGCTAGCTTGGTAGCTGTTGTTGTAAGAGAACTCTACCAAGTGCAAATGGTCTTCCCAAGACCCTCCAAATTCCAAGACGCAGGATCTCAGCATGTCTTCTAGCGTCTGGATTGTTCTCTCTGATTGCCCGTCAGTCTGGGGATGGTAGGCGGTGCTGAACTTCAGTTGTGTTCCCAAACTGTCATGCAAACTCTTTCAAAAGTGAGAGGTAAATCTAGTATCTCTGTCAGATACGATACTTACCGGAACTCCATGAATCCGGTAGATGTGCCGCATGTACAGTGCTGCCAACTTCTCGGTAGATAGACCAACCTTGAAGGGGATAAAGTGAGCTGACTTCGTTAGTCGGTCCACGATAACCCAAATGGCATCCTTCCCTCCTTGGGATCGAGGCAGTCCCGACACAAAATCCATTGTTATATGCTTCTATTTCCACTCCGGAATGTCAAGCGGCTGCAATAGTCCTGCTGGTCTCTGTCTGCTAGTCTTCACTTGTTGACAAATTAAACATCTAGCAATATACCTGGCCACATCTTTCTTCATTCCAAACCACCAAACAATGGTACGTATATCCCGATACATTTTGTTGGCTCCAAGATGTATGGAATACTGCGACTGGTACGCTTCTTGCATCAGCTCGTTCCTCAGTTCGCCAGATACTACGCAGAGCCTCATACCATTCTTCAGTGCTCCATTGCTGGCGATTGAGAAACCCTCAAGTGTTCCTGCCAACACTTGATCTCTAAGTTTGCAAAGTGTCTCGTCTTGAAACTACGTCTCCTTGATTTTGTCCATCAGACTCGAGCTCACTTGCAACTTCATCAACAATGAATCAGCATCCAGCTCCTTCCTTCCGGGCAGTATAGTCTCCAGTCCAAGCTTCTCGATGTCCTCTAGCGGGTGCCGCTCCTTGGTCAAAAATATCGCCATAGGGTATCGACTAAGTGCATCTGCGACCATATTAGCCTTACCCGGGTGGTACTGTAGATCGATGTCAAAATCCTTCATCAGCTCCAGCCATCTTCTTTGCCTCATGTTCAGCTCTTTCTGAGTGAAAACATACTTCAGACTTTTATGGTCTGTATATATTTCCACTCTCTCTCCATATAGATAATGCTCTCAAAGCTTCAAAGCAAAGATGACTGCCGCAAGCTCCAGATCATGTGTGGGATAGTTCTTCTCATGAGTCCGTAATTGCCTAGATGCATAAGCAATCACTTTTCCATGTTGTTGAAGAACGCAACCCAGTCCTTTACCTGAGGCATCACTGTAGATTGAGAAACCACCAGTTCCTGCGGGTTGCGCAAGGATTGGTGCAGTGGTAAGTCTCTTCTTCAGCTCCTCAAATGATACCTGGCAATCTTCCGTCCAGATGAACTCTTCATTCTTCCGAGTGAGCTTCGTCATCGGTTCAACAATTCTGGCAAAATCCTTTACGAACTTCCGGTAGTAGCCAGCCAAGCCCAAGAAACTCCTGATTTCAGCAATTGAGCTTGGGATAGACCACTTCTCAACAACGGCTATCTTCTTTGGATCTACCGAAATTCCTTCTCCTGTGACAGCATGGCCAAGAAAATCCACCTTGTCTAGAAAGAATTCACATTTGGAAAGCTTACCATACAACTTCTCATTCCTCAAAGTTTCCAGAACTTTCCTGAGGTGCTCTTCATGCTCCTCTTCCGTCTTTAAATAGATCAGAATGTCATCGAGGAAGACAACGACAATTTGATCTAGGTATTCATGGAAAACCTTGTTAATAAGGTTCATGAACACCGCAGGAGCATTCGTCAGTCCAAACGGTATGACCAAGAATTCAAACTGCCCATACTTGGTGTTGAATGCCGTCTTGGGAATCTCTTCCTTCCTGACCCTGATCTGATGGTAGCCAGATCTAAGATCAATCTTTGAAAACACCTTGGCTCCGCTCAATTGATCAAATAGGTCATCGATCCGGGGCAGAGGGTACTTGTTCTTGATGGTGATATTGTTCAGCGCCCGGTAGTCGATGCACATCCGTACTGTTCCGTCCTTCTTGGGCACAAACAAGACATGTGCTCCCCAGGGTTAAGCTTCGTCTCGAATGAATCCCAGAGCCTTCAGTTCATTGATCTGGTCCTTCATCTCCTTGGCCTCCTTTGGGTTGACTCTGTAGCATTCCTTAGAAATAGGGAAGAGCCGGGGACTAGGTCAATAGTGAACTCTATGTCTCGAATCGGGGTAATCCGGAAAGACTATCAGGGAAGACATCTACTATAAAGGTGTAACTAAGAATTTTATTCATGTGGAGAATTACAGTAAAAACTCTTATGATTGATCTAAGGACATCCTGTTACAACTTCTTATAACAATAGATAATGCTATTCAGTAGTCCTAGGTACTAATCTTCATGGTTCTGTCTCTTGCATGAGCAGTCTCCAACTGCTTCCTCTTCTATGAACCTCGAGTCTGCATCATGCCTTATAGTAGGAGGCAAGGTCTGCTGGATAGGAAGAGTCCCTAGGTTGTGGCCTACAGGTGTTGCTGGGATATGTGCTCTGGGTTGATGAAAAGATAAGGGGCAGTCCTTTACCCGATGTTCAGCAAATCCACATGTCAAACATTTTCCCAATCTCTTACGACAAATATTGGCTTGGTGACCCGGCCTTTTGCAGTAGTCACAAACCAATAGCTTCTTATGATATGACTGCCGGATAGTAGAGTACTTGATAGGGCCCAAATATCTTCTAGATTCAGGGGTATCCCTCCTAGGACGAGGTTCCGCTCCAACTTGGTTGGAGATAGCTAAGGCTACATCATTGACGTTCTTCATGACTTCTCTCGTGATATCCATCTGTTCCTGCTGGGCTTCAGCTTGAGCCTTCTGGGACTCCAGGGTTTCTTGAAATAGGGCAACCATTTGGGAGGTGTTTGCTGGTACTGGTGGAGCATCAGGAATGGGTACTTTCCCAAGGAAATGCAGCTCAGTTTGAGAAGAGGTAGGATCCGCCGGTGTAGTAAAAACTTTACTAGATGTATTATGGGGACGGTCAATCAGCTGCGAGAGAATAAACCCTGGACTTGGTTGAGGTGATGGGGTTTGATCCGGAGATGACACCTCATCGCCAGCAGGATTGGTCTTATCAATGGCCATTCTCTGGAAGGTTTAGGATGCACACATAAGCAAGGTAGCCTACCAGTCTATAATCAAACAAAAATATTTATTTATATATAATTCGGACCTATGTTGTGACAAATCAATGTTCTAGTGTTCTAATTGTTTCTAGGTATGTTTTCCTAAGTTGTTGTTCTGACCTGCATGGGCCACCACTAAAAACATGTCACGACCTGATCCCAAATAATTGGGTCGAACCGGATCATGCCCAGCCTGCACCGTTGTTGAGACGGCGGCAGTAAGCTGTTCCATTAGCAGGTAACCACAACAACATCTATATTTGTCACAACTCAATATTCGGGAATTTAAAACTTTATTAAACCTTTAAATAGATACAACTGGAAAGTGAAAGAACTGAATTAAAAGCTGTAATCAAAATTCTAAAACAACAAATCTAGAAATAGAAAATCTAGCTAGGCGTTCGGCTCGTCGGCCTCAGGTCCTGCGTCCTCGAAAGGGGACTCTGGCAGCACCATGGGGTACAGAACCGGGTCGTAATAGCTGTTGTATAACAGCTCAGCATCCTCAATATCCCCTAAAAATGTTATCTCCGGTCAGGAGGGAGCAAAGTACAATTCATGATAATTTGACAATTGAAATAATAATAGAATCATGCACTTTTAAACAATTTGAAAATAAACAGTTCTCCAGCAGTTAAAACAGTGTGATTTGAATAGGCAATGAATATGACCGGCTTGGGTTTGTTACAGTGAAGATACGGCTTATCCCCGTGTGTATGAGGGGTAAGCTAGTACAGTTCTAAGTTATTTTGGGATGTGGTCATACTCATTACACTACTCCCCCAGTCCCCAAACAGTTACAGTAGTTACAGTAGTTACATTCAGTGCTCTCAGGGAGAGTTCCGTGTTGCATCGTGGTTTAAACTTGCATTAAAACGATTACTAAATAATTGTAAACTAACACAAAATGTACTTGCCTCAAAATGGACTGGACTTGAAGGGTTGAAGACTTCGAGATGGGATTTAGACTCGTCCTCGAAATCCTACATTCGAGAAGTTGACTCAGAATCCAGGGTTACCAAGCTAACTATGCTAGTTGAAATCTCTAATTGTGTCCTAATCAATTTTAATCTTTATTAATGCAATCACAAACAAAAAAAATGCGATTATTGGTGCGTTGTAATTAATAACGAGGAAAAGATCAATTTAACTTTGTATTTTGGAAAAACTCGTAGTTACCAATTTATTTGGTTAAAACTTTGTGTTTTCGTAATTATACGTATAAAACTATATTTTTTACTTAATGAGAAAAACATGATCGTTGTTAAATATTAAAACTTATAAATTTTAATGTGAGAAAACTTCATTAATTTTCTATTCAAAATAATATTTATTTTTGATTTACGCGTACGCTAAAAACTCGCAAAAACCAGAAAATGACAGAAAACCTAAGCTACAAAATTACAGGCCACAGAGAAAAATAGAAAAGCTGGGCTTATGCCCATTACAATTTATTTTACATAAATTGAAATAAGACGAAACAGTTGTTAGTTCTAAAATCTTCCTGCAATTTAATTATGAATAAACTAAATAATAAAAATAAATTAAATTATTTATGAGTCTCAGATATTGGTCCAATCGTCATATAGGCTAATGCCTCAACGTCCGGGCGAAGCCGGTTTCGTTTGCACTTAGCCAGGGCCCATTGACCAATACGGTCGTCGCCCGAAAATCCAAAATACTAATATTTTCCGAAAAACTATTTTAAAATTATTTTAAAAATATAATTAAATTTTATGGAAAATCCGGCAGCATTTCCTCTATTTTCGGTCAACCCAAAAACTGGGAAAGTGTGCCAATATTTTCTTACAAATATCCCAAACCAGGGAATTCCAAAAAAATATATATAAAACTAGCCACAATCATTCCCAATATTAATTTGGAACGACCCGAAACGAATTCGGGAATCCAAAACCAACCCAAAAACATCACAGCACAAATCGGAAAGATCCGAAAACCAAATTATTCTCAGAATTCATTTCCGAAGGTTTTGGAAAAACAAACCAAACTAACAGAAGCTTTTCCGAAAGTTTCTCGAAAAATCCCGGAAACAAACGTAACCCAAAAATTGAATTCCCGAAGGAGATTCGTGGACCAAAATCATCATTGACACGGGAGGGACGAACTACTGTGATTAACCAGGAATTACCCAAAACGACGGAATCCGAAGGGTTGTCTCGGACTCGGGACGTGCGAATCCACAGAACGAACTCGAAATCGGAATCGAACCACGCCGAAAGCACACGCAGGTGCTGTCCACTCGGGAGGGGGCTACGCGCGCGCAGATAGGGGCTGCCGGGGGCGGGCAGCGGCTGCTGGAGACGGGTTTGGCCGCAGGAGACGTCGGGGCGGGGCTGGATCGGGGTCCGGGGTGTGCGGCCGCGGGCGCCGCTGGAGGGCGCGGCCTGGTCGGGGCTAGGGCACGGCCGCCGGAGTTGGGGGTCGGCGGGAGACCGTCGGGGCGGTGCGCGGGTGGCCGGGAGTCGGCCGCGGGAGTGCGCGGAAGGGGCGCGGGCGGGTCGCGAGGTCCGACGGGCGGGGCGCCGGTTGGAGGCGCGGATGGGGCGTGCTCGGGTACCGAGCTGGCGTCACCGGAGTTGGCGAGAGGTTGGGGGAAAGAAGCTCGGTGGAGAGAGAAGGTTTGTTTGAAAATGGGAGTGGTGGTGGTGTTAGCTTTGGTAAGAAGAATGAGAAAAAGGAAGTGGGGGATGAGAGATTGTGCTGGAGTGGTGCTCGTGGGGTGGTGGTAGTGGGTTTGTGTGTTGGTTTAAATGAGGAAGGGGAGAAATAGGTGGTGTGAGCTGGAGTGAATGTAGGGAGAAAATTGAGGGGAAGGGAGTACGTGGGGGAATGCTGGTCCAACTTGGACCAGTCACAAACTATATATATATATATATATATATATATATATATATATATATATATATATATATATATATATATATATAAAATAAAAGAAATAAGATTTAAATGAAAGGAGAAAGGGTTTCAAATCGAGTCTGGGTTTCGGGAAACTGGTCCGGGCTCGGGTCAGGTCGGCAATCAAAAGCCATATTTAATTTTTGAAATAATTTTTTTTAAACTCATAAATAATACTAATAATAATAGTAATAATATTATAATAATAATATTAAATAACATTACAGAAACTGGGTTTCACAGATTATATCTTAAAATTGGTTCATTCCTTTTGAACAGATGAGCAAGAATAGATTTTATCATTATTTCATTCTTGCTATTATTTCTTGTATTACCATTTTTCCTCATCTTAGTTAACTCTGTCCCAATTACATCAATCACCTATCTCGTATCTAATTCTGTCTTCTATACTTTGAAACCTTTGAATCTCCATACCTTTTTACCTTGGAAAGGTCGAGGAAGTGACGTAAATCATCTAGCTCGAAGAGGACGTAATTTGTTATCTCATGATAATCTAGGTAGGAATAAAATATGATGGACCTTGATATAGAATTTTGAGATAGAGATGTGGTAAAGATTGGGAATGAAATCAAGAGATCAATATTATCAATTGGAAAAGATCACACATAGAGAAATATTTTGCGTATGAATAATTCGTAGATGTATTTAAAAAAGAAAACTGATGAGGATATTCGAGGTCAACTTAGTTTTGAGGACTTGGATAAATTTTGGTTATTGATTTTTGAGACGTTTTACTTTAAGACTATGATGTTAAATTTAGGAATTGAGTAATGGAAAAAAGATTTTAACTGCTTGCGATGATGATACGAAATTGAATAAGATATTGCAAGAAAATGGTTAAGAACAGAAAGAACATAAGAATTTTTGAGTTATAGAAAATATAGGGATTTTTGAGAAAATTTTAAATTTTAAGGAGAATAATATTTGAGGGTGTACGTTGAAGGAATTATGAAGGTTGATTTTATAATGGAGAATAAGTTTTTGTAAGGCCTAGTAGTTTTAGATTGAATAACACGAGGAGAGTAATTTGAACAACTTCAAGGATTTCATAATACTTGATTTAGAGGTTTCGGATCTAATTTAAGACAAGGTGGAAGAAATTGGATTTAAAGATGATTAAGTGGTTAGTATTGAGTGCTAATAAATAAAAAGGGTATCCTTCATGAGTAATGTTTTGGAATTCAGGAATTGAGCCTATGATGATCATAACAAGGTCCAATCTTCATAACAAAAGGGGTATAAATTCTTGGTGGTAGTCATATAAAGGTTGATTTTCATATTTGGACTTATGAGATAAAGATATGATTGACAAATGATGATTAGATAAGCTTGATGGTATCAGAGAGAGATGATTAACTTGACTTTCCTATGAAACCTTGTCTTTTATTTTCCCTATAAAAAAAGAAAATTGACTTATTCCATATCTTTGAATTATCCTTTAAAAGTTTTCAATATCATTGAATCCTAACTCCCTTGATCACGGCCAATCGACTTTGGTCATCTTTTCTTATCATATTAATATCCTGGGTCATATTCAATTGAATTAAATTTAATTGTGACCTAGATCTCCATCCTTGGATGCTCGTGCTCAGACTTCGAAGACCTTGTTCCCCATCTTGCCCAAATCTTAATTTACCCAGAGATTGATCAACTTAGATCGTGTCGAGACTAAATTTCCTTTTATATATATATCATGATTGGATTTTAATGCTATTGACAGTCGTGCTTTAAACTTTCGATTTTGATCATCTTTAAAATACTAACCCTATATAGTCAATTCCTAGTTGTTTTTTTGATAATGACCAATTTTTATATAGGATGATAGACTGCCTTACAGCCGATGATTTATTGTTTTCCTTATCTTTTTCCAGTATGGCACCCATGACCAGAGTCTGTCCCTAGTGCACAGCTGCAGTTCCGGATGAGCCCGAGATTGTATTTCTTTCTTCCATTGCTCAGGAGGTGTTAGCAGCCTCATCGGAGAGTTTTTCTCCATCTTCTATCCTTCAGGAGAGGGCTGCAGTCCAGCTAGAGACTGAAGGCCTCTTTTTGCCTCCTGGAGTGGTATCCCATGCCATTCTTGATGGGGCTCAGATTTACAGACTTCTTCAGGATGTGTGGGAGGTATAGAGACTTCAGGCTGAGCTTATGAGAGAGTAGAGTCTCAGTATCCAACTGTTGTGGGATTACATGCATTCGAGGGGAGAGCCTAGTCCCAAGAGGGCGAGGAGCAGTATATACCCAGAGCTTCAGGAGTATCCCGGCTTCCTGCCTAGACCAGCCTATCCAGTTCAGATTCCTGTCCAGCAGAGGCCAGTTGAGCGAGTGTCTACCTGTGCCTTCTGTAAGAAGCCTGGGCACGTATGGAAGGACTGTAGGAAGAGACTAGGATTGTGCCTATTTTATGGGTCAACTGCACACAAGATACGAGACTGTCCTACTACAGCAGCCCCTAGTCGAGGCCTACCTCTAGGAGAGAGTTCCAGCTACCAGACCTAGTAGAGGTGAGTTCTTGACCTATACCTCGTCCTGTCTTGATGATTACTGTACCCTACCATATTGTTTGTATGTTTTGATACCTTATGACTACTTTTGATCTAGTATGACTATAATGGCTAGATGATGAGACCCTAGACTGATATTACCTGCCATAACCCTGTATGATATCTTTCCAACTGCATGATTTAGATAAGTTTTCTTAAGACTATAATTGTTGGGGGTTTGACCTAGAAGGAGTACGACCACTTTAATTTCGAGGACGAAATTATTTTAAGGAGCGTAGAATTATAACCACCACTTTTCTAAAATAAGAGTATTTTAGTAATTATGTGATTTTTTTTATTACTTTTTTGGATTAATTTATAATATTTTAATTGGTGTTGTGATAGTAGTCGGTTTAACCTTAGCTAACCATGATTAGAGACTAACCATGACATTAGAAACCTAATTACCTGTCACACTCATTTTTCTAATTAGGGGTATTTTAGTCATTGTGCATTATTTTGAATTTATTTAAATTATTAATTAAATTAATTGTTGTGTAGTTTGGATTGGTGCTTTGGTAGGACCAAGATGGTATAACCTTAGTCAACCTTGATTAGAAGCCTAATAATGTAATTAGATTTATTATTGTCTTTTTAGATTTAATTTAGAATTATTAACTATTTTTTAGAATTATTTAATGATTTTTAAGTCATTTTTTATAAGCCTTTAAAGCCTTTTGTCATTGGGCCCTTTTAGAAACTTAAGAGTGCTTGGCCCATGACTAAACCCTAACCCTAATATCTCCCATGCATGGCCGGCCAAGCACAGCAGCCCCCCCTCTCATTGTGAAGAAATCACATAGCCTCCACAAGATTAACCCTAGTTTCTCCTTTTCTCCAAAAACCCTAACTTTCTCATCCGGCATCCAATTCGTGCCAAATGAATTGCGTTGCGACCGTGGGGAGGAGAAGAACTTGCTGGAGCATTGCTAACAAGGATTTGGAGACATTTGCTTGGGGAGAAACTGGTTGTCAAAGTGCTCGAGGATTCACTTTCATTGAGATTCTAACTCTCAATAGGTAAACCTCGTTCTACCAATGATCCTTATGAAATTTTTGCATTTTAGCATCCATATATGTACCCCCGACCTGTGCATGAAGTTTGGTAGGTTCGTAATTTCGTTTGATGGCCGTATCGGACACGTGTCGGTCCTATGGAGCACGTGTTCGATGAAATGCCACTTAGAACTGAAAAGTGTTATTTTTTGATTATTTTTTCACGAATTCCTTGCTAATATTATTTGTAACAACTTTCGTGAAGACGGATCTAAAATCGACACGATTTTAGTGTCCGAATCGGACACGGACATGCGTGCACGAGGCCCGTGCATGCCCTGCTGTCAGAGCGTCATAACTCGACGCACAGAACTCCGTTTCACGTGAAATTTTATGAGCACGTGGGGGCAATCTCTGGCCACATTCTTGTAAAATTTCACGTCGTTTTGTGAAGCGTGCGCGAAGAAATCTTGCGTGCACTGTTCAGCCTGTATTGTGCACGCGGCTGAAAAGTGTCGCTGACACGACCTTCGTACGCGAACACGACGCATCGAGGACCTGTTCCAGGAGCACTAGCACGAAGCCCTATACCTAAACTACCCAAGGACTCGATCCTAAGTTGCTGTGTGGCTCGAATCACGAGCCACGAGGAACGACACGTGCCCACGGCCACGCACGCACGCGCATGCGCGCACAAGCCGCACGGGGGTTCGCGTGTCGCTGTGTCGCGTAGACGTGACGTGGTGTCATGTCAGCATGTCCTAGACCTACCCCGGGACCCTACCTAGCTATGTGCACGAGCAAGAGGCTTCTCGCGTTGCGTGCGACGTCCAATCGGGCAAAACGCACGTGCACAACACGCGATTTCAGTTTTCCGATACGCGCTCGGTGGACACGATACGGACACGGGTTCGACCCCGTGAGTACCCGAACATGTCACACACATAGACACCTTCGTGTTTGCCAAGTTTCGTGAGTTCTAGTTGTGTATGTTGCATTTTGGACATTGAGTTGGATTTCGGGTTTCGATTTATATATAAATTTGAGTTTTTTGTCATATTTCAAATTTCTGAGATTTAATTCATATTTTCTGAGTTTATATGAAGTTACTAAGATTCTGGACTTGTGGGTTTTAGTCCATAATTTTACTTTTAAATATTTCTATCATATATGTATATACATCCCCTTTTTGCCTTATATATATATATTTTTTGTTTTTGTTTTTTTTTGTTTATATATATATATATATATATATATATATATATATATTTTATATATATATATATATATATATATATATATATATATATATATATATATATATATATATATATATATATATATATATATATATATATATATTTATTGTGATGAGTATAGTCGAGATATCTTGTTCTCAGATCTGAGTTTTCAATCCCCCTTCGTAAACCAAACATTCTTTCTCCCCTATACATATATGTGAATATATTAGTATATGTATATATATATATAAAGTTTCCTTTTAATAGCCTTGTGTATATATGTATATATATGGTATATTCATATAGTTGTATATATAACCAATTTGTCTTAGTTTTGAACCCCAGTAGCAGCCCTTTATCGGCACACACACAACCTCTTCTTCACAAGCTTAAGTATATGTGTATGTGTTTATGTATGTATATATATGTGTGTGTATATATATGTAGATGCATTACCTAGAATGAATGAATATATATATATATATATATATATATATATATATATATATATATATATATATATATATATATATATAATTGTTTGCTTGTGAATGTGACCTAGGGAGTATTGAGTCAGTTTAGGATTGACCCAATGAGCCTAGAATGGCCGAGTTTACCGACAAGTTGACCAAGTTGACAAAAGTCAACTTTGGGTCAAACTTGATCCAAATTGACTCAAACGAACTTAGAACGACTTGAGAACTTGTGCTTGACCTAAAAATTAGTAAACAGACTAGTTGACTTATAATTGACCAGGTTTGACCAGAGTTGATCAAGTTTTACCAAGGGTTGACTTTGACCTAGAAGGACCTAGAATCATGTAGAATTGCATTGTAGGCATTTCTTATGATATTTTATACCTTATTGTGACTTTTGGTTGTTTTAAATCGGATTTCATCACTCCAGTTCAGTTACACTTTCTCATCAGCAGCTTGGATTGCCAGACAAGTACATTCTATGACTGTTTCATTCTTGCTTGGACATATTTACTTGTTATAGACTAGTTTACTTGTTGCTGTCATGATGTTATCACAGATTAGTACTATATGGATCTCTTCATGCGATGTTATCCCCTCGGATACATCGGGTATATTATGCTCATGTACTTTATCATGTGCATCGTCTACTCTTTGTATTCGTATTTATTCATGTATACTCATGTGAGATTCATGTACACTCATGATCATGTGAGCCTTCATATATAACCCAGTGTTCATGTGGATTAGCTATCCATGTGACACACTACTTTCATGTGCAATAACATAACCTGGACAGATCCTTGTGTACTGATTGGGGCAGGGGGAGTATTTATTTGGTTATGTGATCTACACCATTTTCATGTACAACTCCAAACTAGATTTAAGTCATGTATAACCTAAGCCTGTTTACATAACCAAACATGTGCTCTAAATCAAGTAGTTAGTTCAGTTTTCTTATCTATATCATGTATATCTATTTCCACTATATCATATTCTTTTTACAGTCTCTCTACTATTTCTTTACAGCAGTTCATGTATATTATTCTATAGCTTGTTTCATATTTCCTTTTATGTTATGATCTGTGTGAGAGATATGTATTTGTTCCTGTCCTGATTGGACCCGTTGAAAATATTACAGATGATGAGGATTGCTGCGATACTTACTATGGAGCAGGCCTAGTTGACACAGGTGACCTGGACCCTCAGCAGAATCCAGTAGTCGCTGAGGACTTGCCATTAGCTTAGTCTAGACTTTCTTATTATCTAGTTCTTGAGACATTTGTGATTGTATTGAGATATTATTTAAGGAGTTTTGTAATGAGACTTATCATTTATATTTGTGACTCTTTCTCTCTTTCTGTTGAGATTATCTTATCATCTTTTCCATCTTAGTTTGTGATTGAGATTACTTATTATGTTGTTCTCCATTCGGAGCATATTCTAGATTATGTTAGATGTTGGACCTAGGACAGCGTTCTACCGCTGACACTGCGGTGTAGGCTGGATGTAACCACTTCTTGTACCCTTGCACTGGGTGCGGGTTGTGACAGAAAATGAACTTAGAATTTTGCTTGAACCTCGCATCGCACTCCACGCTCGTGCCAAGGCACTGCAGTAGATTTTCTTATGCTCAATACATGATAAAATGCTTGTCACTCAGATCGTACCACAATTTGAGGTACGAAACAATTGATGGTCCAATGAGTTGAGGCAGAAATACTATCAAAATAGTCGTTTCGAGCAAAGTAATAGAAACATCGAAAGTATTCAGGACCGTTGGTAGCCAAGACAATTTTCGTACCGGGAGCCGTAAAATGATAACAAATGAATGCATGAACAAATGAAAGAAAGAACAAATGAATGAATGAACGAATGAAAGACAAAAAATCGGACGATCAGAAGCTGGGTGTACCAGGGATCGTGTCGAGAATAAGTGAATGAAAGAAAGAAAGAAAGAAAAGAAAGAAAGAAAAGAAGAAAAGATGATTAGCGACAGGTATGACGGGAACGTGCAACGGGGCTCGCTACCCGCACTGTATGGATGCCACCTTCAACCTAGTCGGTAATCCATTATGGCTCAGAGAGCCGATAAGTTAAAAATAAAAAGAGTATACGAAATGGTCGTGGCAACTCATGCACGAGGTGTGTCGATAAAGGATTCCTCGGGCGATTAGAAGCTGGGTGACCAGGGATCGTACCGGCCTAGGAGGAATCACGACTTACGGGCGACTTGTGTGCGGGCTCGGTCACTCAAGCGACGTAAGGCCGGTATGCGTAGCCTATCAGGGTGTACCAGCCATCACCGTCTGATAGATACTACGAATACCCCATTCAGGTAGACCAAATGGCTTGTATTGCCAGCGACCGATGCATATAGATTAAATGGGCTCACTGGTGGCAATCCACGTACGAGTCCTTACATTGAAACAAGTAATCTGAGTAAGATGAACAACTGAGTAACTGAGTGAAACTTGAGTATAACACATAAAAAGAACTTGAGTACGGTAAGTATGATAAGTTTGTGCATGTTATTTCTATGCGAAACTTGATATCTGTAACACGAGATATGTTTTGCAATATATGCCATGAAACTGATCCTAAGGCAAGATTAGAAAGACAACAACTGATAGATGGTGCACGAAAGTAAAATGAACGTGTTTGGTAATAATAGCGAGCGGGCGAGCTAGCCTCCCTACCAGTGCATGCAATGTACTGATAACCACCCAGATTGCTTGCAGGATGTGGGAGAACCTCGTCAGGTGCGGAGTCTTCCCTCGAACGTGCTAAGACGCGGAGCTAACTATGGAGCCTTGGAGCATTGCAAGGAGCTGAAGCACCATATACAGGACATAATGTATCAAAATATTGCCAAGTATCATTTTATGTTGTAAGTCGCTTGGTACGCCTTTTATGTTTCAGGAGAGAGAGCCTGAGAGAATTGTAATCTCAGCCTAGCACCGCTTGTAATTTTTTTTGAATATCAATAAATAGGTTGAATTTGTTTAAACTTGTGTTCATTTACTTTTTGCTGCAAATGGGGACACTATGTGCGACTGTGGCTTAGCTTCAATCGACCGTTTTTGGACTTGGCCTTGCACGAGCGCAACCTAGGCTCGTGCGGCATCACGTCTAAGCGAGGACGACCGCTCCTCCGAGAGCGGGACGTGACAGATTGGTATCAGTGAACGGCTTTACGTCATTGGACTTCATATCGATTCTCTCTATTTTGAAAGATCGTTCATAAAAGAAGTGCACGCTCTCTCTCGTTGTTCCGTGGGATGTTCCATACAATAAGTCTAATTTTTCAGAAGCTCATGCAAGTGTTTAGTTGAACATAATCGATATGCGAAGGCCTTTGTGCCAAACTTTGTCAGACTTGAGTTGAAAAGAACCCATGCTAATGTTAGCAATTGGTGCGCGTGCTCGAATAACTTTACACTGACACTAGCGAATGAGTGTGCGCGACCCGAGTATAGTATGAACGAGATGGCTATGCACGTAGTCTTTTGGCTAAGTTGTGATGCGTATCGCGCACCTAGACCTTCTGGTGTCACGACCTGCACCTAGTGTAGGGACACGAAAAGTGGGTACGACCAGCCTATGCCGCAGTGTTGGCGGTAGAACGCTATCCTAGGTCAGATACATCTAACACAGCATAAATGTACCTGTACAAGATATACTCTCAAATCGGAGGATAGTACAGAAGGTACAACTCAATCACAATTCTAAGGTAGAAATAGCACGAATAGATAGATATAAAATCTCCAAAGAGAACATACTAACAGAAGAAAATAAGTCTAAGTGTCTAAACGACACAATATCTCAACATCCAAAATAAATACAACTCAGAAGTCAAATACAAATAGCATACTGAAATAAGATGAAGCCTAGCAATCTAGTCTAGACTATAGGGATGATCTCCTCAGCTAGAGCTGGATCCTCCAGTGGGTCCAACTCACATGTGTCATCTAGGCTTGCTCCATAATAAGTATGGCAGAACTCCTTGGTGTCATCTGTAATATTTTCAACAGGTCCAGTCAGGACAAGAACGAGCACATATCTCTCAAACAGTTTATATCATGACAGAAAATATAAAATAAGCAATAGAGCAAGATACATGAAATGCTGTATGAAAAGTACATGAAAATAAGAGAGATCTGAAAACAGGAGACAATTTATATGGAAAGTAAGACTGTAAGTGAATATATATATATATATATATATATATATATATATATATATATATATATATATATATATAAGTGATTTAGAGCACAAGATGGTTATGTAATCGGGATAGGTTGCACATGATTATTCGAAGGTAACTCCATTATACGTGAAGGTATAACAGGCATGTACATGATTACACTACTTGGATTTAACCACATAACCACTTCTACTCCCCCTACCCCAATCAATACATAAGGATCAATTCAAGTTACGTTATTGTACATGATTATGCTATAATACATCCACCCTTTTGGGATGTATCGATACATCCAAAATATGGACCGTTGGATGTTCATCCAACGGTCCAGATTAAATTTAGATTAAATAATGCAGGATATATCATTTAATACTGATTTAGACTTTTTGGTAACTTGCTTTAGCAGGTCATTCTTCACTTTAATTTTTTCAATGAACACCCTAAATTAACTCATATTTACTCTCTCAAAAGTCCATCCAATTTAATCTGAACCTTAATTTTTTTTTTTTGGTTACAGGCCATGGTAGTGGTGGTGGTGGTGGTGGTGGTGGAAAGAGAAATACCAGCTGCGCCGAGAAGAATCGGTCCGCTTCGCGTCGGACGTCGTCGAGACCTCCTCGAACAAGGAGAAGTACCAGCGGCGCCGCTCTAATTTTACTGCCCATGCCACTGTCAGAAATTTTATTTTTCATTTAACAATTTAATATTTTGTTAATAAAGCTACATGTCATGGTGGTGGTGGTGAACTGAGGAAACCTGCTTCTGAGGTCGGGAAGATTATTTTTTTACTTTTCTAATGATAATATTTTCGAAGAGAATATTTTTCTTGGACGGAGAATGGCCATTCTCTTTGCTTTTAATACGACGAATGGACGGAGAATGGTACATTTAGGACGAAGAATGGACGGAGAATACGGCGAATGGACGGAGAATACGGCGAATGGACGGAGAATACGGCGAATGGCCATTCTCTTTGCTTTTAATACTGTGAATGGACGGAGAATGATACATTTAGGACGGAGAATGGTACATTTAGGAAGCTGATAAAAGCTCGTTCTCTCAAATCTCTTCTTTGTGTAAATTAAATCCAAGGAGGACACAATCCTTAATTTTAGTTATTGCTTAGCAGAGTCTGCTTAGTTGTTGTAAAATTGTGGTGTTGCTTTTGTGACACTTTAATCTTTAATCTCATGTTTTCTATGAATTTGTGTTCTGTTTGATTTTGATTTAGTAATCTTTCCGTAATTAGTTTTTTTGTTTCTTCTAACAATTTAATATTTTGTTATAAAGCTACAAGCCATGGTGGTGGTGGTGGAAGGAGAAACGGAGATGAAGAAGGAAAGAAGAAGAAGTTCCGGTTCGCGGCGGACTTCGTCGAGTTCCTCAATCAAACGGAATTAAACCTCTTATAGAGTTCCGTAATTGAAGTTGATCATGATAACCTTTTGTATTTTTCAAACGGCTAGTAGGATCTTCCCCGAGCCCTCCTCAATCAAACGGCTAGTAGATTGTTTGCTAGTCTCGAAATTTATTTGTCTTTCCATCTTCCTCACTTTTTGTGCTTCTCTCTTGCTATATATACAATAGTTTTCTTGTTTCATAGTACTATTATTTATTCTGAAATACATAGAATAGTTGTCTGAAATACAATAGTTTTCTTGTTCTCAAGATGTCTACTCGTGTGGTGGGAAATGTAGAAGAAGTAGAAGATTGGTTGCCAGCTCCAAATGAAACCTTCATTCCGCGTATGTTGCACAAGATTGAGGAACATCTGTCGAAGATTTCAGCTGATGTTGCATCGATCAAGTCAAAGCTTTGTTTAATAGAAAGTGAACAAATGAATTTCTATCGTCGTTTGGAGAAGATTGAAGAATCTCCAGCTTTGAAGAAGGCATCTTCATCTGGAGTATTTAATCATGTGAAGGTGGTTTCCGTTGAATCTTCCGATGAAGATGAGGACGACATGATGCTACAGAATCGTAGTAAAGCATTGGACCGAATTCTCGCAGTGTGTCCTACAGAAGAAACTGACTTTAGCAGTTCTTCGAAAAGAATGCGTGGAAATGTAGATCCGGTCACACCATCAAAAAGTTTAACAAGGGGTTCAACCTCGAAGCCTAGCAAGTGTACTAGTTGTTCTTCGAGTTATTACGACTATATTTTTGCCGATGATAGACCTGAAGAGTAAGTAATATGAGTTTTGATTTAATTCCAACAGTTTTTTTCTCCTAACTTATTTGTTTCTTTTCTTAGTGAAATAATATCATCTTGCAACAAAATCTATGTGTCTCGGTTTGAGATGAAGACCTTAGCTCCTTTAAAGAGAATTAATAATGTGGTATGTATAGATAGTATATTTCTTCTTAGATGCCATCTATGTTTACTTCGATTCCATCGATGACATTTTCAATGATTTATTCAGATTGTAGGCATTGTCTCTGCTCTTCTCACCACGGAGGAACGGAAAAGAACCTCCAATAAAGCTAATGTATGGTTTTTACCAATAAGGTTATCGGTGAGTGAGCATTTTATTCTTCAATGCATATACATTAACAAATTTCTCGTTTGTTTGTCCTTCGTAATGTATTAATTGATGTGTATGTAGAAAGAAACGTTACCTACATCCGACAAAAAGCTTCATGAAATATGGAAGAAGTACAAATATTTTCAGGATTACATGGGATCTTTAAGCACTTGTAACGAGGTATTAATGTATTTCTGTTTGAATATTAATCCTAATTTTCTAAAATATACTAATTTATTTTACCTAATTAATCCTGATTCAGATATACATACCCATTCTTTTGGACGAACACTATACTCTTGCAAGAGTTCTGGTTAAAAGAAGGGCTGTTAAAATTTGGGACTCACTTGCATCTAAAGATGATCCGATTCAAAATAAAACAGTCATAAAAGAAATAGTAAGCTCATATTCATCAATTTTTATGAATTGGGTACAGGATACGCGGTATACTAATACATATTGTATTCTGGTAATTGTAGCTTTCAAATTTGGATCTCTTTCTCGAAGAAGAGATTTGAAGTTGAGAGATGCTAGGTTCAGCTTTTCTACTTTTGCAATAAAACGTCGTTCTTATGTTCCCCGCCAAGGCAATTCTGTTGATTGTGGGATTTTTGTAATTGCATTCATGAAAGACCGATGTAGTCTAGACTACCGTTCTCTCGATGTAAGTATGAAAATATGTCGTCAAAAACTTACACTTTTTAGAGCAATATTTTTGATGTTATATTTGTTATATGCAGTTTGATGCGGGAATGAAAAGATGCAAAGCTGCTGAATGGATTACAACTTCAGAGCACAATGAAGTACTAAAAGAAGTCCAATCTGAAATAATTGAATATGGAAGACGATGATTTTTTTCTTCTTCTTTTATATCTAATGTATGGAAATCCCTAATGTATTATGTTCATTTGTTTTGTTGAGTTGTAATGACATTTTTGCCCAACGGCTTCGATTCTTTTTTATTAAGCAGAATCATTTTTGCCCTTCAAATTAATATAATTAAGCAGAAAGGAGTCTTTTGCCCTTCCATCGAATGACATTTTTGCCCTTCTAATTAATTCAAAACACCCCCGAACCCTTATATTACAAAAAAATAAAATAAAGAAAACCGTTTCGATTCTTCCTCTTCTTCCATACTCCACTCTGTACTCAAACCTAGGTCATTCTCCTCCAAAATCTTCAAACCTTCCTCCCCATTCGCAATCTTCACACCATGTCGGCATCAGCGGCAGAATCATCACCGGCAGCATCACCAATTAGAGAAGATGCACTAGTTACAGAAAATCCAAAAGCGATAGACGGAGAACAGCCGGAACCCTATTCTAAGAAAGTTGCACAAAAGAAAAAGGAAAAAGTTACTAAACAAAAAGAAGTGCAAACAGAAGGTATAACTTTGATTTTATGTTCGCAAATTCTGTATATATTACAAGGAAAATGACATTCTCCGTCATAAAGCGCATTTGAATGTTAAATTCTATTCGCCGTTTAATTTGGAACGGAGAATGGAATTCTCCGTCTAACTTGTAACGGAGAATAACATTTCCAGTTTTAAAACACATTAGAATGTTCATTCTCCGTTTTATTTTAAACGGAGAATGACACTCTCCGTGTCATTTGAAACGGAGAATGACATTCTCCGTGTTAGTTTACACGGAGAATGTCATTCCCAGTGTTCAAATCCATAAGAATGGCCATTCTCTGACCTAATTTTTTGTTTTTTTTTTGTTTTGTAGAAAAAAATCTGTCAGGAATAAGGATTCAAGACTTTTCTGTTCTACCTTCAAGCCAATGCTAAATCTTATGGAGGAGGTCAATAAAGATGTTGGCCGTTTACTTGAGCCAGTTATTGGTTCCTTGAAGAATACCGGTTTCTGGAATTTTGTCGAGATTTTCTACCAAAACAGAGTCCACGTCTTCGAAGTGGCCAAGGTAATAGAAGGGCTTGAGAATTTAATTGCAAGTTACACAGAAGAAGAAGATGGCGTCGGGTGCTTTGAATTGAGCACCACTGTTAAAATTGCGCCAAGCGTCGAGGATATGGCAGTCATATTCGGTCTACCGCTGAATAAAGAAAGCGATGATGATGTTTCTTACAGAAGATTGATAAAGAAAAAACAACAGCAGCCCACACCACCAGTATCATTGAGCCTGTGTAGAGATCACTTCACAAGATTGCTGGCTAATACCAAGGGCAAACACTCAGAAGTCACGAATAAGGAAGTGAGAGACAAGTTCTTTGAATTGTTACGACGGCTTCGTGGCGGAGATAACGCTGTTAATCCAGATGATTTGGCCAAGCTAATAATCTTCCACTTATGCCAAACAGTATTCTTCACAAAGTCTGGCAGTTCAAATTTGCCGTACAGATTCTTGGCCTTGGTAGACAGTGTGGACGTCATCAACAGTATATGCTGGCCAAGGTTAATCCTGGCATATGTAATAGATAGTATAAAGAGGAGTAGAAGCAAAACTGAACAGGAGGATTACTCAATGGCTTTCCACAAATTGGAAGGTTGCACAATATACTTCCTTTATTGGTTTGCAGAACATAGTAAATTTGTGGAAAGGAAGTTAGCCGTAATTCCTGATTACCCAAGATTTTTCACATGGAATGGGTACAAAATCTCAAACTTCCTCAAGGCCGAATATCACAACAAAATGAGATCGAAGATGATATTTGAAGATCTGGTTATACCTGTTGGGGAAGAAGAAGGGCACAAAGAAGATGAGCCACCTATAGAAGAAGTTGAAAAAGAGGGAGAGGAAGAACACCAAGAAGCAGGTGGGGATAATTTTGATGAACAACGGATACCACAGCGTCATGAAATGGGTGCTGTGATGGACGACTCAGCAAAGGAATTGGAGGATTTGAGAAGACATCATTCTGATATTCTTGTGCAGAATGAAGAACTCAAAGAAAAGTTGAAAGAGATGGAGGCACAAGGAGCGCAGTTACGTGCAACCAACCTTGAGAATGCCATACTCAAAGAAAAGCTGAAAAAGCTCGAGCAGAAGAAGCGCAACAACGTGCAGTCAACATTGTGATGGAGGGCTCTGTACATGAACTGGAGGATTTGAGAAAGCAGAATTTTGTTCTTAAATCAAAGCAACATGTACAAGGTAAAATCTTTTCTATTTCAAATTTCTGATTTGTAATCTTCCAGGAGAATGACTATTCTCCGTGTATTATAACACGGAGAATGGCATTATCCGTGTTATTTGAAACAGATAATTGCTATTCTCTATCATTTCAATACTGGAAAGGTTATTCTCCGTGTAATTCCAAACGGAGAATGCTATTCTTCGTATTATATTACACGGAGAATGTCATTCTCCGTGTTAGGTTCACATCATACATTTCATTGTTGTTTGTTTTATTTCAGTGCGAACAACCGAGCAACTCAGAGAAACAAATGAAAGGCTCGTTGAGGAGAAAAGGGAGCTTCAAAATAAAGTTGAATCGTTTAATATTGAAGCCAATGAAAAGGATGGGAAAATTGTTGATCTCCAAGCCATGGTTGTAGCATTTCAGCGTCAGGAGATTCAAGCAGCTGCTGAACTTGCTGCTCCAAAAGAAGCCAAAAGAAGAGTAGGATCGGGGGGAAAGAGGTTAATAAAAAGCAATACAGTTTGAGAGACTAATAAAAAGTGAAAGATTAATGCCGCTCCGAAATCCGGAGGAGACGCCAAAATGGCTGAATTAAAAGAAGAACCGTGTCATACTAAGGGAATGCGATGAACTCTTACTTTGGAAATATGCGGATGAAGAGCTGAAGAAGCAATACATCGACATCGTAATTCCCAAAAAGAAGTGTCCAAAGTATGTATTCTGAACCCTTTTTTCTTTTGTTTTTTCTAGACTTTTTCACAATTATGTAATGAGAATTTATCTTTATTAATTTAATCTAAACTAAATTTATGTGCAGTGTTATTGTATACACATTTTATCCAGAAAAGAGTGAAAATAGAGTTTCAGTCCAGCTGTCGGCAGTAGACATACAAGACATACTCAACTATGACGACATGGAGGCTGGCATACTGGACATAATAATAAGGAAGCTGAGAGAAATTCAAGGCAGTAAAAGGTGTGCCCCGTCTAGTTCAAAGGACGTGCCATTGATCCAAAAGCAAAAGCCGGCGCCCCAATCACATAAGTGGTCTGCATTCATGATGGCCCACACATTGGTAAGAATTCAAACAGAAAAATCCATATTCATGTGTACACCGATGAAAAATGACAGAAAAAATTACTCATGATATTGTGTTTTGTTTTTGGGAAACAGACCATCGTTGAACGTGCCAATGAACCAGACGCAAAAGCCGGCGCCCTTTAAGACATCCAAACAGATGTAGTAGACTTCGTTATGGGTTTGGAGGATGACATAGAGTTGCTATTCATTCCACTATTTAATTCATCCATCAAACACTATACTATGCTCACATTCAACTTTATCTCCTACGACTGGACACACTACAACTCCTTGAGGCAAAACACGAACGATAAGTGCAAGGTGGATATAGAATTAATGAAGAACACCTTAGAGCCTATCGTCAGGAGAAAAGTTGATAAGATGAGGGAGAGATGCCCGGCGAAGATGGAGTATGAGAGCAAAGTGCTGAATTGTTCTCCAAATTGCCCACAACAACGGGCACCCAACTGCCTCTTATACACAGCGTATTATATGAATATGTTGACGACTACTCCCTTCAAAATATCGAGAAAAAATGACAATGAAACTCACCAGAAGATGACAACGATGAGGTTGGCATGGGCTAAGGAGTTGCTTTCAAGCAAATATGTAACACGAACCAAGCAATGACATTGTAAAACAACAATGTAATTATGATGTAATTGGGGAAGGAACTTCTGTCTTTTATAAGCTCTGCTTTTATAATAAAATCTTTTTTGAATTACATTTACATTGTCAAAACCACGAAAAGTTTGACTTTTATTTACATATGAAACAACTCGAACTCATGCGCCAAGTTGCAGTCATTTTTATAATAAGCTCTCCCAACTTTTGCCATTTATTGGCAAAATTTAACAACTCGAACTCATGCGCCAAGTGGCAGTCACTTTTATTGTCATTAATACCAATGAATCTGCCATTTATATGCCATTAGTACCAATGAATTCTTCCATTTATATGCCATTTATTCCTAATGAATCTGCCCCTTCGGATTATATTCTTCGTTTTATTTGGAACGGAGAATGGCATTCTCCGTTTACTTGAAACGGAGAATAACTTTCCCGTTTAAATTAAATCGTTTGAGGATTCTATTCACCGTTTATTTCGGAACGGATAATAACATTCTCCGTCTGTCTTGAAACGGAGAATAACATTTCCAGTGGTAAAACACATTAAAATGTTCATTCGCCGTTTTTATTTAAACGGAGAATGACGTTCTCCGTGTCTTTAGAAACGTAGAATGTTATTCTCCGTTTAGTTTGAAAAGGAGAATGAAGATGAGTTTGATGAGAATATGACGAGGTTGGTATGGGCTAAGAAGACTACAATGATGAGGTTGGTATGGGCTAAGAATTTGCTTTCAAGAGAACTTCTGTGTTTTATAATGTCTGCTCTGCTCTGTCTTTTATAATAAAATCATTTATGAGTTACATTTACATTGTGAAAACCACGAAAAGTTTGACTTTTATTTACATATAAAAGTCTAAACTACTACATAAAATCCTACTATCAAGAAAAAAGTTGAATGTGAGCTGCGTGCGGGCATCGCAGAGCAATGGAACTCCTTAAGGCAAAAGGAATTCTTTGAGGCAAATCACTTCATCGTGCATCGTCAGAGCAATGGAACTCCCTGAACAAAGGAACTCCGTGCATAGTCAGAGCAATGGAACTCCATGAACAAAGGAACTTCGTGCATAGTCAGAGCGAATCAAAGTGCGAGCGCTTCGACAGAGTGTGGGTTGGCAATAAATCCAAACCCAGACACATCTCAGTCTTCTGAAGGACTTCACCACCAAAGCTTCTTCAACCAAAACCCTGCGGCTCTTCCAGTAACCAACAGGAAAGAGTCTTGCCAAGGTGGGGGATCGGTAGAGTGCATCTCCAGGATGAAGAAGGATGCCTTTGCAAGGTGCTCTACCTCAAGGAATTCCTTTGCAAGGTCCTTTGCTCTCAAGGAATTCCTTTGCTTCTATTCCTGTACCTCAAGGAATTCATCTTGCTTTTGCTCTAACGATGCACGATGAAGTGATTTACCTCAAGGAGTCATCCAAAGGTTCCTATGCTCTGACGAAACACGATGAAGTGATTTGCCTCAAGGAATTCCTTTGCCTCAAGGAGTTCCATTGCTCTGACGATGCACGATGAAGTGAATTCAGTTCATCGTGCATCGTCAGAGCAATGGAACTCCTTAAGGCAAAGAAATTTCTTGAGCCAAATCACTTCATCGTGCATCATCAGAGCATAGAAACCGTTGGATGACACCTTGAGGCAAATTACTTCATCGTGCATCGTCCGAGCAAAGGAACTCACTGAGGCAAAGGAATTCCTTGAGGCAGAGCACCGGGCAAAGGCATCCTTCTTCATCATGGAGATGCACTCTACCGATCCCCCACCTTGGCAAGACTCTTGAGGCAAAGGACCTGCAAAGGAATTCACTTCATATTGCATTCTTCGGACCAATGGAACACGTCGAACAAAGGAACTCTTTGCGGCAAAGGAACACCGTGCATAGTCCGAGCGAATCAACGTACGGGCGCTTCGACAGAGCGTGGGTTGGAAATAAATCCAAACCCAGGCACATCTCACTCTTCTGAAGGACTTCACCACCAAAGCTTCTTCGAACGAGGAGATCGACACCAAGACGAAAGCGTCTTGCCAAGGCGGGGGATCGGTAGGGTCCATCTCCACAAGAAAAGATAATTGAGACGAGAACAAACTGTCCCTACACTACTACCATTTATAGGCAAGGAACAACTCGGACTCATGCGCCAAGTGGCAGCCACTTCGAATTCAATTCAATTAATTTCCATCAATACCAATGCATCTGCCCCTTCTCAAGTAAAGCTAAGTAAGACTAGAACAAACTCTCCCAACTACTGCCATTTATATGCCATTAATACCAATGAATCTGCCCCTTCGAATTCTGCCAACTTTGAAGAGGAAGCAGGAGGGGCCCACATGTCATACATAGGGGGTATCAAAACTTTGATATCCCCCTACTGTATCAAAGTTTTTTCCTCAATTTTACTTAACTTTTAAATGAGAGAAACTTTGTTACAGTAGGGGGTATCAAAACTTTGAAGAGGAAGCAGGAAGGGCCCACATGTCACAAAGTAGGAAGGGCCCATATGTCATACATAGGGGGTGTCAAAATTGCGGCAAATTTATCTTCTATCACGGCCATGCTAGTTTGATTCACAACTGGTGTTGTGTGTTTATCAGCGACATGCTTAGTCATCTGGCCGTAACGTAAGGCCGCCAAACCGTGGTCATAATTGTGAAGAGCCTTCCATAGTGGCAGCTTCTCATTCAAAAATCTTTTCAGAAATACGTTCATAGATTCACATCTATTTGTAGCAGTAGAACCACCAAAATAATTTCCACGTAGGACTGCAATATTTTTTTCATCGTCGCTGCATCGAAATCCAATGGAGATTCACCGTCGTCCCTAAGAATAGAATAAAACAAAATAAATATGAGAAATCATTGTAAAAATATAATGCATTTCTTAAATCCATTAGAAAGGGTGATGCAAAATAACATTTCATTGTTTGCGTTGATGTCGTCGTCATCGTTATGATGCATTCCTCCATTGTTTTCTTCCTCTTGTTCTTTATTATCTCCTAAGTTAACAACTTCCAAACTTTGATCATCAACCAAATCATCTGACACTGCTCTTGAAACGAAGCTTTCTTCATCGACTAAATCTTCCACACGACGATCAGTTTCTCCATGTGAAGTCGACATTGAAGAAAATAGAGTGTGTTAGAAACCAACTGTAGAAACGAAGGACAAGAAACAACACAAGAAGAAAGAGTAATGCTACTCGTACCTCCAAATTATCCCTCTAATATATAGCCCTCCCATCTGATGTGGCATGTTAAATAATATTGTGTGTCATCTGACATGATTGATGACATGGCAAATTTTAATCCAAAAGGTTAACTACCCAATTTTCTCCATAATAAGTTAACGTTAATATCAATGTTAATATTAATTTATGTTAATATTAATATTAATGTTAATATTAATATTAATAATATTGTTAATGTTAATGTTAATTTTAATATTAAAATTATTGTTAATGTTAACGATAATATTAATTTTAATGTTAATGTTAATGTTAACATTAATTTTAATGTTAATTTTTATTTTTATTTTTATTTTTAAAAAAGTTTGCCACGTCAGCTGCCAGATCAACATATCAAGTCAGCTGCCACGTAAGGAGGGACAGTTTGAAAGTACAATTTGGAGGTACAAAAAGCATTATTCAGAAAGAAACAACTTCCAGCAAGGCAACAACACAACCTTTTCGTCTTCCTTGTACCTCCGCCACGTGGCCCTCTTTCGATGGCTCATGAAAATCTTGAGTGATTCTAGAAGCAAGCATAACTTTAAGGAAACAACTTCCAACAACACAACTTATTTGATCAGCTGGGTACATGTATTATTAAATTGTGTAGCTAATAACGCATGAGGAAGCATGCAACAACATTCTCCACGTGGCCCTTTTCTGTAGGATAACGCATGCATCAGCATTTAATGCTACGCAACCCTATTGTCCTGTTATGTGTTGTGTATCCTATGTGGCATGAGGAAGAAGACAATATCTTGTATAGGTGGCAAGATTATATTCACAAATGATAATAAGTAATGCAAAAAAGTATTGAGAAGACAATACAAAGTAATTTTTTACAACTTCCAAGATAACTTTTACTCTTCTAATGATATGGTATCAGTGTTTATTATTAAATTGTGTAGGATAACGCATGCAGCAACATTTAATGCTATAGGATCTGTTGTGTAAATATTTCTAATAATATGGTATTAGTGAACACAACCTGTGAGAGAACCCGAGAGAGAGAGAGAGAGAGAGAGAGAAAGAAAGAGAGAGAAAGAGAGAGAGTGGAAGATGGGATAAAGAGAAAGGATCGAGCTCGACTAGATTTTAAACATAAAATTCAATTTTTGGTTTTTATTACTAATAACTAGTTTGCACGTACGAGTTTAGACGAACACTAACCGAACCCGAGCAACATGACATCAGCTAGGTTTCTAATACCGTGGCATTCCTGTTAATTTAAATTTTACAATATTATTGAAACTAATATTAATACTAAAATTAAAAATAGTTTTTGCTTTAACATTTACTTCAAACTAGTTAAAGTTAAAGTTGCATCGTTTTTTAATTAAAATATAATTGGAACTACAATTAATATTAACATTCGCTTGTTGCATCCTTAAGTCTATGCACCCAAAAAACTTGATTGTTCAAGTCGAACACGTGCACAGCACGTCCGTTCGATGCAATCCTTGACGTAGCCCTTGCTTGTCAAGTCGTTGCACGAACACGTTAGAAAAGAGTTTTGTTGGGCTATCGAAGTTATAGAAAGCACCGTCCCGTGTCACGTGCATTTGTTAAGCAGTGAAAGGGTGTGAAGGCCACTGGCAATGTCAAGCCATCACGGACTATAGCTGGGTTAGACGACGACCCTTTTGCGGCGGGCCGAATGGGTCCCTTGGCCTAGGAATGGATTGGTTGAAGGAGCAATACACAAGAATAGACTGCCATATTGGCAGGATTATTTTTTGTATTCCTGGTGAAGCAGATTTTTCATTTCCCGGTGAGGCAGAGTTTTCACCATCAACTTGATTCCAGGGACAGCACTAGTATCGGAGAGAGTATACAGGATGGCACCTTCAAAGTTGGAAATCTTGTACAAGATGATTGAAGAACTCAGAACGAAGGGATTCATTCGTGCTAGTGGATCGCCTTGGGAAGCACCGATGCTTCTTATGAAGAAGAATGATGGTACGTCAAGATTATGTGTTGATTATCGTACATTGATGACTTATTTGATCAGCTCAAGGGAGCGGCTGTACTCTCGAATATTGACTTGCGGTGAGGGTACCATCAGATAAGAGTCAGAGAGCAAGACATCCCGAAGACAGCATTCAGATCGAGGTATGGACATTGGGAGTTCCTTGTTATGCCATTTGGAGCGACCAATGTGCCAGCCGTATTCATGGACCTCATGAATCGTATCTTCATGCCCTACTTGGATCAGTTCATGATAGTGTTCATAGACGACATCTTATGGATTCATTCGTGCTAGTGGATCGCCTTGGGGAGCACCGATGCTTCTTGTGAAGAATAAGGATGGTACGTCAAGATTATATATTGATTATCGTACATTGATGACTTATTTGATCAGCTCAAGGAAGCGGCTGTACTCTCGAATATTGACTTACGGTGAGGGTACCATCAGATCAGAGTCAGAGAGCAAGATATCTCGAAGATAGCATTTAGATCGAGGTATGGACATTGGGAGATCCTTGTTATGCCATTTGGAGCGACCAATGTGCCAGCCGTATTCATGGACCTCATGAATCGTATCTTCATGCCCTACTTGGATCAGTTTGTGATAGTGTTCATAGACGACATCTTATGGATTCATTCGTGCTAGTGGATCACCTTGGGGAGCACCGATGCTTCTTGTGAAGAAGAAGGATGGTACGTCAAGATTATGTGTTGATTATCGTACATTGATGACTTATTTGATTAGCTCAAGGGAGCGGCTGTACTCTCAAATATTGACTTGCGGTGAGGGTACCATCAGATAAGAGTCAGAGAAAAAAGACATCCCGAAGACAGCATTCAGATCGAGGTATGAACATTGGGAGTTCCTTGTTATGCCATTTGGAGCGACCAATGTGCCAGCCGTATTCATGGACCTCATGAATCGTATCTTCATGCCCTACTTGGATCAGTTCGTGATAGTGTTCATAGACGACATCTTATGGATTCATTCGTGCTAGTGGATCACCTTGGGGAGCACCGATGCTTCTTGTGAAGAAGAAGGATGGTACGTCAAGATTATGTGTTGATTATCGTACATTGATGACTTATTTGATCATCTCAAGGGAGCGGCTGTACTCTCGAATATTGACTTCCGGTGAGGGTACCATCAGATCAGAGTCAGAGAACAAGACATCCCGAAGACAGCATTCAGATCGAGGTATGGACATTGGGAGTTCCTTGTTATGCCATTTGGAGCGACCAATGTGCCAGCCGTATTCATGGACCTCATGAATCGTATCTTCATGCCCTACTTGGATCAGTTCGTGATAGTGTTCATAGACGACATCTTATGGATTCATTCGTGCTAGTGGATCGCCTTGGGGAGCACCGATGCTTCTTGTGAAGAAGAAGGATGGTACGTCAAGATTATGTGTTGATTATCGTACATTGATGACTTATTTGATCAGCTCAAGGAAGCGGCTGTACTCTCGAATATTGACTTGCGGTGAAGGTACCATCAGATCAGAGTCAGAGAACAAGACATCCCGAAGACAGCATGACACCAGTTCGTGAAAGTGTTCATAGACGACATCTTAATTCAACCGTTCCCGTTCAATCGACCCGGCCGATTCCGACATATCGGTCCCGACCGAATCGGTAGCGACATTATTACTTTCTCGCACACCCCGTGGACGAAAATGGGACCCATGGCACATGGTCAATGGGGACTCCTATGGCAACAACGACAAAACTTGATAATGATGAAGACGGTATCTCGGTCGACATTCGTAAGTATCGAGGTATGATCGGGAAAATTTAACAGTAGCATTAATATTAAATCTACAGTGGCTTTTCTGTTAATTTAAAATTTACAATATAATTGGTACTAATATTACAAAAATGCTATTTGGCTCCCAAAAGATTTGGGTGATACCATCTTCCATTATGTGGCATATGACATGGTTGCTAACATGACAGCTGACATGGCAAAATTTAACAATAAAATTAATATTAAAATTGACATTAATAGTAAATAAATAATTTAATATTAAATTAATATTAATTAATATTAACATTAACATTAATATTAACATTAATATTAATATTAACATTAACATTAACATTAGCATTAGCATTAACATTAACATTAACATTAACATTAATATTAATATTTACATTAACATTAACATTAAAAAAAATGGGGTAATTAATTTTGGGGGTTAAAATTTGCCATGCCAGCTGTTATGTCATCTGCCATGTCAGATGCCACATAATGGGAGATGGCATCACCCAAATATGTTGGGAGCCCAAACGACTAATTGCTAATATTAATACAGTGGCATGATATGATATTTCCTAATAGATTCGTGCCTTGTTCGGTCACACCCCTCCACGAGCGGGTTACACCCCCGAAACGAGGGGTTAAATAGCCTTTTTCAAAGAAAAGAATCCATCCGACTAGAGAGAAACAAAGGAGAGAAAAAGAAGAACAGTCACAATGGAGGGGAGCAAGAGCAAGATCAACTGCAGCGGATGGGCCGTCATCCCTACGAGATTCTCTCGATGATACTGGTACTGTCGGGGATGCCGGCGGACGAGGTAATGTGCAACGTGGCCCCAGTTTGCTGTTCGTGATGGAAGGCGCTCAACGGTCCCTTAGACTATTGGTCTAACGTCGACTTGGTACAATGGTGCCGGAGGACCCAGCAAACAGCTGAGACTAGTTTGACCGTAAAGAAGCTCGTGGCTCGCAGTGAGGGATATCTACAGTCCTTCTCCGCGTACAAGCTCGACGAAGCAGCCTTCCGTTTTGTATGTTTAAGGCCTGTGCAAAATTTTATTTGGTCTTATTCTAATACTTTATTTTTTCTATTACAAAATTTAACGTATACTTTTGTTAATTTCTATTGATGTTTTCCCATTTTTATAATACAGTGGGAAATTTCTAAGGGTGCTGCGCATTCCGAAGTGCGACGTGAGTGATGAAACTTTCGTGAGACACTTGGAGTTTCTTCCGGTGCTGGAAGAACTCGACATTAGCTACTGCCTCTATATCACGTCGACTGGAATAATTTCTGCCGGAAAGTATTGCCACCGTCTGGTCAAGTGAGGAGGAACATGCCCCCTCCAGATTTCATGCTCAAGAAAAGATTCGTGCTGGACACGCATAACGAGACGGAGAGAAAGGCCGTGGCTGATTCGATGCCGCGTCTCGAGCACCTACAGATGGGATTCGGCATGTTCAATGGGGACACGCTGTGATCTATCATATGCAACTGCAAGGGTCTTCGTGTGCTCGACATACGTGGGTGTTTCAACGTGCACTTCGACGACGACCTCTGGAAAATTTGTTATTTAATACAGAAATTTAAACGACCCTTTGATAATGTAATCCCAGGGGAACCTGGATACGAGATCGTCGAGACGTATAGTGATTTTAGATATCATCAATCATTCCTGGGATGAATGGTAAAAACATTAGCATGCATGCATGCATTTCTTTATATTTTTCACTAGTCTACATATACGTACTTTGTTCGTATTTTAATTAGAATATTATAAAGTCAGTTGTTATCTTTTTGTTTTTTTAAGGTGACTATTTATATGTCAAGAGATTCGAAGTACAATTTTTTTTTTCTATTGAGACTAACAACCTTTAGAAAATGGTAATGACATAAAAATTTATTACCATTGGAACATAATGTTATATGGAAAAATGAAACTAGCATGCAAACTTTATTCCTTTGTCTCTTAAAAATAAATGACATGCAAGTTGACATAATAACATCATGTTTATAAATACTCAAGGGTATTTTAGGATTTCAAAAGTTTCACCACCAACTTTTCTTATTATATAGTAGAATAGAAGAAATAGATAGATATAAAAACGTATAATATGAATTTTATCCAATTATAGTTAAATACGCTTCTAACTCATTTGGTTGAGGTACAAGGTATTTTTTTTTGAGTTCGATTCTCCATTTTGACAAAATTTTACTTTTGTCAATAATTTTTTACATGCTTAATTTTTTTAAAATAAAATGGACTGTGATATAATGACGCCTAAGACGGCTCACTTCTGAGCTGTTTTGAAACCTTATTATATAGTGGATGATATGATATCAGTATCTTAACATTAATACAACATCTCAGTGTAATCATATCCAAGAGATTTTGACATTTCCCAACACAGATTTTACCTTCTTCAAGATGAATTCTGGCGGTGCAAATTCCACTCATATTAGTGGTATCAGTGCCATTCACCATAATTAATGGTGATCAACATGAGAACATAGGTTTCTTTTTCACAACCCTTTAAAATCTATTTATACAGCCAAACAGCATAAGTATTCATCTTCACCAGCCTTCAAAGCCAATTTATATAGATTCAAAACAAAACTAAACAGCCAAACTATTTAAAATTCACAACCCTACAGAACAGTCTCAAATGTACCATTCTCCGTCCTAAATGTACCATTCTCTGTCCTAAATGTAATATTCTCCGTCCTAAATGTAACATTCTCCGTCCTAAATGTACCATTCTCCGTCCTACATTTACCATTCTCCGTCCTACATTTACCATTCTCCGTCCTAAATGTAATATTCTCCGTCCTAAATGTACCATTCTCCGTCCTACATTTACCATTCTCCGTCCTAAATGTAATATTCTCCGTCCTAAATGTACCATTCTCTGTCCTAAATGTAATATTCTCCGTCCTAAATGTACCATTCTCCGTCCTAAATGTACCATTCTTCGTCCTACATTAACCATTCTCCGTGTTAGAGGAACGGAGAATGGCCATTACCCGTCCCAAATTGTTCCATACTAAGTTTAAAGCATATAATAGCACCCAAGAAATGTTAACAATAGAAAAATTCTACAGAACCCACACACCAGACTCGAACCTAGGCCTTCCATGTAAAAGCCAAATAACACAACCAACTAAGCTTGGAATAAGAAGAGTTACTGGATGTCGTTGAATATCTCCAACTTCCAATAAGGAATAAGAAGAGTCGGTTAGGAACGTGTATATATATAGGGGTCCCCATTCATTTGAGTAGGTTCAACATTTAACATGGCTCCAAAAAGATCATCTGGTTGGGAACCATGTTCAGAGTCTTCTTCCAGTCGTCGTCGAGCATCTCCGCATGGAGCACCCTCTGCGCCGCCTCCGGCCCATGACTGGCTGGCAGCGGCTGCGGACTTCCTGACCTCCTACGGGTTGTCACTGGAGGTCATCGCTCGACCTCTTCATCCGGCGCCCAACTTTGACCTGTTGTCGATCACTCCGGAGGAATGGGCTTCTCTGGAGAAGAGGAAAGGGTTGCGCCGCCTGTTACATAGAGCGGGTGTGCGCACCCTGCAGGACTTTGCTAAGATCCTCCGCGAGGCCAGTGAGGGGTAGACCTCTTATTTTTTTTATTTTTTGTTTTGTTTTTTGTTTTTTACAGTTTTTTGTCCTCCACTTATATACTTTGCCGGAGAATGTTTCGGCGATGAAGCTGGGATTTAATGAAATACAATATTTTGTTAACTCAATTTGGTTTCGGCTACAATCAAACTTTTACAACCTTCTTACAACTTACACCCATTTGCTAACTATAGCATTGCTCTTTATATATTTTTCAATTAACAAATCTTGTTACGTTAAATCCATATATCAGCGACGATATCCCCATCAATGACTTGTTACGTCATAGAATTGATTATGCTGCCAGCGTCAATCTTGCCGTCAAATCCATCTTAAGTATGATTACAAAGTAAAATAGAGGACAACTTTGAGTGTTTCAATTTTACTCTTTTCAAGTACATAGTCTTCTTATTTTCAAAAATTTAATCAAATATTCGAAAAATAGAAATATTGAGATTAAACTTCACATTCTTAAATATGTTGTCAATTTTTTTTTAAATAAACATGTTTTCACCACGTTTTTTCTGCCAAATTTTTCAATAATTTATACGGAACACGTGGATATATACTAATAATAATAGTAATAAATTTAATTTTGGAAAGTAGTTTTTAAAATTAGGGTCTCAAAATCCCAAAGGTTTATGTAGTGATTTCACATGGTTATATACTAGTAATAAATTTAATTTTGGAAAGTAGTTTTTGAAATTTAATAGTAATAAATTCGACCGTCTTATACTAGTAATAATAGTAATAAATTTAATTTAAGACTCAAAACTATTCTAATTTTTTCCACTTCCCAAGGTCATATAAGACGGTCGAATTTTCCCTCTTCTTCTCTCAAGCCCTCTTCCTTCTCCCAAACCCTCTCCCAAACCCTCTTCTAATCAAAATGCCGCCGAATAAACAACGATCGTCGCCGAAGGGGAAGAATCTACAAAAGGATGCGATACAGGCCCGAAGGGCTGAACTTGCAAGGGCGGCGAAAACCAAGATTATGGTCGCTAGGGCAGAGGTCGAAAGGACAGCGGCGGAAGCAGCGGCGGCGGCAGCGACGATGAAAGCGGAGCGGCAGCCAAGCCACGTGCAAAAAAGGCTAAAAAAACTCATTGCTCGATAAAGACCGGAAAATCTATCTTCGATACAGAGTCGTTGGAAGACTCAACTTATGAAGATCGAAGGCGTACTCAAGCGAAGGCTAAGGTGGCAACAGATACAGAGTCATCAGCGTACTCTGAGGATTTTGAATCCTCATCAGAAGAGGAAAATAAAGAGGAAGAGCAATCATCAAATAAGTCCCAGGCTGGAGAGGAGGTAAAAAAATTTAAAGACTCTAAATCTAAGAAGATTTACATTTAATATTTCAAGAAAAAGGCTGTTATGCCTGAAAGATCAATTAAGATGGATGATGTCGAAAATGAAACTTTCCTGGATATATTGAAATTCTATCAATTGGAGAAACTGAACAAATCCTGTCTTGAGAAAATCTCCCAAACAATAGTAAGAGAATTTTACTCAATTCTTCCGGCTGAAATTAAAAAAAAAGAAGAGGATCAACAATTGGTGTTTCTGAGAGGTAAACTGATTAGGGTAAATGCTGCTGTCATCAACAAATTTTATGGATTTGATCCAGTTCCTGAGTTTGATATGAAAGATATTGATAATGTTTCCATGACGGATGCAATTTATGAGATTACAGGTGTTTCAATGGGTGCCAAGACCCCTCAAAATGTATACAAAGATCAATTAAAAACTTTGTATAAATTGTTGCATGCCTACGTATCTCAAACACTCAACCCTACTGGACATGAGTTTTCCATCCATCCCGAGAGAGTAAAATTTCTTTATTATATGGGGAAGAAAAAAAGGATGGATATAGGTTCCTACATGTTCAGAAGAATGATGCATCTCGTGGGAAAACCAACTGCAAGGACATCTCTCCCTTTCGGAGGATTTGTATGCTCGATGGCTAATAAACATTCTGTCCCAAGCTTAGCAGGGGATGTTTATATTCAAAACAAAGGCCCCATGAGAAAACTAACCTTCACTCGAATGTTTGGAAAACGGGCAGCAGCTGCAAGCAAACCATCAACATCTCGAAAACCATCAACTTATGGAATCAAAAACACTAAGGACAGAGTTGATGATCTATACAATTTTGTTGCTGCAAACTTTGAGAATGTCTTCAAAGAGATGAAGACTATATCCGACAACCAGAAATTGATTCTGGATAAGATTAACCAGATAGAGGTTGAATTTGCTGACCAAGAATAAGATTTTCCTTCCCTCGTGAAGAAGGTAAATGGGGCTAGCCCAAACTCTTATGTAAAAATACACACTGTGCACATTGACACTTTAATGCTAGCCATCACTTTGATACTTTTATTTATGTTTCTGGATGTCATTTCTATATATACAGTGAGTCCATACTGACTATAATTTTTCTTAATCCGTCCCTCAAGGTGTAGGTGAAGGATATTTTGAGAAAGAAGAAGAAGAAGGAAAAAAAACAAGAAGAAGAAGATGGAGATGGCTATGAAGATTCATCTTTTGAGTTTGAATCTTTTATTTCAATTTGAAAGTAATATTTGACTTGTAATATGGTTCTGAATATTTGTTGGTCATGGCGGTCAAAGTAAATTTTGTGTTTGAAATATTGTAAGACTAAACTTTTCGCTTGTACTAAGTGCATAGTTCGTAATTTGTTTTGAAAATGTAATATGGTCTTGAATTTAGAGTAGGTCTGATATTTATTTAGATTATTGTATTGTGAATTATACAAGTTCTATGTTGAATTACTAACGTGGATTGGGCAGATTACTGTAACGTGAATTATGCAGTTTATTGGACTTGGAATGAAGTATACTTAATTTGATTATGATTTTTTGGTTGAAGCGTTTATTTGGTTGGCAGTTGGCCATCATAGATGATATTGATATTTTTGGTGTATTCCTTTGATTTGCAGATGCCCATCACAGATTTCATGAGTCCTGGGTGCATTCCTAGGGTTTACAGGTGGCCTCATTACGGATGCATTCCTGGGATCACTAAAACTTTATTTGATTGTAATGTGTTTTGCTTTCTGTAAAAAATCATTACATCGATGCCATCAGTATGAATTCGATGCCAGTGCCTGTTCATCCCTTGTTATTGCTGAAGCAAAATTGTAATCCTGCCTGTTCATCCCTTGTTATTGCTGAAGCATAATTGTAATCCTGCCTGTTCATCCTTTGTTATTGCCATCAGTACATCAATGCCATCAGTATGAAGTCGATGCCAGTGTAATGCATAATGTAATGTAAGAAAAATTCTCTTTGATAGTAGGTTAATTATATTCAAACACTCGCAAGAAATTTTGTGCAGCCATACAGTGGAAGCCTGATAAAATGATATTCGGATTTTCTTGAAAATAATTTAATATTAAATGAATATACTATGGTAAATGATATTAAAAATACTGTAAATATTTGGTGAAAAAAATATGAGATACTTGAACATTTCCAGTCCTAAATATACCATACTTTGTTAAAAGCACAGAGAGTGTCCATTCTTCGTTTTCAAAGAACGGAGAATGGCCATTCTCCATGCTAAAGGCGTTCGGAGAATGGCCATTCTCCTTGAGAATGACCATTCTCCGTGTTAAAAGCAAAGAGAACGGCCATTCTCCGTCCATTCGCCGTGTTAAAAGCAAAAAGAATGGCCATTCTCCGTCCATTCGCCGTGTTAAAAGCAAGGAGAATGGCCATTCTCCGTGTTAAAAGCAAAGAGAATGGCCATTCACCGTCCAAAAAAAATATTCTCTTCAAAAATATTATCATTAGAAAAGTAAAAAATATTTCGTCCGATCAATACAGATTTTTTTTTAAATATGTGAGCAGATGATCCGCTCGACCTCAGAAGCAGGTTTCCTCAGTTCACCACCACCACCATGACATGTAGCTTTATTAATAAAATATTAAATTATTAGATGAAAAATAAGATTTTTGACAATGGCATGGACAGTAAAATTAGAGCGGCACCGCTGGTACTTCTTCTTGTTCGAGGAGGTTTCGACGACGTCCGACGCGAACCGGACCGATTCTTCTCGGCGCAGCTGGTACTCCTCGTTGTTCTAGGAGGGCTCGACGATGTTTGTGAAACCCAGTTTTGTATTATGAATTATTATTATTAGCATAATAATAATATTATTATTATTAGTATTATTTATGGGTTTTAAAAATTAATTTCGAAAATAATAAAGTTGGCTTTTGATTGCTGACCTGACCCGTGCCCGGACTAGTTCCCGAAACCCAGACCCGGTCCTAACCTATTCTTTTGAATTCTGATTCTACTTATTAAAAAAAAAAGTTTTAGCTCTTGAACTGGTCCACGTTGGACCAGCATCCCCTAATTCCCCCACACGTTCTCCCCCTCTCTCCTCACTTCACTCCCCTTCTTTCACTCTCCAGCACACCCTCAACTCTCAATTTCCCCATTTATTCTACACCACACACAACCCCATTACTTCATCTCACCTCTCTCTCAGGAAGAGCACCACCACAACCACTCTAACCCCTCTCCCACTCTTCCCTTATTATATACATAATTTCCTTTATTTTCCACAAAACTCAAAACTCTCCCTCTCACCTCCAGAGCATATCCGCTGACCCCAACCACCCGAGCATCGAAACCCTCGCCGACCCGACTCCCCGGCGCCCCGACCAGGCCGCGCCCCGGCGACCTCTTGGTCGCCCCGCCGGACCCCGATCCAGCCCGCGGCCGCGCACCCCGGACCCCGATCCAGCCCCGCCCCAACGTCTCCCGCGGCCAGACCCGTCTCCAGCAGCCGCTGCCGCCCCCGGCAGCCCCGATCTGCGCGCGCGTAGCCCCGTCCCGAGTGGACAGCACCTGCGTGTGCTTTCGGCGTGGTTCAATTCCGATTTCGAGTTCGTTCTGTGGATTCGCGCGTCCCGAGTCCGAGGCAACCCTTCGGATTTTGTCGTTTTGGGTAATTCCTGGTTAATCACAGTAGTTCGTCCCTCCCGTGTTAATGATGAGTTTGGTCCACGAATCTCCTTCGAAAATTCGATTTTTGGGTTACGTTTGTTTCCCGGATTTTCCGAGAACTTTCGGGAAAGCTTCTGTTGGGTTGTTTTGCTTTTTCGAAACTTTTCGGAAATGAATTTCTGGATATTTGGTTTTTCGAATTGTGCTGTGACGATTTTGGGTTGGTTTCGGATCCCCGAATTCGTTTCGGGTCGTTCCAAATTAATATTGGGAATGATTGTGGCTAGTTATATATATATATTTTGGAATTCCCTGGTTTGGGATATTTGTAGGAAAATATTGGCACACTTTCCCTATTTTTGGGTTGACCGAAAATAGAGAAAATGCTGCCGGATTTTCCATAAAATTTAATTATATTTTAAAATGATTTTAAAATGGTTTTTTCGGAAAATATTAGTATTTTGGATTTTCGGGCGATGACCGTATTGGTCAATGGGCCCTGGCTAAGTGCAAACGAAACCGGCTTCGCCCGGACGTTGAGGCATTAGCCTATATGACGATTGGACCAATATCTGAGACTCATTAATATTTAATTTATTTTTATTATTTAATTTATTCATAATTAAATGGTAGGAAGATTTTAGAACTAACAACTGTTTCGTCTTATTTCAATTTATGTAAAATAAATTGTAATGGGCATAAGCCCAGCTTTTCTATTTTTCTCTGTGACCTGTAATTTTGTAGCATAAGTTTTCTGTTATTTTCTGGTTTTTGCTGATTTTTAGCGTACGCGTAAATCAAAAATAAATATTATTTTGTATAGAAAATTAATGAAGTTTTCTCACATTAAAATTTACAAGCTTTTAATATTTTAACAACGATCATGTTTTTCTCATTAAATAAGAAATTTAGTTTTATATGTATAATTACGAAAACACAAAGTTTTAACCAAATAAATTGGTAATTACGAGTTTTTCCAAAATACAGGTTAAATTGACCTTTCCCTCGTTATTAATTACAACGCACCGATAAACTCGTTTTGGTTCGTGTTTAATAAATAAAGACTAAAATTGATTAGGACACAATTAGAGATTTCAACTAGCATAGTTAGCTTGGTAACCCTGGATTCTGAGTCGAACTTCTCGAATGTAGGATTTCGAGGACGAGTCTAAATCCCATCTCGAAGTCTTCATCCCTTCAAGTCCAGTCCATTTTGAGGCAAGTACATTTTGTGTTAGTTTACAATTATTTAGTAATCGTTTTAATGCAAGTTTAAATCACGATGCAACACGGAACTCTCCCTGAGAGCACTGACTGTAACTACTGTAAATACTATAACTGTTTGGGGACTGGGGGAGTAGTGTAATGAGTATGACCACATCCCAAAATAACTTAGAACTGTACTAGCTTACCCCTCATACACACGGGGATAAGCCGTATCTTCACTGTAACAAACCCAAGCCGGTCATATTCATTGCCTATTCAAATCACACTGTTTTAACTGCTGGAGAACTGTTTATTTTCAAATTGTTTAAAAGTGCATGATTCTATTATTATTTCAATTGTCAAATTATCATGAATTGTACTTTGCTCTCTCCTGACTGGAGATAACATTTTTAAGGGATATTGAGGATGCTGAGCTGTTATACAACAGCTATTACGACCCGGTTCTGTACCCCATGGTGCTGCCAGAGTCCCCTTTGGAGGACGCAGGACCTGAGGCCGACGAGCCGAACGCCTAGCTAGATTTTCTGTTTCTAGATTTGTTGTTTTAGAATTTTGTAATTTGATTTCAGATTTTAATTCAGTTCTTTCACTTTCCAGTTGTATCTATTTAAAGGTTTAATAAAGTTTTAAATTCCCGAATATTAAGTTGTGACAAATATAGATGTTGTTGTGGTTACCTGCTAATGGAACAGCTTACTGCCGCCGTCTCAACAACGGTGCAGGCTGGGCATGATCCGGTTCGACCCAATTATTTGGGATCGGGTCGTGACATGTTTTTAGTGGTGGCCCATGCAGGTCAGAACAACAACTTAGAAAAATATACCTAGAAACAATTAGAACACTAGAACATTGATTTATCACAACATAGGTCAGAATTATGTATAAATAAATATTTTTGATTGATTATAGACTGGTAGGATACCTTGCTTATGTGTGCATCCTAAACCTTCCAGAGAATGGCCATTGACAAGACCAATCCTGCTGGCGATGAGGTGTCATATCCGAATTATATCCCATCTCCTCAACCAAGTCCAGGGTTTATTCCCTCGCAGCTGATTGACCGTCCCCATAATGCATCCAGTGAAGTTTTCACTACACTGGCGATTTCTACCTCTTCTCAAACTGAGTTGCATTTCCTTGGTGAAGTATCCATTCTTGTTGCTCCACCAGTACCAGCAAACACCTCCCAAATGGTTGCCCTATTTCAAGAAATCCTGGAGTTCCAGAAGGCTCAAGATGAAGCCCAGCAGGAACAGATGAATATCACGAGAGAAGTCATGAAATACGTCAATGATGTAGCCTTAGCTATCTTAAACCAAGTTGGAGCGAAACCTCGTCCTAGGAGGGATACCCCTGAATCTAGAAGATATTTGAGCCCTATCCGGCAGTCATATCGTAAGAAGCTATTGGTTGGTGACTACTGTAAAAGGCTTGGTCACCAAGCCAATATTTGTCGCAAGAGATTGGGGAAATGTTTGGCATGTGGATCTGCTGAACATCGGGTAAAGGACTGCCCCTTATCTTTCCATCAAACCAGAGCACATATCCTAGCAACACCTGTTAGGCCACAACCTAGGGACTCTCTTCCCATCCAGCAGACCTTGCCTCCTACAATAAGGCATGATACAGACTCGAGGTTCATAGAAGATGAAGCAATTGGAGACTGCTCATGCAAGAGTCAGAACCATAAAGAATAGTACCTAGGACTGCTGAATAGCATTATCTATTGTTATAAGAAGTTGTAACAGGATGTCCTTAGATCAATCATGAGAGTTTTTGCTGTAATTCTCCACATGAATAAAATTCTTAGTTACACCTTTATGGTAGATGTCTTCCCTAATAGTCTTCCCGGATTACCCCCAGATCGAGACATAGAGTTCACCATTGACCTAGTCCCCGGCTCTTCTCCTATTTCTCGGGGATGCTACAAAGTCAACCCTAAGGAGGCTAAGGAGATGAAGGATCAGATCGACGAGCTGAAGGCACAAGGATTTATCAGAGACGGGGCTTCACCCTCGGGAGCATCGGTTTTGTTCGTGCCCAAGAAGGATGGAACCGTACGGATGCGCATTGACTATCGGGCGCTGAACAACATCACCATCAAGAACAAGTACCTTCTGCCCCGGATCAATGACCTATTTGATCAATTGAGCGGAGCCAAGGTGTTTTCGAAGATTGATCTTAGATCTAGCTACCATCCGATCAGGGTCAGGAAGGAAGATATTTCCAAGACGGCATTCAACACCAAGTATGAGCGGTTTGAATTCTTGGTCATGCCGTTTGGACTGACGAATGCTCCTGCGGTGTTCATGAATCTTATGAACAAGGTTTTCCATGAATACCTAGATCAAATTGTTGTTGTCTTCATCGATGACATTCTGATCTATTCAAAGATGGAAGAGGAGCACGAAGAGCACCTCAGAAAAGTTCTGGAAACTTTGAGGAAGGAGAAGCTGTATGGTAAGCTTTCCAAATGTGAATTCTTTCTAGACAAGGTGGATTTTCTTGGCCATGTTGTCACAGGAGAAGGAATTTCGGTGGATCGAAGAAGATAGCCGCTGTTGAGAAGTGGTCTACCCCAAGCTCAGTTGCTAAAATTAGGAGTTTCTTGGGCTTGGCTGGCTACTACCGGAAGTTCGTGAAGGATTTTGCCAGAATTGCTGAGCCGATGACGAAGCTCACTCGGAAGAATGAAGAGTTCATCTGGACGGAAGATTGCCAGGCATCATTTGAGGAGCTGAAGAAGAGACTTACCACTGCACCAATCCTTGCGCTACCCGCAGGAACTGGTGGTTTCTCAATCTACAGTGATGCCTCAGGTAAAGGACTGGGTTGCGTTCTTCAACAACATGGAAAAGTGATTGCTTATGCATCTAGGCAATTACGTACTCATGAGAAGAACTATCCCACACATGATCTGGAGCTTGCGGCAGTCATCTTTGCTTTGAAGCTATGGAAGCATTATCTATATGGAGAGAGAGTGGAAATATATACTGACCACAAAAGTATGAAGTATGTTTTCACTCAGAAGTAGGAGAACATGAGGCAAAGAAGATGGCTGGAGCTGATGAAAGATTTTGACATCGATCTACAGTACCACCCGGGTAAGGCTATTATGGTCGCAGATGCACTTAGTCGATACCCTATGGCGATGTTTTTGACCAAGGAGTGGCACCTGCTAGAGGACATCGAGAAGCTTGGACTGGAGATTATACTGCCTGGAAGGAAGGAGCTGGATGCTGATTCATTGTTGATGAAGTTGCAAGTGAGCTCGAGTCTGATAGACAAAATCAAGGAGACGCAGTTTCAAGACGAGACACTTTGCAAACTTAGAGATCAAGTGTTGGCAGGAACACTTGAGGGTTTCTCAATTGCCAGAGATGGAGCACTGAAGAATGGTATGAGGCTCTGCGTGGCATCTGGTGAACTGAAGAACGAAATGATGAAGGAAGCACACCAATCGTAATATTCCATACACCCTGGAGCTAACAAGATGTATCAGGATATGCGTACCATTGTTTGGTGGTTTGGAATGAAGAAAGACGTGGCCAGGTATGTTGCTAGATGTTTAATTTGTCAACAAGTGAAGGCTAGGAGACAGAGACCCGCAGGACTTCTACAGCCACTGGACATTTTGGAGTGGAAGTGGGAGCACATCAATGGACTTCGTGTCAGGACTGCCTCATTCCCAAGGAGGGAAGGACGCCATTTGGGTTACAGTGGACCGACTGACCAAGTCAGCTCACTTTATCCCCTTTAAAGTTGGTTTATTCACCGAGAAGTTGGCGGCACTATACATGCGGCACATCTACCGGATTCATGGAGTTCCGGTAAGTATAGTATCTAACAGAGATACTAGATTTACCTCTCACTTTTGGAAGAGTTTGCATGACAGTTTGGGAACACAACTGAAGTTCAGTACCGCCTACCATCCCCAGACTGACGGGCAATCAGAGAGAACAATCCAGACGCTAGACGACATGCTGAGATCCTACGTCTTGGAATTTGGAGGGTCTTGGGAAGATCATTTGCACTTGGTAGAGTTCTCTTACAACAACAGCTACCAAGCCAGCATTGGTATGACCCCATTTGAAGCTCTCTATGGACGTCATTGCCGTACACCACTTGCATGGGACGACGTAGGAAAAAGAGTACTGCTGGGTCCAGAGATGGTGACTGACGCAGTAGAGAAGGTGAATGTAAGCTTAGGATTGCCCAAGACAGACAGAAGCATTGGGTTGATAGTAGTCGTCGACCAGTGAAGTTTGAAGAAGGAGATAACATTTCTGTGAAGTTTTCTCCTACCAGAGGAACGATCAGTTTTGACGGAGCTGGGGAAAATTGAGGCCAGGTACATCAGGCAATTTAAAGTTTAAGACGAGTTGGAAAAGTAGCGTACCGGTTAGCTTTACCAGCTAATCTTGAGAGTGTGCACGTCTTCTACGTATCACAGCTCAGACGCTACACTCCGGATCCGAGTCACATTTTGTATAATTCAGAGCTGAAGATTGGACTCAACCTTTCAGTGCCAGAGAAACCAGTAGCAAGCGTAGTCAGAGGTGAGAAGAAGATCAGAAAATTTGAGCCATCACATAACTTCTATTTTTTATCTTTTCGTTCTAAACTTGACTGATGCTGCTAAGTTAGCCTAGTTTTGCAAGCTATTTCTTTATCAAGCTTGATCATGGCAGTATCTTATTGGGTGCACCCACTAATATATTGTCTAATCAGGATCGGTGTATGATGGTCTGATCAACCTCGTGCACTTTGGTTCACTTTTGTATTTTTCTGCATGGATGATATCATAAATGAAACTTGTCCCTAAACCGTCTTATCCACGACTGCCTTGGAAATTCTTATTGTTGGACCTGAGTTACGGGTGCAGTACTCGTACCAACTTGACCTGAGATAATTCCTACCCTACTCCTTTAATTTCGAGGACGAAATTTTCTAAGGAGGAAAGATTGTGAAACCCAGTTTTGTATTATGAATTACTATTATTAGCATAATATTATTATTATTATTAGTATTATTTATGGGTTTTAAAAATTAATTTTGAAAATAATAAAGTTGGCTTTTGATTGCTGACCTGACCCGTGCCCGGACCAGTTCCCGAAACCCAGACCCGGTCCTAACCTATTCTTTTGAATTCTGATTCTACTTATTAAAAAAAAAGTTTTAGCTCTTGAACTGGTCCACGTTGGACCAGCATCCCCTAATTCCCCCACACGTTCTCCCCCTCTCTCCTCACTTCACTCCCCTTCTTTCACTCTCCAGCACACCCTCAACTCTCCATTTCCCCATTTATTCTACACCACACACAACCCCATTACTTCATCTCACCTTTCTCTCAGGAAGAGCACCACCACAACCACTCTAACCCCTCTCCCACTCTTCCCTTATTATACACATAATTCCCTTTATTTCCCACAAAACTCAAAACTCTCCCTCTCACCTCCAGAGCATATCCGCCGACCCCAACCACCCGAGCATCGAAACCCTCGCTGACCCGACTCCCCGGTGCCCCGACCAGGCCGTGCCTCGACGACCTCTTGGCCGCCCCGCTGGACCCCGATCCAGCCCGCGGCCGCGCACCCCGGACCCCGATCCAGCCCCGCCCCGACGTCTTCCGCGGCCAGACCTCTCTCCAGCAGCCGCTGCCGCCCCCGGCAACCCCGATCTGCGCGCGCGTAGCCCCATCCCGAGTGGACAGCACCTGCGTGTGCTTTCGGCGTGGTTCGATTCCGATTTTGAGTTCGTTCTGTGGATTCGTGCATCCCGAGTCCGAGGCAACCCTTCGGATTCCGTCGTTTTGGGTAATTCCTGGTTAATCACAGTAGTTCGTCCCTCCCGTGTCAATGATGAGTTTGGTCCACGAATCTCCTTCGGAAATTCGATTTTTGGGTTACGTTTGTTTTCGGGATTTTCCGAGAACTTTCGGGAAAGCTTCTGTTGGGTTGTTTTGCTTTTCCGAAACTTTTCGGAAATAAATTTCTGGATATTTGGTTTTTCGAATTGTGCTGTGACGATTTTGGGTTGGTTTCGGATCCCCGAATTCGTTTCGGTTCGTTCCAAATTAATATTGGGAATGATTGTGGCTAGTTATATATATATATTTTGGATTTCCCTGGTTTGGGATATTTGCAGAAAAATATTGGCACACTTTCCCAGTTTTTGGGTTGACCGAAAATAGACGAAATGCTGCCGAATTTTCCATAAAATTTAATTATATTTTTAAAATAATTTTAAAATGGTTTTTCGGAAAATATTAGTATTTTGGATTTTCGGGCGACGACCGTATTGGTCAATGGGCCCTGGCTAAGTGCAAACAAAACCGGCTTCGCCCGGACGTTGAGGCATTAGCCTATATGACGATTGGACCAATATCTGAGACTCATTAATATTTAATTTATTTTTATTATTTAATTTATTCATAATTAAATTGTAGGAAGATTTTAGAACTAACAACTGTTTCGTCTTATTTCAATTTATGTAAAATAAATTGTAATGGGCATAAGCCCAGCTTTTCTATTTTTCTCTGTGACCTGTAATTTTGTAGCATAAGTTTTCTGTTATTTTCTGGTTTTTGCTGATTTTTACGTACGCGTAAATCAAAAATAAATATTATTTTGTATAGAAAATTAATGAAGTTTCCTCACATTAAAATTTACAAGCTTTTAATATTTTAACAACGATCATGTTTTTCTCATTAAATAAGAAATTTAGTTTTATATGTATAATTACAAAAACATAAAGTTTTAACCAAATAAATTGGTAATTACGAGTTTTTCCAAAATACAAGTTAAATTGACCTTTCCCTCGTTATTAATTACAACGCACCGATAAACGCATTTTGGTTCGTGTTTAATAAATAAAGACTAAAATTGATTAGGACACAATTAGAGATTTCAACTAGCATAGTTAGCTTGGTAACCCTGGATTCTGAGTCGAACTTCTCGAATGTAGGATTTCGAGGACGAGTCTAAATCCCATCTCGAAGTCTTCATCCCTTCAAGTCCAGTCCATTTTGAGGCAAGTATATTTTGTGTTAGTTTACAATTATTTAGTAATCGTTTTAATGCAAGTTTAAACCACGATGCAACACGGAACTCTCCCTGAGAGCACTGACTGTAACTACTGTAACTACTGTAACTGTTTGGGGACTGGGGGAGTAGTGTAATGAGTATGACCACATCCCAAAATAACTTAGAACTGTACTAGCTTACCCCTCATACACACGGGGATAAGCCGTATCTTCACTGTAACAAACCCAAGCCGGTCATATTCGTTGCCTATTCAAATCATACTGTTTTAACTGCTGGAGAACTGTTTATTTTCAAATTGTTTAAAAGTGCATGATTCTATTATCATTTCAATTGTCAAATTATCATGAATTGTACTTTGCTCCCTCCTGACTGGAGATAACATTTTTAGGAGATATTGAGGATGCTGAGCTATTATACAACAACTATTACGACCCGGTTCTGTACCCCATGGTGCTGCCAGAGTCCCCTTTGGAGGACGCAGGACCTGAGGCCGACGAGCCGAACGCCTAGCTAGATTTTATGTTTCTAGATTTGTTATTTTAGAATTTTGTAATTTGATTTCAGCTTTTAATTCAGTTCTTTCACTTTCCAGTTGTATCTATTTAAAGGTTTAATAAAGTTTTAAATTTCCGAATATTGTGTTGTGACAAATATAGATGTTGTTGTGGTTACCTGCTAATGGAACAGCTTACCAGTTGTGCAGGCTGGGCATGATCCGGTTCGACCCAATTATTTGGGATCGGGTCGTGACAACGTTCGACGCGATCCGGACCGATTCTTATTTCCTTCTTCATCTCTGTTTCTCTTTCCACCACAACCACCAACACCACCACCATGACGGCCTGTAACCAAAAAAAATACAAAATATTAAATTGGATGGACGAAAAAGAGAGTAAATATGAGTTAATTTAGGGTGTTCATTGAAAAAATTAAAGTGAAGAATGACCTGCTAAAGCAAGTTACCAACAGGTCAAAAGTCTAAATCAGCATTAAATAATGTTTCTACACTATTATTCAATCCGAACCATTGGATCAACATCCAACGGTCCAAATTTCGGATGTATCGATACATCCTTTTCCAGGGGATGTATGGTAGAACGACCCATATATATATATATATATATATATATATATATATATATATATATATATATATATGTATGTATGTATGTAATTGTTTGCTTGTGAATGTGACCTTGGGAGTATTGAGTCAGTTTAGGATTGACTCGATGAGCCTAGAATGGCCGAGTTGACCGACAAGTTGACCAAGTTGACAAAAGTCAACTTTGGGTCAAACTTGATCCAAATCGACTCAAACAAACTTAGAACGACTTGAGAACTTGTGCTTGACCTAAAAATTAGTAAACAGACTAGTTGACTTATAGTTGACCAGGTTTGACCAGGGTTGACCAGGTTTGACCAAGGGTTGACTTTGACCTAGAAGGACCTAGAATCATATAGAATTGCATTGTAGGCATTCCTTATGATATTTTAGACCTTGTTGTGACTTGTGGTTGTTTTAAATAGGATTATATCACTCCAGTTCAGTTACACTTCCTCATCATCAGCTTGGATTGCCAGACGAGCCTGCTATAGAGTATAGGAAGTAAAGTGTTAGAATGAGAGGATACTTAATCACTGTTAGGATTCCTTGAGAGATTCCTGGGACGACCCTTGAGAATCTTATTTTAACTTCGATTTGAAATCTTTTCCCTATATTTGATTCACCTATTACTCATTCGATTCACCCATTACTCCTTGTTATTGAATTTGATTTTGATGGATCCATTGTTGAATTTTGAATTTTGATGATTAGTTATTAACTTTGAGTTTGTATTTATATATATATATATATATATATATATATATATATATATATATCTTTATTTTATTTTTTAGGAATTTAGGGTATAACCTGATAACATACTTGATAAGGACAGTGAGAAAGGTAAATGTCTACTTTATTTGTGGAGTTAGAATTTATCGCAGTCATACTGGCTAGCATGACAAGGACATAGAGCATGATTTAGATATACTTATCCTAGTTATGGAATCTAGATTTTCTTGCAGCCATACCAGTTGGCGTGGTAATAATTCTAAATAACATGATTATAGGATGTATATCTTAGTTACAGACTCTATTGTTTATTGCAGCTATGCTTACTGGCGTGGCGAAATTCTAGCAACATGATTTCAGGAAGACTTGTATGGTTATCATATTATATCTTAAAACTGGTTCATTCCTTTTGAACAGATGAGCAAGAATAGATTTTATCATTATTTCATTCTTGCTATTATTTCTTGTATTACCATTTTTCCTCATCTTAGTTAACTCTGTCCCCAATTACATCAATCACCTATCTCGTATCTAATTCTGTCATCTATACTTTGAAACCTTTGAATCTCCATACCTTTTTACCTTGGAAAGGTCGAGAAAGTGACGTAAATCATCTAGCTCGAAAAGGACGTAATTTGTTATCTCATAATAATCTAGGTAGGATAAAATATGATGGACCTTGATATAGAATTTTGAGATAGAGATATGGTAAAGATTGGGAATGAAATCAAGAGATCAATATTATCAATTGGAAAAGATCGCACATAGAGAAATATTTTGGGTATGAATAATTCGTAGATGTATTTAAAAAAGAAAACTGATGAGGATATTCGAGGTCAACTTAGTTTTGAGGACGATAAATTTTGGTTATTGATTCTTGAGACGTTTTACTTTAAGACTATGATGTTAAATTTAGGAATTGAGTAATGGAAAAAAGATTTTAACTGCTTGCGATGATGATACGAAATTGAATAAGATATTGCAAGAAAATGGTTAAGAACAGAAAGAACATAAGAATTTTTGAGTTATAGAAAATATAGGGATTTTTGAGAAAATTTTAAATTTTAAGGAGAATAATATTTGAGGGTGTACGTTGAAGGAAATATGAAGGTTAATTTTATAATGAAGAATAAGTTTTTGTAAGGCCTAGTAGTTTTAGATTGAATAACACGAGGAGAGTTATTTGAACAACTTCAAGGATTTCATAAAACTTGATTTAGAGGTTTCAGATCTAATTTAAGACAAGGTGGAAGAAATTGGATTTAAAGATGATTAAGTGGCTAGTATTGAGTGCTAATAAATAAAAAGGGTATGCTTCATGAGTAATGTTTTGGAATTTAGGAATTGAGCCTATGATGATCATAACAAGGTCCAATCTTCATAACAAAAGGGGTATAAATTCTTGGTGGTAGTCATATAAAGGTTGATTTTCATATTTGGACTTATGAGATAAAGATATGATTGACAAATGATGATTAGATAAGTTTGATGGTATCAAAGAGAGATGATTAACTTGACTTTCCTATGAAACCTTGTCTTTTGTTTTCCCTATAAAAAAGAGAAAATTGACTTATTCCATATTTTGAATTATCCTTTAAAAGTTTTCAATATCATTGAATCCTAACTCCCTTGATCACGGCCAATCGACTTTGGTCATCTTTTCTTATCATATTAATATCCTGGGTCATATTCAATTGAATTAAATTTAATTGTGACCTAGATCTCCATCCTTGGATGCTCGTGCTCAGACTTCGAAGACCTTGTTCCCCATCTTGCCCAAATCTTGATTTACCCAGAGATTGATCAACTTAGATCGTGTCGAGACTAAATTTCCTTTTATATATATATCATGATTGGATTTTAATGCTATTGACAGTCGTGCTTTAAACTTTCGATTTTGATCATCTTTAAAATACTAACCCTATATAGTTAATTCCTAGTTATTTTTTTGATAATGACCTGTTTTTATATAGGATGATAGACTGCCTTACAACCGATGATTTATTGTTTTCCTTATCTTTTTCTAGTATGGCACCCATGACCAGAGTCTGTCCCTAGTGCACAGCTGCAGTTTCGGATGAGACCGAGATTGTATTTCTTCCTTCCATTGCTCAGGAGGTGTTAGCAGCCTCATCGGAGAGTATTCCTCCATCTCCTATCCTTCAGGAGAGGGCTGCAGTTCAGCTGGAGACTAAGGACCTCTTTTTGCCTCCTGGAGTGGTATCCCATGCCATTCCTGATGGGGCTCAGATTTACAGACTTCTTCAGGATGTGTGGGAGGTATAGAGACTTCAGGCTGAGCTTATGAGAGAGTAGAGTCTCAGTATCCAACTGTTGTGGGATTACATGCATTCGAGGGGAGAGCCTAGTCCCAAGAGGGCGAGGAGCAGTATATACCCAGAGCCTCAGGAGTACCCCGGCTTCCTGCCTAGACCAGCCTATCCAGTTCAGATTCCTGTCCAGCAGAGGCCAGTTGAGCGAGTGCCTACCTGTGCCTTCTGTAAGAAGCCTGGGCACGTATGGAAGGACTGTAGGAAGAGACTAGGATTGTGCCTATTTTATGGGTCAACTGCACACAAGATACGAGACTGTCCTACTACACCAGCCCCTAGTCGAGGCCAACCTCTAGGAGAGAGTTCCAGCTACCAGACCTAGTAGAGGTGAGTTCTTGACCTATACCTCTTTCTGTCTTGATGATTACTGTACCCTACCATATTGTTTGTATGTTTTGATAACTTATGACTACTTTTGATCTAGTATGACTATAATGGCTAGATGATGAGACCCTAGACTGATATTACCTGCCATAACCCTGTATGATATCTTTCCAACAGCATGATTTAGATAAGTTTTCTTAAGACTATGATTGTTGGGGGTTTGACCTAGAAGGAGTACGACCACTTTAATTTCGAGGACAAAATTATTTTAAGGAGCGTAGAATTATAACCACCACTTTTCTAAAATAAGGATGTTTTGGTAATTATGTGATTTTTTATTTTTTTGGATTAATTTATAATATTTTAATTGGTGTTGTGATAGTAGTCGGTTTAACCTTAGCTAACCATGATTAGAGACTAACCATGACATTAGAAATCTAATTACCTGTCACACTCATTTTTCTAATTAGGGGTATTTTAGTCATTGTGCATTATTTTGAATTTATTTAAATTATTAATTAAATTGATTGTTGTGTAGTTTGGATTGGTGTTTTGGTAGGACCAAGATGGTATAACCTTAGTCAACCTTGATTAGAAGCCTAATAATGTAATTAGATTTATTATTGGCTTTTTAGATTTAATTTAGAATTATTAACTATTTTTTAGAATTATTTAATGATTTTTAAGTCATTTTTTATAAGCCTTTAAAGCCATTTGTCATTGGGCCCTTTTAGAAACTTAAGAGTGCTTGGCCCATGACTAAACCCTAACCCTAATATCCCCCATGCATGGCCGGCCAAGTACAGCAGCCCCCCTCTCATTGTGAAGAAATCACATAGCCTCCACAAGATCAACCCTAGTTTCTCCTTTTCTCCAAAAACCCTAACTTTCTCATTCGGCATCCGATTCGTGCCAAACGAATTGCGTTGCGACCGTGGGGAGGAGAAGAACTTAATGGAGCATTGCTAACAAGGATTTGGAGACGTTTGCTTGGGAGAAACTGGTCGTCAAAGTGCTCGAGGATTCACTTTCATTGAGATTCCAACTCTCAATAGGTAAACCTCGTTCTACCATTGTTCCTTATGAAATTTCTGCATTTTAGCATCCATATATGTACCCCCGACCTGTGCATGAAGTTTGGTAGGTTTGTTATTTCGTTTGATAGCCGTATCGGACACGTGTCGGTCCTATGGAGCACGTGTTCGACGAAATGCCACTTAGAACTGAAAAGTGTTATTTTTTGATTCTGTTTTCACGAATTCCTTGCTAATATTATTTGTAACAACTTTCATGAAGACGGATCTAAAATCGACACGATTTTAGTGTCCGAATCGGACACGGACACGCGTGCACGAGGCCCGTGCATGCCCTGCTGTCAGAGCGTTATAACTCGACGCACAGAACTCCGTTTTCACGTGAAATTTTATGAGCACGTGGGGGCAATCTCTGCCCACATTCCTGTAAAATTTCACGTCGTTTTGTGAAGCGTGCGCGAAGAAATCTTGCGTGCACTGTTCAGCCTATACTGCGCACGCGGCTGAAAAGTGCCGCTGACACGGCCTTCGTACGCGAACACGACGTGTCGAGGACCCGTTCCAGAAGCACTAGCACGAAGCCCTATACCGAAACTATCCAAGGACTCGATCCCGAGTTACTGTGTGGCTCGAATCACGAGCCACGAGGAACGACACGCGCCCACGGGCACGCACGCACATGCGTGCGCGCACAGGCCGCACGGGGGTTCGCGTGTCGCTGTGTCGCATAGACGTGACATGGTGTCGTGTCAGCATGTCCTAGACCTACCTCGGGACCCTACCTAGCTATGTGCACGAGCACGAGGCTTCTCCCGTTGCGTTCGACGTCCAATCGGGCAAAACGCACGTGCACAACACACGAGTTCAGTTTTTCGATACGCGCTCGGTGGACATGATACGGACACGGGTTCGACCCTGTGAGTACCCGAGCATGTCACACACAGACACCTTCGTGTTTGCCAAGTTTCGTGAGTTCTAGTTGTGTATATTGCATTTTGGACATTGAGTTGGATTTCGGGTTTCGATTTATATATAAATTTGAGTTTTTTGTCATATTTCAAATTTTTGAGATTTAATTCATATTTTCTGAGTTTATATGAAGTTACTAAGATTCTGGACTTGTGGGTTTTAGTCCCTAATTTTACTTTCAATTATTTCTATCATATATGTATATACATCCCCTTTTTGCCTTATATATATATATATATATATATATATATATATATATATATATATATATTGTGATGAGTATAGTCGAGATATCTTGTTCTCAGATCTGAGTTTTCAATCCCCCTTCGTAAACCCAATATTCTTTCTCCCCTATACATATATGTGAATATATTAGTATATGTCTATATATATATATATATATATATATATATATATATATATATATATATATATATATATATATATAAAGTTTACTTTTAATAGCCTTGTGTATATATGTATATATATGGTATATTCATATAGTTGTTGTCACTCCCCGATCCTGGAATACGTATTTTAATACGTAAACCGATAAATCGTATTTACCTTATATTTATACTGTATTTATTATGCTGTATTTCTTCATGCATTTCCCAAAATATTCGACAAAATATTATTTCCTAATTTATTTTCTGCATTTGGGCCTACAGTTTTGGCTCATTTGGGTAACCTATTCTTGGTTCACCAATGGTTCATCATGAACCCTTTGGTTCATCATGAACCCATGGGTCCAAGATCTATATATATAACTCATCTCATTCTCTCTCCTCTCATTTACTTTCTCTCATTTATTTTCTCCACCAACCAAATATTTCCTCCACCAACCAAATATTTTTTCCATCAACCAAGGCAAGTACCAACTTGCTCAAGAGATGGATCCATAATTTTGTCAATGATTTCTTACAAAACTATTTGCCAAAACATGTTCTTCTCCTCAACCTATACTAGTTTAGAACTTGGAAGTTTCCATTTTGAAGCTTTGATTTTTGTAGATCTAGGTTTACTTTATTTTCGGATTTTTTGGGTTTTGATCTACTTAATCTTGTTATTTCCTAGTTTTGATGGTTCCATGTTGTAGAGGATCTCGTTCTACCCCATTTTGACCTAAGGAAGTTCCGATTTGGGCTCCGGATGAAGGTTTTGTGTAGTTTGGAAGCCATGGTTGCTTGGCTCCTCTTCTCGGACAAGTGGAGAAGAAGAGTAGTACTTGACCGCATGAATCCTCATGCGGCAAGTCTCTGGCCGCATGGCCTTTCCAGCCGCATGAGACTCGTTCGAGCTCAGCCGCATGGAAGGTTCATCCTAGCCGCATAAGACTTGCTTGAGTACTTGACCGCATGAATCTTCATGCGGCAAGTAATTGAGCCGCATGAGCCCCTGTTACCTTAAGTCGCATGAATCTTCATGCGGCTAGCTTTTTAGCCGCATGAGTCTTTTGCACCCAGCCGCATATGCGCTACTGTTTTTGGGCCGCATAAAGCTCATCCATCATCCAATCGCATATGTATCGCCCATACTCAGCCGCATAGGACTTCGTCTGATCATAGCCGCATACGCTGTTGAACCCCGGCCGCCTGGCGATTGCTCCCTTCGCAGCCGCATAAGCCGACCCCCCTTCGTCCGCATGAACCCGCCTTTCCAGCCGCATGCGCCTTGGGCTCCTTGAGCCGCATGAGCGTGCAGTCCCAGCCGCATGAACCTGTAATGACCCAGCCGCATGGACTCACTCCCTTTGAGCCGCATGGACTTTTGTGCCCTATCTTGTTACCTTATTATTATTATTATTATATATATAAATATATATATATATATATATATATATATATATATATATATTATATGCCCATTTTATATCCTTACGCCTTTTGTCCCGAGCATGATATGAGCACTAATGTGACCCCGGAGAACAAAGTGTTCCTTCCTGATACATGTACCTGAATGTCCCAGTTCTTGTTCATGCTCGACAAATGACTCGTAACTCCACGTGGCGTATTTGCAATGATGCATTACACTAAGGAGGGTAGAACATGTTGACATACTGATTGACATGGATCCTCTTTGGGGTACTCGTACTAAAGTACGACTTTAGGAGGATAATCATGCAGGCCACAGTATGAAAGTCCAAGATTTCACCTAGGGTCAAATTAGGCAACTAAAAATACTAGATGCATGGGGAGGGCAAAATCCCGAGATCGTGTTACACCAGCCGCCTTGAGATACTGTCTTGACGTGCCGGCTGGTCTCCACGGATACTGTGTCATCTGCAACGAGTGGATGACTGTATCCGATTAATTCCTGCTATATATTATATGTTTTAGCAAGGTGGCCTTGCGAGGGACCTGTGCTCAATCATACCTGTCTACGCGAACCCCTGGGTTGGCTAGCCTTGCTGGAAAGATACGATCTGAGGATTTCTAAATAACATGATGCGAGGATAACCTCGTCCCACTAGAAACTCGTAGACTTGATTGGCCGTGAAAACGACTTGTCTGTATCCTATTACCTCCCGCGAATAACTGAGAGAAGCGGACTGTCATGGTACGTGATCCAACCCATGTTCTTGTTTGATTGTTGGGTTGGTTATCGTACTATGATAGGCTGTGGACCGAAGTTATAAACAGAAGACTTATTCTGGTTGTGAAGTGCTACTTCTGTGAATGACTAAGGAACATGGTCTATCATGGAACATGATCTAACCCATGTTCTTGTTTGATTGTTGGGTTGGTTATTGTGCTGCGATAGGCTATCGACCGAAGTCACGATCAGGAGATTTTATTGTTTATACCTTTTTTTAACTTATGTGAAAGTTATAGAGTACGACACGTCCCGACTCCATGCGGCACCTTTTGTCCTTGTTTGGTTGTAAGGGTGCCATATGGGTTCGAGGATGTTGCGCTACCCTATAATAGTAGCATAAGTATTACTATTATCAATCATTCTATTTAACTGGGTTTTTAATCTTAACTCTTGTGCCCCTTTGGCGGTACTTGCTATTCGGGGTTGACCTCGCTGGTTTTGTTTGGCCAGATCCCGTAGCAGAGCCTGAGGACACGATCTTCCTCCCTGACATCCATGGTGCATACTAGGAGCATGGCAGTTCGGGGACTCGAGTGGGTTTCTTCTCCACCACTCCTGCTTATACTTTTGCGGCGTTTAGCCACCGGCATCTGTTAGCCGGATTACTTGATATTTTGTGTCAGTACATAATTGTAATTAAACAGACTGCAGCTGTGTATAATTTTGTACTCCTGACTCTCTGAGATAGCTAAATTATAAAGCTAGTCTCTCATGATCATTTTGATGAAGCGTCAGGGACGTCTTACTGCTTTATCTTTAATGTTCATTTAATTGCTGATTTGACTTGATTGATTGAGACATAGAACTCTGTAGGACCATAGGAGACTTGATTGTAGCATGTACCCCCTAGTCTCTCGACAGCCACGATCGCCGTATGACGTTACGTACCTCATATGGAGTAGCTGGCCTAGTCCGTCTCCGTATTTCGGTACTAGGGCGTGACAAGGTTTTAGTGGTGGCCCATGCAGGTCTGATTTTTAGACTTGTGGGGTATTGCGAATTATTTGGAGTCTCAATCAAAACTTGTTCCCCTTGAAATTCGGTTTTCGAATTCTCTGTCCTTGCCTTGATCTCTAACCTGACTTGCATCCTCGAAATCTTCCTCGTCCGGACTTAATAATCTTATATTCTTCTCTATAGGGGTGCTTCATTCTCAGTAGCGGGTGAGGCCCATGAGGAAGAGCAGCAAGAGGATGGCTCGACTGGGCAGCAACAGGGGAGAGAACCTTCTCCAGTGCAGGCACGAGCAGAAATGGAACCAGAGGCAGTGCAGCCGCAGGTTATTGAAACTCCTGCAGCACCAGCAGCGACGGCAGTACCAGACGCCGTAGCACTCCTGGAGATCATCCGGGGGTTTCTTGCCACTAACCAACAGCAACAGACTCGGCAGCAGGAGCAGAACGTGTTGCTGAACCAAGGGATTCAGTTAGCTCTTGAGAGGAGCGCCGGGGTTGACTCGGGAGCATCAGGAAGGTTCCGTCGCTTGAATCCGAGGTATTTTGATGGCACGGAGGATGCCATCACTGCGGATGCATGGATTCAAGACATCGAAGCCATTCTTGTGGCAGCCAAGGTTCCAGATGATGAGAAGGTTGATCAGGTCAAACTGGTACTTCAGGATCTTGCCCGCGACTGGTGGGCATCAGAAGAAGTTGGTACAAGACGCCCTGTTCGTTGGACCACCTTCAGTGACAGATTCAAGGCCAAGTATTTTGGCGTAGTAGCTCGATATGAGCTCCAGCAGAAGTTCATCAGTCTCAAGCAAGCAGGCAAGACCGTAGATGGGTATGCAGCAGAGTTCTACAGAATGTGCCGTTTCGTACCATCAATGGTGGCAACGGAGCCAGAGAAAGCTATGAGGTTCCAGCAGGGACTTCATTTGGAACTACTACAGCTTGTGGAGGGACACGACTACCAGACGTTTGATGCTGTCTTGACGGCAGCCCGGAGGCACGAGCTTACCCAGCAGAGGTTGGCATCGAGGACAGGAGGTCAGAAGAGATCTCATTCCCAGGTTGGAGGAGGAGCAATGCAGCGAACATCGGCACCAGCACCCGGTGTACGTATTCATGATGCAGGAGCGCCGTAGAGGACGGCTGTGTCAACTAATACAGCGCCAGTTCGGCATCAGCAGCCGAGAAACCAGCAACAACGTCAGGGAGCACCCCAGGGCTGTACATTCTGTGGGAAGGCAGGGCACACGAGGGAGGTGTGCCGGTCAGCGAATGGCTTATGCTTGAGGTGTGGTAGTTCAGACCACCGTATTTCCACTTGTCCTATGATGCAGAGGCCAGGAGGGCCAGCTCAGCAGTTTCCAGCATTGCCAGCTCCGGTGGCAACCCCGAGGGGAGGGCCAGTATTAGCAGTAAGGCCCCTAGCCCAGCGTCTACCAAGGCAGGCTCAGATGTTTCGCCGGCAGTACCAGACGCCGTAGCACTCCTGGAGATCATCCGGGGGTTTCTTGCCACTAACCAACAGCAACAGACTCGGCAGCAGGAGCAGAACGTGTTGCTGAACCAAAGGATTCAGTTATCTCTTGAGAGGAGCGCCGGGGTTGACTCGGGAGCATCAGGAAGGTTCCGTCGCTTGAACCCGAGGTATTTTGATGGCACGGAGGATGCCATCACTGCGGATGCATGGATTCAAGACATCGAAGCCATTCTTGTGGCAGCCAAGGTTCCAGATGATGAGAAGGTTGATCAGGTCAAACTGGTACTTCAGGATCTTGCCCGCGACTGGTGGGCATCAGAAGAAGTTGGTACAAGACGCCCTGTTCGTTGGACCACCTTCAGTGACAGATTCAAGGCCAAGTATTTTGGCGTAGTAGCTCGATATGAGCTCCAGCAGAAGTTCATCAGTCTCAAGCAAGCAGGCAAGACCGTAGATGGGTATGCAGCAGAGTTCTGCAGATTGTGCCGTTTCGCACCATCAATGGTGGCAACGGAGCCAGAGAAAGCTATGAGGTTCCAACAGGGACTTCATTTGGAACTACTACAGCTTGTGGAGGGACACGACTACCAGACGTTTGACGCTGTCTTGACGGCAGCCCGGAGGCACGAGCTTACCCAGCAGAGGTTGGCATCGAGGACAGGAGGTCAGAAGAGATCTCATTCCCAGGTTGGAGGAGGAGCAATGCAGTGAACATCGGCACCAGCACCCGGTGTACATATTCATGATGCAGGAGCGCCGCGGAGGACGGCCGTGTCAACTAATACAGCGCCAGTTCGGCATCAGCAGCCGAGAAACCAGCAACAGCGTCAGAGAGCACCCCAGGGCTGTACATTCTGTGGGAAGGCAGGGCACACGAGGGAGGTGTGCCGGTCAGCGAATGGCTTATGCTTGAGGTGTGGTAGTTCAGACCATCGTATTTCCACTTGTCCTATGATGCAGAGGCCAGGAGGGCCAGCTCAGCAGTTTCTAGCATTGCCAGCTCCGGTGGCAACCCCGAGGGGAGGGCCAGTATTAGCAGTAAGGCCCCTAGCCCAGCGTCTACCAACGCAGGCTCAGATGTTTCGCCAGGCACAGGAAGCCGAAGGCCCTCAGAGGCAGCAACAGCATGGTCGAGGAAGGCCGCAACAAGGGGCTCCGCGGGGCCAGGCTCTCACCTTGACCTTGGAAGAGGCTCTAGCGTCTAGTGGTGGCAGGTAAAATTCTCGTCACCTCATTTCCCGCTGTAGCATTATTTGATTCAGGCGCTACTCATTCATTCATCTCTGCACAATATGCTACACGGATTGGATTAGAGTTTGAGGCATTGCCGGAGAGGATGGATATACTCACCGGCAATGGGCTCGTAGAAGTTAGCAGAGTGTGCTTTTCATATCCGGTAGAGGTGTGTGGGCATTTATTGCCCGCGTCATTGATTGAATTCCCTATGGGGAATTTTGATGTTGTTCTTGGCATGGACTGGTTGAGAGACAGTCATGCGACAATTGATTGTAGAGGAGGTAGGGTCATATTCAGCGTTCCTGGGATGGAGCAGTTCATCTTTACTCGAACCTTGAAGAATCAGGCCGGAGGCGTCATCTCAGCAGCAGTGTCAGAGCCAGGACAGATTCCGAGAGTGGTCGAAGATTTTCTCGACGTCTTCCCTGATGAGCTCCCAGGGATACCCCCAGTCAGAGAGGTAGAATTTAGCATTGAGTTGAACCCTGGAACGAGGCCTATTGCAGACAGAGTTTACAGAATGTCGCCGTCAGAACAGGATAAGTTGTATCAACATGAAGAAGAGTTGAAGTCTAAGGGATTCATCCGAGACAGTAAATTGCCCTGGGCCGCGCCAGTAATTCTAGTTCCCAAGAAGGATGGGTCGACGAGGATGTGCATCGACTACCGTAAGCTGAATGCAGTAACAGTGAAGAATAAGTACCCACTACCAAGGATTGATGACCTGTTTGACCAGTTGAGCAAGGCCAGCGTCTTTTCCAAGATCGATCTTCGGTCAGGATACTATCAAGTAAGGGTCCGGGAGCAAGACATACCGAAGACAACATTCAGATCTAGATACGGGCATTATGAGTTTTTAGTAATGTCCTTTGGACTAACCAACGCCCCCGCAGTATTCATGGATTTAATGAACCGTATCTTTCTGCCGTATTTGGATAAATTTGTGGTGGTGTTCATAGATGACATTCTTGTCTATTCCAGCAGTGAAGAGGAGCATGAGAAACATCTTAGGACTGTCTTACAGACATTGAGGGAGCATCAACTTTATGCGAAGCTCGACAAGTGTGAATTCTGGTTAGATCACATTTCGTTCCTGGGGCATGTAATTTCTGGGCCAGGAGTGTCAGTGGATCCGAAGAAGATTGAGGCCGTAGAGCATTGGCCAGTCCCGAGAATGGTTGCAGAAGTGCGAAGTTTCTTAGGGTTAGCTGGTTACTACAGAAGGTTCGTGGCGGACTTTGCCAAGATCTCTGTGCCCTTAACGCATTTGACGCACAAGGACGTAGAGTTTGTTTGGTCAGCTAGCTGTCAGGCATCATTTGAAGAATTGAAGAAGAGGTTGATCTCAGCCCCGATCTTGACGCTTCCGGTAGGAGCGGGAGGCTTTACAATATATTGTGACGCATCTGGGAAGGGTCTTGGATGTGTATTAATGCAGCACGGAAAGGTAATAGCATATGTGTCTCGGCAGCTTCGAGACCATGAGAAGAATTACCCGACTCACGATTTGGAGTTAGCAGCTGTGGTATTTTCACTCAAGTTGTGGAGGCATTATTTATATGGGGATCGGGTAGAGATCTATACTGATCATAAGAGTTTGAAATATGTGTTCACGCAGCGAGATTTGAATATGAGACAAAGAAGATAGTTAGAACTACTGAAGGATTTTGACTTAGATCTTCAGTATCATCCAGGCAAGGCGAATATAGTTGCAGATGCACTGAGTAGGAGAGACGGTGCCTTTATCCTGACCTCGCAGAAGCATATTTTAGAAGACCTTCAGAGTATGGGAATCGAAGTAGTTTTGCCAAGGGATATAGGAAGAATGACCAGTATGCAGATTCAGTCAACCTTAGTAGAGAGGATAAGGGCAGCACAAGCAGGAGATCCACAGATTCAGAAGTTGCGATCGGAGTGTGAATCAGGCCGTAGGAAGGAGTTAGTGATTCGAGAGGATGGTACGCTCAGGTTTGGAAACAGACTCTGTGTACCGAGTGGAGACCTTCGGCAAGAAGTTATGTCCGAAGCTCATAGTTCTATTTACTCCATTCATCCAGGAGGAACGAAGATGTATCGAGATATCAGGCAGTTCTTTTGGTGGAATGGCATGAAAAGAGAGATAGCGAGATTTGTATCCAAGTATCTGGTATGTCAGCAGGTGAAAGTCGAGCAGCAGAGACCAGCAGGGTTGCTACAGCCGCTTCCTATCCCAGAATGGAAATGGGAGCACATCACGATGGACTTTGTGACCGGTTTACCTAGATCCCCGGCTGGCAAGAATGCAGTCTGGGTAATAGTAGATCGACTCACGAAGGTCGCTCATTTCCTTTCCTTCCGAGTTGGACAGACTACTGAGCAGTTAGCAGAAATGTACATGAAGCAGATAGTAAGGCAACACGGTGTTCCAGTTAGTATAGTATCAGATCGGGATACGCGGTTTACTTCCCATTTTTGGCGGAGCTTACACCAAAGTTTGGGAACCAAGTTAAGATTCAGTACTGCTTATCATCCACAAACTGACGGGCAATCAGAAAGAACCATTCAGACGTTAGAAGATATGCTACGGGCGTGTACCTTTGATTTTGGCGGATCTTGGGAGGATAACCTTCATCTAGTGGAGTTCTCCTATAACAACAGCTATCAGGCTAGCATTCAGATGGCTCCGTTCGAAGCATTGTACGGAAGAAAGTACAGGTCCCCTTTGGCATGGGACGATGTCGGAGAACGAAAGTTGTTGGGGCCAGAGATGATCACGCAGACTGTGGAGATAGTTAAGTTGGTCAGAGAACGCCTTCGAGTTGCACAGGACCGACATCGTCATTGGGCAGATCAGCATCGTAGGCCTCTAGAGTTCAGAGCTGGCGATCAAGTGTTTCTGCGGATTTCACCTACTCGGGGTATCATCAGATTTGGAACCCGAGGAAAGCTTAGTCCAAGATACGTTGGTCCTTTTAAGATTCTCGTTCGGGTAGGCGATGTGGCTTATCGACTTGTCCTTCCGCCTTCGTTAACTGGCATACATGATGTGTTTCATGTGTCCCAGTTACGTGGGTATGTCCCGGATCCGAGTCATGTCCTCGATCATTCTGAGTTAGTCGTTGGTACCGACCTAACCTACGAGGAACAACCCGTATCTATTTTAGACCGGCGAGAGAAGGTACTCAAGAATCGGACGATAAGCCTTGTCCGTGTTTCTTGGAACCATCACTCTCCGGGAGAGTCAACCTGGGAGCGCGAGGATGAGATCAGATCTCGGTATCCGCATTTGTTTGACTGATAAGGTATATTTTTGCCCCTTATTGACACGGTTCCATGCTTATCTGCACCTGCTTGTTTTGCACTTTGTGATGTATGATAATAACTGCTATGATAGTTAACTTATATATGATTGAGCCTTGCTTGCCCTGATTTCACTATCCTGTCTTGGCTGGAATTTCGAGGACGGAATTTTTCTAAGAAGGGTAGAGATGTCACTCCCCGATCCTGGAATACGTATTTTAATACGTAAACCGATAAACCGTATTTACCTTGTATTTATACTGTATTTATTATGCTGTATTTCTTCATGCATTTCCCAAAATATTCGACAAAATATTATTTCCTAATTTATTTTCTGCATTTGGGCCTACAGTTTTGGCTCATTTGGGTAACCAATTCTTGGTTCACCAATGGTTCATCATGAACCCTTTGGTTCATCATGAACCCATGGGTCCAAGATCTATATATATAACTCATCTCATTCTCTCTCCTCTCATTTACTTCCTCTCATTTATTTCCTCCACCAACCAAATATTTCCTCCACCAACCAAATATTTCTTCCATCAACCAAGGCAAGTACCAACTTGCTCAAGAGATGGATCCATAATTTTGTCAATGATTTCTTACAAAACTATTTGCCAAAACATGTTCTTCTCCTCAACCTATACTAATTTAGAACTTGGAAGTTTCTATTTTGAAGCTTTGATTTTTATAGATCTAGGTTTACTTTATTTTCGGATTTCTTGGGTTTTGATCTACTTAATCTTGTTATTTCCTAGTTTTGATGGTTCCATGTTGTAGAGGATCTCGTTCTACCCTATTTTGACCTAAGGAAGTTCCGATTTGGGCTCCGGATGAAGGTTTTGTGTAGTTTGGAAGCCATGGTTGCTTGGCTCCTCTTCTCGGACAAGTGGAGAAGAAGAGCAGTACTTGACCGCATGAATCCTCATGCGGCAAGTCTCTGGCCGCATGGCCTTTCCAGCCGCATGAGACTCGTTCGAGCTCAGCCGCATGGAAGGTTCTTCCTAGCCGCATAAGACTTGCTTGAGTACTTGACCGCATGAATCTTCATGCGGCAAGTAATTGAGCCGCATGAGCCCCTGTTACCTTAAGTTGCATGAATCTTCATGCGGCTAGCTTTTTAGCCGCATGAGTCTTTTGCACCCAGCCGCATATGCGCTACTGTTTTTGGGCCGCATAAAGCTCATCCATCATCCAGCCGCATATGTATCGCCCATACTCAGCCGCATAGGAATTCGTCTGATCATAGCCGCATACGCTGTTGAACCCCGGCCGCCTGGCGATTGCTCCCTTCGCAGCCGCATAAGCCGACCCTCCTTCGTCCGCATGAACCCGCCTTTCCAGCCGCATGCGCCTTGGGCTCCTTGAGCCGCATGAGCGTGCAGTCCCAGCTGCATGAACCTGTAATGACCCAGCCGCATGGACTCACTCCCTTTGAGCCGCATGGACTTTTGTGCCCTATCTTGTTACCTTATTATTATTATTATTATTATTATATATATATATATATATATATATATATATATATATATATATATATATATATATATATATATATATATATATATATATATATATATATATATATATTATATGCCCATTTTATATCCTTACGCCTTTTGTCCCGAGCATGATATGAGCACTAATGTGACCCCGGAGAACAAAGTGTTCCTTCCTGATACATGTACCTGAATGTCCCAGTTCTTGTTCATGCTCGACAAATGACTCGTAACTCCACGTGGCGTATTTGCAATGATGCATTACACTAAGGAGGGTAGAACATGTTGACATACTGATTAACATGGATCCTCTTTGGGGTACTCGTACTAAAGTACAACTTTAGGAGGATAATCATGCAGGCCACAGTATGAAAGTCCAAGATTTCACCTAGGGTTAAATTAGGTAACTAAATATACTAGATGCATGGGGAGGGCAAAATCCCGAGATCGTGTTACACCAGCCGCCTTGAGATACTGTCTTGACGCGCCGGCTGGTCTCCACGGATATTGTGTCATCTACAACGAGTGGATGACTGTATCCGATTAATTCCTGCTATATATTATATATTTTAGCAAGGTGGCCTTGCGAGGGACCTGTGCTCAATCATACCTGTCTACGCGAACCCCTGGGTTGGCTAGCCTTGCTGGAAAGATACGATCTGAGGATTTCTAAATAACATGATGCGAGGATAACCTCGTCCCACTAGAAACTCGTAGACTTGATTGGCCGTGAAAACGACTTGCCTGTATCCTATTACCTCCCGCGAATAACTGAGGGAAGCGGACTGTCATGGTACGTGATCCAACCCATGTTCTTGTTTGATTGTTGGATTGGTTATCGTACTATGATAGGCTGTGGACCGAAGTTATGAACGGAAGACTTATTCTGGTTGTAAAGTGCTACTTCTGTGAATGACTAAGGAACATGGTCTATCATGGAACATGATCCAACCCATGTTCTTGTTTGATTGTTGGGTTGGTTATTGTACTGCGATAGGCTATCGACCGAAGTCACGATCAGGAGATTTTATTGTGTATACCTTTTTTTAACTTATGTGAAAGTTATAGAGTACGATACGTCCCGACTCCATGCGGCACCTTTTGTCCTTGTTTGGTTGTAAGGGTGCCATATGGGTTCGAGGATGTTGCGCTACCCTATAATAGTAGCATAAGTATTACTATTATCAATCATTCTATTTAACTGGGTTTTTAATCTTAACTCTTGTGCCCCTTTGGCGGTACTTGCTATTCGGGGCTGACCCCGCTGGTTTTGTTTGGCCAGATCCCGTAGCAGAGCCTGAGGACACGATCTTCCTCCCTGACATCCATGGTGCATACTAGAAGCATGGCAGTTCGGGGACTCGAGTGGGTTTCTTCTCCACCACTCCTGCTTATACTTTTGCGGCGTTTAGCCACCGGCATCTGTTAGCCGGATTACTTGATATTTTGTGTCAGTACATAATTGTAATTAAACAGACTGCAGCTGTGTATAATTTTGTACTCCTGACTCTCTGAGATAGCTAAATTATAAAGCTAGTCTCTCATGATCATTTTGATGAAGCGTCAGGGACGCCTTACTGCTTTATCTTTAATGTTCATTTAATTGCTGATTTGACTTGATTGATTGAGACATAGAACTCTGTGGGACCATAGGCGACTTGATTGTAGCATGTACCCCCTAGTCTCTCGACAGCCACGATCGCCGTATGACGTTACGTACCTCATATGGAGTAGCTGGCCTAGTCCGTCTCCGTATTTCGGTACTGGGGCGTGACAGTTGTATATATAACCAATTTGTCTCAGTTTTGAACCCCAGTAGCAGCCCTTTATCGGCACACACACAACCTCTTCTTCACAAGCTTAAGTATATGTGTATGTGTTTATGTATGTATATATATATATTATTTTTTTTTTATGTATGTATATATATATATGTGTGTATATATATGTAGATGCATTACCTAGAATGAATGAATGAATATATATTTATATATATATATATATATATATATATATATATTGAATGAATGAATGAATATATATATATATATATATATATATATATATATATATATATATATATATATATATATATATATATATATATATATATATATGTATATATATATATATATTGAAAAACCCCCTCAATTTATTAAAGATGGCACGAAGACCGCAGAAAACCGTATACAAGGCGCAAAATGCCGAGGCCTATACAGGTATACCACAAAAAGAAGGAGGGAAAAGGGCGAAGCTATCGCCCGGGGCTACCAGGGTAGCACCGACCAAAATGCCCTCGGGCTGTGGGAACACTGGGTGCTCCGCTTACGGCATTGTCGGGCAATTTCCTGAAGGAGCTGGTTCGCCGAGTATTGGATATATATATATATATATATATATATATATATATATATATATATATATATATATATATATATATATATATATATAATTGTTTGCTTGTGAATGTGACCTGGGGAGTATTGAGTCAGTTTAGGATTGACCCAATGAGCCTAAAATGGCCGAGTTTACCGACAAGTTGACCAAGTTGACAAAAGTCAACTTTGGGTCAAACTTGATCCAAATCGACTCAAACGAACTTAGAACGACTTGAAAACTTGTGCTTGACCTAAAAATTAGTAAACGGACTAGTTGACTTATAATTGACCAGGTTTGACTAGAGTTGACCAGGTTTGACCAATGGTCGACTTTGACCTAGAAGGACATAGAATCATGTAGAATTGTATTGTAGGCATTTCTTATGATATTTTATACCTTATTGTGACTTTTGGTTGTTTTAAATCGGATTACATCACTCCAGTTCAGTTACACTTCCTCATCAGCAGCTTGGATTGCCAGACGAGTACATTCTCTGACCGTTTCATTCTTGCTTGGACATATTTACTTGTTATAAACTAGTTTACTTGTTGCTGTCATGATGTTATCATGGATTAGTACTATATGGATCTCTTCATGTGATGTTATCCCCTCGGATACATCGGGTATATTATGCTTATGTACTTTATCATGTGCATCGTCTACTCTTTGTATTCGTATTTATTCATGTATACTCATGTGAGATTCATGTACACTCATGATCATGTGAGCCTTCATATATAACCCAGTGTTCATGTGGATTAGCTATCCATGTGACACACTACTTTCATGTGCAATAACATAACCTGGACAGATCCTTGTGTACTGATTGGGGCAGGGGGAGTATTTATTTGGTTATGTGATCTACACCATTTTCATGTACAACTCCAAACTAGATTTAAGTCATGTATAACCTAAGCCTGTTTACATAACCAAACATGTGCTCTAAATTACGTAGTTAGTTCAGTTTTCTTATCTATATCATGTATATCTATTTCCACTATATCATGTTCTTTTTACAGTCTCTCTACTATTTCTTTACAGCAATTCATGTATATTATTCTATAGCTTGTTTCATATTTCCTTTTATGTTATGATCTGTGTGAGAGATATGTATTTGTTCATGTCCTGATTGGACCCGTTGAAAATATTACAGATGATGAGGATTGCTGCGATACTTACTATGGAGTAGGCCTAGTTGACACAGGTGACCTGGACCCTCAGCAGGATCCAGTAGTCGCTGAGGACTTGCCATTAGCTTAGTCTAGACTTTCTTATTATCTAGTTCTTGAGACATTTGTGATTGTATTGAGATATTATTTAAGAAGTTTTGTACTGAGACTTATTATTTATATTTGTGACTCTTTCTCTCTTTTTGTTGAGATTATCTTATCATCGTTTCCATCTTAGTTTGTGATTGAGATTACTTATTATGTTGTTCTCCATTTGGAGCATATTCTAGATTATGTTAGATGTTGGACCTAGGACAGCGTTCTACCGTCGACACTGCGGCGTAGGCTGGATGTAACCACTTCTCGTACCCTTGTACTGGGTGCGGGTCGTGACAGAAAATAAACTTAGAATTTTGCTTGAACCTCACACCGCACTCCACGCTCGTGCCAAGGCACTACAGTAGATTTCCTTATGCTCAATACATGATAAAATGCTTGTCACTTAGATCGTACCACAATTTGAGGTACGAAACAATTGATGGTCCAATGAGTTGAGGCAGAAAGACTATCAAAATAGTCGTTCCGAGCAAAGTAATAGAAACATCGAAAGTCTTCAGGACCGTTGGTAGCCAAGACAATTTTCGTACCGGGAGCTGTAAAATGATAACAAATGAATGCATGAACAAATAAAAGAAAGAACAAATGAATGAATGAACGAATGAAAGACAAAAAATTGGACGATTAGAAGCTGGGTGTACCAGGGATCGTGTCGAGAATAAGTGAATGAAAGAAAGAAAGAAAGAAAAGAAGAAAAGATGATTAGCGACAGGTATGACGGGAACATGCAACGGGGCTCGCTACCCGCACTGTATGGATGCCACCTTCAACTTAGTCGGTAATCCATTATGGCTCAGAGAGCCGATAAGTTAAAAATAAAAAGAGAATACGAAATGGTCGTAGCAACTCGTGCACGAGGTGTGTCGATAAAGGATTTCTCGGGCGATTAGAAGCTGGGTGACCAGGGATCGTACCGGCCTAGGAGGAATCACGACTTACGGGCGACTTGTGTGCGGGCTCGGTCACTCAAGCGATGTAAGGCCGGTATGCATAGCCTATCAGGGTGTACCAGCCATCACCGTCTGATAGATACTACGAATACCCCGTTCAGGTAGGCCAAATGGCTTGTATTGCCAGCGACCGATACATATAGATTAAATGGGCTCACTGGTGGCAATCCACGTACGAGTCCTTACATTGAAACAAGTAATCTGAGTAAGATGAACAACTGAGTAACTGAGTGAAACTTGAGTATAACACATAAAAAGAACTTGAGTACGGTAAGTATGGTAAGTTTGTGCATGTTATTTCTATGCGAAACTTGATATCTGTAACACGAGATATGTTTTACAATATATGCCATGAAACTGATCCTAAGGCAAGATTAGAAAGACAACAACTGATAGATGGTGCACGAAAGTAAAATGAACGTGTTTGGTAATAATAGCGAGCGGGCGAGCTAGCCTCCCTACCAGTGCATGCAATGTACTGATAACCACCCAGATTGCTTGCAGGATGTGGGAGAACCTCGTCAGGTGCGGAGTCTTCCCTCGAACGTGCTAAGGCGCGGAGCTAACTATGGAGCCTTGGAGCATTGCAAGGAGCTGAAGCACCATATACAGGACATAATGTATCGAAATATTGCCAAGTATCATTTTATGTTGTAAGTCGCTTGGTACGCCTTTTATGTTTCAGGAGAGAGAGAGCCTGAGAGAATTATAATCTCAGCCTAGCGCCGCTTGTAATTTTTTTTTGAATATCAATAAATAGGTTGAATTTGTTTAAACTTGTGTTCATTTACTTTTTTGCTGCAAATGGGGACACTATGTGCGACTGTGGCTTAGCTTCAATCGACCGTTTCTGGACTTGGCCTTGCACGAGCGCAACCTAGGCTCGTGCGGCATCACGTCCAAGCGAGAACGACCGCTCCTCTGAGAGCGGGACGTGACAGATTGGTATCAGAGAACGGCTTTACGTCCTTGGACTTCATATCGATTCTCTCTATTTTGAAATATCGTTCATGAAAGAAGTGCACGCTCTCTCTCGTTGTTCCGTGGGTTGTTCCATACAATAAGTCTAATTTTTCAGAAGCTCATGCAAGTGTTTAGTTGAACATAATCGATATGCGAAGGCCTTTGTGCCAAACTTTGTCAGACTTGAGTTGAAAAGAACCCATGCTAAAGTTAGCAATTGGTGCGCGTGCTCGAATAACTTTACACTGACACTAGCGAATGAGTGTGCGCGACCCGAGTATAGTATGAACGAGATGGCTATGCACATAGCCTTTTGGCTAAGTTGTGCTGCGTATCGCGCACCTAGACCTTCTGGTGTCACGACCTGCACCTAGTGTTGGGACACGAAAAGTGGGTACGACCAGCCTATGCCGCAGTGTTGGCGGTAGAACGCTATCCTAGGTCAGATACATCTAACACAGTATAAATGTACCTGTACAAGATATACTCTCCAATCGGAGGACAGTACAGAAGGTACAACTCAATCACAATTCTAAGGTAGAAATAGCACAAATAGATAGATATAAAATCTCAAAAGAGAACATACTAACAGAAAAAAATAAGTCTAAGTGTCTAAACGACACAATATCTCAACATCCAAAATAAATACAACTCAGATGTCAAATACAAATAGCATACTGAAATAAGATGAAGCCTAGCAATCTAGTCTAGACTATAGGGATGATCTCCTCAGCTAGAGCTGGATCCTCCAGTGGGTCCAACTCACAGGTGTCATCTAGGCTTGCTCCATAATAAGTAGGACAGAACTCCTTGGTGTCATCTGTAATATTTTCAACAGGTCCAGTCAGGACAGGAATGAGCACAAATCTCTCAAACAGTTCATATCATGACAGAAAATATAAAACAAGCAATAGAGCAAGATACATGAAATGCTGTATGAAAAGTACATGAAAATAAGAGAGAGATCTGAAAACAGGAGACAGTTTATATGGAAAGTAAGACTGTAAGTGAATATATATATATATAAGTGATTTAGAGCACAAGATGGTTATGTAATCGGGATAGGTTGCACATGATTATTCGAAGGTAACTCCATTATATGTGAAGGTATAACAGGCATGTACATGATTACACTACTTGGATTTAACCACATAACCACTTCTACTCCCCCTACCCCAATCAATACATAAAGATCAATTCAAGTTACGTTATTGTACATGATTATGCTACTTTATACAAGAAGCTCATGTGAACATGCGTGCACATGAGTGGACAAGAAGGCACATGAGAACATGTGTATACATGAACAGATACGAATCTAAGGAGTACATGATGCACATGATAAAGTACATGAACGTCAAATACCCGATGCACCTGCTTGGGGATAACATCTCATGAAAAGATCCTTATAGTACTGATCCGTGATAACATTGTGACAGCATCAAGCAAAATAATCTAGAGCAAGAATATAAGTCCTAGCAAGTATGAAACGGTCAGAGAATGTACTCGCCTGATATCCTGAATGTCCGATGAGAATAGATGTCCAAATCGGAGTAACTGAGTGCTATTTAGAACAACATAGGTCACAATGTGTCCACAATCTTAATAATGAAGTTTACAATGCATTCTATATGATTCTAGGTCATTCTAGGCCAAAGTCAACTCTTGGTCAACTCTGGTCTACAATCTAGTCAAACTAGGGCAACTATAGTCAAACTAGTCTAGGTTTAGCCAAACACAAGTCTATGAGTCCACTAGGCCTATCTAGCCAATTTCTAAGGTTAACTAGCCTAAACAAGTCTCTATGAATAGATAACCACAATAAATACTAGCTAGCTAGTATATAGACAAGGCCTATATAGGAAGCCTACCTATACTAGTATATACACTAAGCCTATATGAAACAAGCCATATTCAAATACTAACTAGCATACAAACATAACATATATACATATGTTCATTCACATCAATCATATATATACATACACACACACACACACACACACACACACACACACACACACATATATATATATATATATATATATATATATATATATATATATATATATATATATATATATATATATATACATTCACATCAATCATATATACACACACACACACACACACACACACACACACACACACACACACACATATATATATATATATATATATATATATATATATATATATATATATATATATATATATATATATATATAAAGGGAAGAAAAGGGAATGCAAGTATATGAATGTGTGTGTGTGTGTATGTGTGCAATGTGAGTGAGGGGGTGCTGCTGTGGCAAGGGGGCTGACCCCAAACTGAGAATGAGACTCAGGAAAGGGGAAAGGACCTGAGATTACATGACAGTTCAAGTAATAAAAACCTGGGAATCATGAGTTCACAGTTCACAAGTGAGTTAAAGGTAATTCAATCTCAAAACCAAAACCAAAGGTAAACATCTGATAATACATCTCGGTTCCAACAGGATTTCAAATCTTAGGAACATAAATGATACAAAATCCCAACTCATCAAAACCCCTAAACCTTAGATACACTATGCTCATGAAAAATATCAATTCGAAAGCTAATTAATGCAACCAAAACTCGAAATAAATTAGTGAAACAAGTGTCCAGTGTTAGGGACAAACCCCATGTGTCCAAGAAAGTCCCCACGTGTCCCTGGACTGGTCACAAAGTGTCCAAACACCAAATAGCAATGTATCAGTAAAATACTCAAAAGACAGTGTCGTACGGCCATGTCGAGCTCGATAGGGCTCGACACGCGACATGAGGAGCCTTGTGCTTGTGCACATGGCTAGGGAGGGTCTGGGGCTAGGTCCTAGGGTACTTGCACGGACTCCAAGACCTGTCATGTCCAAATGGCAAAGCCATATCAGAGCCACTGATCGACTGTGCACGGTGTGTACAAAATACGTGTGGCCTCGATTGCATGTCCGATACGACACCAATCGACCTGAGAGTTGGGGGACACGATTTTAGTCGTGTCCCCGACCTCTGTGCCAATTAAACTCTCATGGAGAATGATGCCTCCATGCGACGCGAACCAAAGGTATCGTCTGGTTTCTCAGTACCTTCTCTCATCGATCCAGAATCTCCACAGGCTGTTCTGGATAACTAAGAGTAGGTCCCACCTCGATCTCGGAATGATCGAGTACGTGGCTGGGGTCTGCCACGTATCGTCTCAACTGCGACACGTAAAATACGTTGTGGACTCCCTCTAATGCAGGTGACAAGTCTAGCATGTATGACACGTCACCGACTCTCCCGTTGATAACGAAAGGTCCGATGAAGCATGGGCTAAGCTTCCCACCTCCACCAAAGCTAGCGTATAGTACCACGTGCCGGAGATATTCTCAAGAAAACCAGACCTCCAACCTATAACAAACAAGGTCTTAATTTACTATAACAATCAATCATGATCAAACAAAATCAAACCAATCCTATTTCTAATCCTATCTCTAAGCTGTACCTCAAACTCCAAAGGTCTGCGGTGGCTATCGGCCTAATACCGATGTCTGTCCTACGCCATACGAAGTCGATCCTTGATGAGCTTCACCTTCTCGGCTACGTCCACAACCATCTCAGGTCCCAATAAAGCTTGCTCTCCAACGTCATCCCAAGACAAGGGAGTACGACATCTGCGCTCGTACAACGCCTCGAATGGTGACATCTCAATGCTGGCCTAGAAACTGTTATTATATACAAACTCCACCAAGTGTAAATGATCCTCCTCGGAACCTCCAAAGTCCATGACACAAGTCCGTGGCATGTCTTCGAGTGCTAAATAGTCCTCTCTGACTGTCCGTCCGTCTGAGGGTGGTATGCATTACTAAACTTGAGCTGAGTGCCCAAACTAATATGAAGACTCTGCTAGAAATGAGAAGTAAAGCGACTATCCCGATCCAAGATAATGCTCACCGGAACTCCATGAAGTCTGACAATCTGACGCTCGTATATCTCTGCTAGTTTTTCCGTAGACAAACCCACTTTGAATGGCAAGAAGTGGGCTGATTTGGTCAACCTGTCTACGATGACCCAAATCGCTTCTACACGGCAATCCTGAAACAAAGTCCATCGTAATTTGCTCCTACTTCCACTTCGGAATAGGCAATGGCTGTAACAGTCCTCCTGGCCTCTGTCTCTCTGCCTTTACCTGCTGACAGACTAAACATATGGCTACGAAGCGTTCTACCTCCCGCTTCATCCCATACCACTAGACATGCTCCTTTAGATATCTATACATCTTGTTGGCACCTGGATGCATAGAGTACTGAGAACGATGGGCCTCCTGCATAACCTGCTCTCGAAGGTCTCCACGGGGCACACACAGTCTGGAATCGTGCCTCAATATGCCATTCTCTGCAATAATAACTCATCAACTAGTCGTGCTCGAACCTGCTCTCGGATATACCACAGAGCAACATCGTCGAACAGAGTCGACTTGATCCTCTCCATCAAGTTCGACTGAATCTGCAGACCCTACATCTGTATCTCAACTTCCGGCACTATCATCTCGATCTCCAGGCTCTTCTGATCTGCTAACAAGTGACGATCTGTCGTCAAACACATGGCTATCGAATATCTGCTCAAAGCGTCGGCAACTACATTGGCCTTCCCTGGATGATACTGCAATGAAATGTCAAATTCATTCATCAACTCCAACCATCTTCGCTGCCTCATGTTGAGCTCTTTTTGTGTAAACACATACTTCAAGCTCTTATGGTCTGTGAAGACATCCACTTGCTCTCCGTATAAATAGTGTTTCCACAGCTTCAGAGCAAAGATAAATGCTGCTAACTCCAAGTTGTGGGTAGGGTAGTTCTTCTCATGCGGACGTAACTATTTGGAAGCATAGGCAATTACCTTCCTATGCTGCTGTAAGACACAACCCAAACCCTTCCGTGAGGCGTCACTGTAGATAGTAAATCCGCCTGATCCTGATGGCAATATCAGAATCAGAGCTGTCATCAACTGCTTCTTCAACTCATCAAAAGCGACCTGACACTTCTCTGACCAGATAAACTCTGCGTCCTTCCGGGTCAGCTTAGTCAATGGCTCTACAACCCGGGAGAAATCTTGAACGAACCTCCTATAGTAGCCTGCCAATCCCAAGAAGCTCCTGATCTCTGTAACTGAACTCGGTGTTGTCCACGCCTCAACTGCCATGATCTTCTTCGGGTCAACTGAGATCCCATCCTCAGTCACCACATGACCCAGGAAATCAACTCCATCCAGGAAGAACTCACACTTCGAGAGCTTGCCATAAAGCTCCTTCTTCCTAAGAGTCTCTAGAACCACTCTCAAGTGCTCCTCATGCTCCTCTGTGGTCTTCGAGTATACCAAGATATCATCGATGAACACCACCACAAACTTGTCCAAGTACTGGTGGAACACCTTGTTCATCAGGTTCATGAACACCGCCGGGGCGTTAGTCAACCCAAACGACATCACCATAAACTCAAACTGGCCATACTGCATCCTGAATGTTGTATTCGGGATATCCTCCTTCTCTACCTTCACCTGATGGTAGCCTGACCTCTGATCAATTTTAGAAAATACTCTCGCTCCACTCAACTGATCGAAGAGATCATCGATCCTTGGCAGCGGGTACTTTTTCTTGATCGTAAGGTTGTTGAGTGCCCTGTAGTCCATACACATCCGTACCGACCCATCCTTCTTCGGTACAAAAAGCACCGGTACACCCCATGGTGAAGAACTCAATCGGATGAAGCCCTTGTCCTGCAACTCATCCACCTGTTTTTTCAACTCTACCAACTCGCTGTTGTTCACCCTATAGACGTGCTGAGATATCGGATCTGTGCCGGGCACTAAGTCTATAGAGAACTCAATGTCTCTGTCAGGTGGTAGTCCTGGCAAGTCCTCCGGAAAGACATCCATGAACTCTGCTATCATGGATGTGGCACCGCCTGCTCCTCCACTGGAACTCCACAGAAAACTCTGCTGCTCTACTCCGCATGCCGTTTGGCCAACTCGAACTCTGGCTCTCTAGGCACTCTGAAGAGAACTCTGCCTTCGCGACAATCTATGCTAGCATGATGTCTGCTCAACCAATCCATACCGAGTATGATATCGAAGTTCGGTAATGGCATTACGAGCAAACTCACATCTAACTCTCGGTCTCCCAAAACTAATCTCCGATCCTTGCAAATATCACTGAAGAGGATTATACCACGCCAGTCGTGATCTTGTAAGTCCTAGGCAACGATTCAGAAGAAAGATGGTGTCTAATAGCAAATGATACAGACACAAAACAAAGAAGGACAAATGATATAATCATAGGAGGACAGTTTATTTCAAAGAAAAGCAATTAACAGCAAGAATTTAGATGGCAGGAATTAGATAAGAATTTTTCCTAAATGTGATTGAGAACCCTAAAACTATATCCTATATCCTACTGCAGGCTGTAGTGATACTCTAGTTCGAGTACCACTACGAAATTGCACTAGTTGCGACTCTCGACCGGCATGGGCCACCACTAAAAACGTGTCACGACCCGTACCCAGTGTAGGGGCACGAGAAGTAGGTACGTCCAGCCTACGTCACAATGTCGGCGATAGAACGCTGTCCTAGGTCATATACATCTAACACAATATAAATGTACCTATACAAGATATACTCTCCAATCGGTGGATAATACGGAAGGTACAACTTAATCACAATTCTAAGGTAGAAATAGCACAAATAATTAGATATAAAATCTCAAAAGAGAACATACAAATAGAAGTAAATAAGTCTAAGTGTCTAAACGACACAATATCTCAACATCCAAAAATAAATACAACTCAGATGTCAAATACAAATAGCATACTGAAATAAGATGAAGCCTAGCTATCTAGTCTAGACTATAGGGATGATCTCCTCAGCTAGAGCTGGATCCTCCAGTGGGTCCAACTCCCAGGTGTCATCTAGGCCTGCTCCATAATAAGTAGGGCAGAACTCCCCGGTGTCATCTGTAATATTTTCAACAGGTCCTGTCAGGACAGGAACGAGCACATATCTCTCTAACAGTTCATATCATGACAGAAAATTTAAAACAAGCAATAGAGTAAGATACGTGAAACGTTGTATGAAAAGTACATGAAAGTAAGAGAGAGATCTGAAAATATGAGACAGTTTATATGGAAAGTAAGACTGTAAGTATATATATATATATATATATATATATATATATATATATATATATATATATATATATATATATATATATATATAAAAGTGATTTAGAGCACAAGATGGTTATGTAATCGGGATAGGTTGTACATGATTATTCTAAGGTAACTCCATTATACGTGAAGGTATAACAGGCATGTACATGATTACACTACTTGGATTTAACCACATAATCACTTCTACTCCCCTACCCCAATCAATACACATGGATCCATTCATGTTACGTTATTGTACATGATTACGCTACTTTATACAAGAAGCTCATGTGAACATGAGTGTACATGAGTAGACATGAAGCCACCTGAGAACTTGTGTATATATAAATAGATACGAGTCCAAGGAGTACATGATGCACATGATAAAGTACATGAACATGAAATACCCGATGCACCCACTTGGGGATAACATCTTATGAAAAGATCCATATAGTACCAATACGTGATAACATCGTGACATTATTAAGTAAAATAATCTAGAGCAAGAATATAAGTCCTAGCAAGTATGAAACGATCAGAAAAAGTACTCGTCTGATATCCTGAATGTTCGATGAGAATAGATGTCCAAATCGGAGTAACTGAGTCCTATTTAGAACAACATAGGTCACAATGTATCCGCAATGGTAATAATGAAGTTTACAATGCATTCTATATGATTCTAGGTCATTCTAGGCCAAAGTCAACTCTTGGTTAACTCTGGTCAACAATCTAGTCAAACTAGGTCCACTATAGTCAAACTAGTCTAGGTTTAGCCAAACACAAGTCTATGAGTCTACTAGGCCTATCTAGCAAATTTCTAAGGTTAACTAGACTAAACAAGTCTCTATGAATAGATAACCACAATAAATACTAGCTAGCTAGTATATAGGCAAGGCCTATATAGGAAGCCTACCTATACTAGTATATATACTAAGCCTATATAAAACAAGCCACATTCAAATATTAACTAGCACAGAAACATAACATATATACATATGTTCATTCACATCAATCATATATATATATACATACACACACACATATATATATATATATATATATATATATATATATATATATATATATATATATATATATATATATATATATATATATATATATAAAGAGGAAAGAAAAGGGAATGCAAGTATATGAATGTGTGTGTATGTACTGTGAGTGAGGGGGTACTGCTGTGGCAAGGGGGCTGACCACAAACTGAGAATGAGACTCAAGAAAGGGGAAATGACCTGAGATTACATGACAGTTCAAGTAATAAAAACCTGGGAATCATGAGTTCACAGTTTACAGTTCACAAGTGAGTTAAAGGCAATTCAATCTCAAAACCAAAACCAAAAGTAAATATCTGAGAATACATCTTAGTTCCAATAGGATTTCAAATCTTAGGAACATAAATGATACAAAATCCCAACTCATCAAAACCTCCAAACCTGACATACACTGTGCTCATAAAAAATATCAATTCGAAAGCTAATTAATGTAACCAAAACTCGAAATAAATTAGTGAAACAAGTGCCCAGTGTTAGGGACAAACCCCACGTGTCCAAGAGAGTCCCCAATGTCCCTGGACTGGATATAAAGTATCCAAACATCAAATAGCAATGTATCTGTAAAATACTCAAAAAACAGTATCGTGCGGCCATGTCGGGCTCGATAGGGCTCGACAGGTGACACGAGGAGCCTCGTGCTCGTGCACATGGCTAGGAGGGGTCTAGGGCTAGGTCCTAGGGTGCTTGTACAAATCCCAAGACGTGTCGTATCCAAATGGCAAAGCCGTATCAGAGCCACTGATCGACTGTGCACGGTGTGTGCAAAATACGTGTGGCCTCGATTGTGTGTCCGACCCGACACCAATCGACCTGAGAGTTGGGGGACACGATGTCAGTCGTGTCCCCGACCTTTGTGCCAAGTGGCACGTGTCCATGTGTCCAGAATGGAGAGAAAACTGTATCGGGTAGCAGGATAGATGTGCGAGGGCTCGTGCTGTGTCCCGTGTCCACGTTTGGATACGAAACCAAATCAAAAATCAACTCAGTGTCCACAAATATCAAATCACACATGAAGGGCTACAGGAAAGTGAAATCAGTTTTGAAAAATATAATAAAATAATTCTTTGTGGCATTTCATCAAACACTTATACTAGCACTTCGATACACATGCGATACACATACCAAATGGACTCTAAATCCTACTAAACTTGGTCTACAGGTCCATGGTGCCTAGATGCATGCATTCAAGAAGAGAAAACAAAAATTAGAATGAGTTTAGGGCCATTACCTATTGAGAGTTAGATTTTAATGAAAAAACTTAGGAATGAGGTCCTTCTCCAATTGCTATGGTCCAAAGAGCTCCCAAATCCTTGCTAGCTAGCCTCCAATGATCTCCTCTATAGCAAGGGAGTGCAATACAAAAGACTAGGCTCAATTTGGAGGAGATTTGAGGAAATATGGATGATTTGGGGAAGAACACAAACTAGGGTTAGGTTTTGATACAAAAGAGGCAAATGAGGCTAATGATGACTTATATAGGGGGAATTGAGCCTCTCTAGCTGCTTTGGCCGGCCACTAGTGTTAGGCTAGGGTTTGGCTAAGTCACAAAGGCCCAACTCCTTTTCCTATGTTGTAAAAACAAGCCCTCAAGCTAAAGGCCCAAACTAACACCTTAAATCAAATCTCCAAATGGTCTTTAAGTCATTCCTAGCTAGATTAGGATCTAATTACTAATCTAAACATGTAGCTAGGTCTCTATGTCATGGTTAGTCTCTAGGCTAAGTTGTGCTAAGGCTACACTAGCAAAATACTAAAATCACATTATACCAATTAAAATAATATTAAAATAATCAAAAATTCATATTTACTAAAATACCCTCATTCTAGAAATTGGTAGTGACAAATCTACCCTCCTTAAAAGAATTTCGTCTTCGAAATTAAAAGCGAAACTAAACTAATGAGAAGGATAGAAAATCATACCTCAAGGTCCAAAAAGATAAGGGTATCGCTCGCGCATCTCATCCTCCCTCTCCCAAGTAAACTCTCATAGAGAATGATGCCTCCATGTGACGCAAACCAAGGGTATCATCTGGTTTCTCAGTACCTTCTTTCGTCGATCCATAATCTCCACAGGCTGTTCTGGATAACTAAGAGTAGGTCCCACCTCGATCTCGGAATGATCGAGTACGTGGCTGGGGTCCGCCACGTACCGTCTCAATTACGACACATGAAATACGTTGTGGACTCTAATGCAGGTGGCAAGTCTAGCCTGTATGACACATCACCGACTCTCCCGCTGATAACGAAAGGTCCGATGAAGCGTGGGCTAAGCTTCCCACCTCCACCAAAGCTAGCGTATAGTACCACGTGTCAGAGATATTCTCAAGAAAACCAGATCTCCAACCTATAACAAATAAGGTCTCAAATTACTATAACAATCAATCATGATCAAATAAAATCACAAAATCAAACCAATCCTATTTCTAATCCTATCTCCAAGCTGTACCTCAAACTCCAAAGGTCTGTGGTGGCTATCGGCCCGATGCCGTTGTCTGTCCTACTCCATACGAAGTCGATCCCTAATGAGCTTCACCTTCTCGGCTGCGTCCACAACCATCTTAGGTCCTAATAAAGCTCGCTCTTCAACGTCATCCCAAGATAAGGGAGTACGACATCTACGCCCGTACAACGCCTCGAATGGTGACATCTCAATGCTGGCCTAGAAACTGTTGTTGTATGCAAACTCCACCAAGTGCAAATGATCCTCCCAGGAACCTCCAAAGTCTATGACACAAGTTCGCAGCATGTCCTCGAGTGTCTGAATAGTTCTCTCTGACTGTCCGTTCGTCTGAGGGTGGTATGCAGTACTAAACTTGAGCTGAGTGCCCAAACTAATATGCAGACTCCGCCAGAAATATGAAGTAAAACGACTATTCCGATCCGAGACAATGCTCACCGAAACTCTATTAAGTCTGACAATCTGACGCACGTACATCTCTGCTAGCTTCTCCGTAGACAAACCCACTTTGAATGACAAGAAGTGGGCTGATTTGGTCAACCTGTCTACGATGACCTAAATTGCGTCTTTCTCTCATGGTGTACGCAACAATACTGAAACAAAGTCCATCAAAATGTGCTCCTACTTCTACTCCAGAATGGGCAATGGATGTAACTGTCCTCCTGGCCTTTGCCTCTCTGTCTTTACCGGATGACAGACTAGACATCTGGCTATGAAGCGTGCTACCTCCCGCTTCATCGCATACCACCAGAAATGATCCTTCAGATCTCCATACATCTTGTTGGCACCTGGATGCATAGAGTACTGAGAATGATGGGCCTCCTGCATAACCTGCTTCTGAAGTTCTCCACTGGGCACACATAGTCTGGAACCGTGCCTCAATGCGCCATCCTTTGCAATGAAAAACTCATCAACTAGTCCTGCTCGAACCTTCTCTCAGATACATCGCAGAGCAACATCATCGAACTGAGTCGACTTAATCCTCTCCATCAAGTCCGACTGAATCTGCAGACCCCATATCTGTATCTCAACTCCTGCACTATCACCTCGATCTCCAGGCTCTCCAGATCTGCTAACAAGTGACGATCTGCCGTCAAACACATAGCTACCAGATATCTGTTCAAAGTGTCGGCAACCACGTTAGCCTTCCCTGGATGATACTGTAATAAAATGTCAAAGTCTTTCATCAACTCCAACCATCTCCGCTGTTTCATGTTGAGCTCTTTCTGTGTAAACATATGTAGTGTCCCGTCCTGCTCAGTCAATCGGCGGAATCGGAACACCGACGACGTTCGGACTTAGCCTTGCAACGGTGACTCGAAGACCCGCTCGATCGAGGAGACTCCTCACACATGTGGGTTAGTTTCGGTGAACTCGCCTCATCTTAGCCTTCACATAATAAATCACATATTTTTAACTTGCACAAGTAGGCTTGATAATAAAAGAGACAAATCCACATAGATAAGTGAATAATCCCGATGGGTCGAATTGAGTTAGAATATGGAAAGATCTAACGGTCGGGTTAGAGTTGGTGCACGACTTGCTTTGAAAATGACACTCGGTCCTTTGTCTCGTGGCTTAGAAGAAAAAAAAGTTGGTCTTCACCATAAGCTAAGAGTTAGCCTAAGTCATAGGTGTCACCCGCATAAACGCTTCATAAAGCATGCACGGTCCCATCGTCCAAGGCTTGACGCAGTCCTTGCTCGTCAAGTTGTTGTACGATTAAGTTAGGCTGAGTTATGATAGGCTATCGAAGTCTTTTCTAAGCATTGTCCTATATTTTCTGTGGTTGTCGAAATTACTTGGTTCTACGACCATAAGGCCCATTGTATAGCTATGTCTTAGACGGTAGTATCATCCAGAACATCAATTGGTGTAAGGCAGGATGTCACAGACTTAGTGTTTCTAAGACACGGGTCACGGTTGGTTTATTTGGAGTTTCGAAAGAAGGGCTTTCGAATAGTCGTTCCTGAGTTGAATAAAATGATAGGGCAAGAAAGAAGAAGGCTCGCGACCATGGGTCGTCGAGGCAGTCTCAGATGTTAGAAGTATTGAACTTGGCCCTAAAAGAGATGGTAACACTAGAAGTAGAATGACTGTGTGAGACGTCAGTTCGAGTCGAGTCTTGCATGGTCATCGGATAACTTGTACAAGGTGAGATAATATTTCTCGAACGACGACCCAGGCGGCCAACGGGACCGTTTCGATGGAGACATAATTAACAGTACTGGATGACCGTACGGGTTAGGTGGGGACTTGCAGCGGAGCTTGCTACTCGTGCTGGCAAGGGGCATCCGTCTAACAAAGCTATGGTATCTAGGATAGCGCTGGGCGCTAGTGACTAGTTCATATAGATGAGTCGGCATGGGCGACGATCCGTGTGTATGCCTTTGGATTGAGTCGAGTATTGTGTGCACTATATCAATGAGTCGAGTCGAATACATGCACGATCGAAAGACAATGTTTGGGCCTAAGATTTGGCTGTAACGTAGACACCGTGATTCGGCACGAGATATAGCGTCAAGTCTTAAGTTGTCGGCATATAAGTTGCATAAGTTGGATTTGAGTCATCTTGAGTTTAAGTCAGAAAACGCCGCAAGGCAAAGTCGGTCGAGTGACACTTAGTCCACAAGTCTTGATTGGGTCAGTTGGTGATTAAAATAGCAAGGGCCGCGAGGCAGTAATATGGTTAAGTCACACTAAGTTTGCGATGCACGACACAATGGACTTGTAGCACGGTCACGTAAAAATTGGGTACTATCGTGTAGTCGCGTCTCTGATTATGTGCCGAAAGGCAAGTACGACATGATAGGTTAACGTTGCTGGTACGAGAAGGGTCTAAAGGCAAAGTATGTGTTTGCGTTGTTGTTGCAAGCATGGAATGGTATAGAGACACAAAATAGGCCAAGGTGTCTGTCCTAAAACTGATCCTAAGGCAAGAGTAGAAAGACAATCATAAAGGGACTATGTTACACAAAAGTAAATGAACGTGTCAGTTTTGTATGGGTGGGCAAGGAGCTCACGCCACCAGTACAGTTGAGTACTGACACCCACACAGTGTTTATGTGCAGAAACAAGTAGAAGCTTGTGGCGCGGAGCTCGTTTGGATGCGTCGAGGCACGGAGTTTCTTGGCGATTCAAGGCGTGCGGCCGCGTGGAGTCTGGACTTATACGAGACATAATATATGGACATCGCCTATCTAAAGCTTTCGTCGGCCTACTCAAGACATGTATTGAGAGATGAGAGAGAGAGAGAGAGCTGAGTGACTTGTAATATGAGAAGAGTGAGCTTGTGTGATTGTAATATTGGCCTCGTGCCCCCTTTGTAATCTTTGTTTCAATATCGATAAAGAGTATTTTGAATGACTTGTGCTTTGCTTTAAATTTTTACTGCTATTATTCAATGTCTCTACTTGGGACTTCTGGGCGACGACCCGGTCGCAGTCGTTGAAATCGGCCGTTATGGAACCCGCTTTGTACGAGCGCAATCTAGGCTCGTGTGGCATCACGCCTTAGCGAGGACGATTGCTCCTACGAGAGCGGGGTGTGACAACACATACTTCAAGCTCTTATGGTCTGTGAAGATCTCCACTCACTCTCCGTATAAATAGTATTTCTACAGCTTTAGAGCAAAGATAACTGCTGCTAACTCCAAGTCGTGGTTAGGGTAGTTCTTCTCATGCGGACGTAACTGTCTGGAAGCATAGGCAATTACCTTCACATGCTGCTACAAGACACAACCCAAACCCTTCCCTGAGGCGTCACTGTAGATAGTGAACCCGCCTGATCCTGATGGCAATGTTAGAATCAGAGCTGTCGTCAACTGCTTCTTCAACTCATCAAAAGCGACCTGACACTCCTCTGACCAGATAAACTCTGTGTCCTTCCGGGTCAGCCTAGTCAATGTCTCTACAACACGGGAGAAATCCTGAATGAACCTCCTGTAGTAGCCTGCCAATCCCAAGAAGCTCCTGATCTCCGCAACTAAACTCGGTGCTGTCTACGCCTCAACTGCCGTGATCTTCCTCGGGTCAACTAAGATCCCATCCCCAATCCCCACATGACCCAGGAAATCAACCCGATCCAGGAAGAACTCACACTTCGAGAGCTTGCCATAAAGCTCCTCCTTCCTGAGAGTCTCTAGAACCACTCTCAAGTGCTCCTCATGCTCCTCTGCGATCTTCGAGTACACCAAGATATCATCGATGA